>CAUYUJ010016012.1:192500-240000 GCA_963575745.1 Prorocentrum cordatum | reverse complement strand
GCCGTTGCCGCGCCGCTGCGCCCTCCTGGGCTGCCTGCGGCCTCGTCGGTTTCGGTTTCGCTGTCGGTTCGGCTTTCGGCTGCGCTGCCGCCGTGGACGGCCTCGGAAGAAGGCTGCTGAAGGACGGGGCCCTCCGAAGAGTGCGTCCTGCCTTGGTCGCACCCTCCTCCCTCCCCCCCGCCATATCTGCCATATCTCAGCCTCCTATGCTGCCGTGTCGCCAACCCGCAGGATCGAGCACCTCCATTCAGGAGTCCGTTCCCTCCGCCTCGTCCTCCCAGATGGAGGCGCGACCTCCAAGGTCAAGGCATGTAAGGGCATGTCAAACAAAACAAATATACAACAAGAAAAAGGAATACTAAACACAATATCTATATATATATATATATATATAGATGGATATCCTTAAACTTACAACATAACAAATATAAGTGTAAACAATCCTGGGAACACCGCACGAGGGGTGGACGCAGCACCAACGAAGATCACGATGTGATCGATATCGTTTCTCCGTTGCTGCTGCTGCCGCTGCTGCTGCTGGCACCCTCCCGTGCCTGAGTGCCGAAAGTGGGTGCAGCCAAGGCGTTGCGATAAGGGCCACTTCAGGTGCAGGAGGGGTTCAGGTTCTCGGGCCGCTTCCTGGACGCAGGTCAGGGGACCTCTGCGTGGCCGAGGTTGGGCATGACCAGAAGGGCCCTACGTCCATTATCAGGCGCTCCCCATGGTAACACGCTGTTCGTGTCACCCCAGCAACCACGCTGCCCACTCTTTCGCCTCCGCTCCTCCTCCTCCTGCTCCTCATCCTCCTCCTTCTCCTCCTGCTTTCGGTGTCACACATCATCAGCTGCACGTCTCGTGGAGCAAGCTCAGGGATCTCGCGCTTGCCTGATTGAGCTGTGTGATCGCTGCTGAAGAGATCGATCACCGTATCGCCCCACTCCTCCGCATCCCCCCCGTGACATTACGAACAACATGCAACATCGTGCGAAATCACAAGACCCAATTGTTTCCACCCTCATCGATCTATGATGATCTGGGGTCCGCAACGAGCGCAAAAGCCTGGTGTGAAGCAACCGCATCGCCTGGATCTCAGGCTTTCCAGGCCTCCACAGACGGCCCGTCCTGCCACGGACTGCGGCTCCTGCATCGGACCTCCCGCTTCTCTCGATCGCGGGCGCCATCGTCTCGCCGCGCCACTGCGGAGAGGGGCCGCGAGCACTCGCCGAGCGGCGTATTCGCTGCTGGGCCATGGAAGCCAGCAGGCATGTCCCTGGAGAATCGACAGCCTCCCCAAATTGCGGAGGTCGGGCTTCCAGCCTGCAGGCAAAAGGCAAACAGAATGGAGGAGAAAAACCTGGAATGTGGGTCGGACCTCCATGTGGGCCCACCGTCTTGACTTTTTCGAGACGCGGTCCCCGGAAGTCCCGACCCGCTCCCCAGGACCGGCTTGTCGTCCCGAGTCGTTTCCTCTCGGTCCCAGGGCCTGGTAGAAGGGCTCCCGAGGCCCCCAAACGTTCAACCCCCCCGGTCCTGATTTTGTTGACGAAGCGAGGAGGAGGAGGAGAAGGAGGAGGAGGAGGACGAGGAGGAGGAGGAGGAGGAAGGAGGAGGAAGGAGGAGGAGGAGGAGGAGGAGGAGGAGGCTGAGGAAGAGGAGGAGGAGGTGGAGGAGGAGGAGGCTCAAACAAAAACCTTGGCGTTCCGTGCGGACTTCTCGGATCGGCGCTGGCCCCCCCTGGCGCCGCCCCTGGCGCGCGCCGCGCTCCAGGGAGGGGTGCTCAGTGCAGATCCAAGAAAGTCGCGCGGAGCTCCGAAATTTTGATGTTGATGCAGTGCTTCCTTCGTTTTTTCTCTATCGTCTCTGTCGGGAAGAGAAACATCAACACGGACACAACGAGTTATGGATTTCCATCAAAAATATGGGAAGACATTGGAGATGGAGGGGAGGGCGAAAGTCCAGGAAGTACCGAAAGCAAATGCTGGGAGTCCTGGGCTCTGTGTCCTTTCAATTGTGCCTCCCCGGGCGCCTCTGCTCCACCTGCCGACGCACGAGCCAAAGTCCTGTGGGCCTCACAGTCACACCTGCCGAAGCTGCTCCAGAAGGGGGACCACCGATGCCCTCGAGGCGCCCCCGCGGAGGTCACAGAGCCAGGTCCCTTGTGGAGCACTCTGCGGGTGGACTCTCAATCCTGAGGGTGGACTCCCATTCCAAAAAAACAAGTCGTTAGGGGGCATGCCTATCTTTGTAAGCATGCATACTGCGAAGTCGCCGCCACGCTTGGAGCTCTGCCGAGGCTCCAGCCCGGGCCCGCCCGCCCGCTGGAGGGGAGGACGACAGTCCGGGAAGCACCGAAAGCAATTGTTGGGAATCCTACGCGCGCCGACCTTGGTCGTCGTCGAGGGGGGGGGGTCTCGGGCTCGGTCTTGGGCTTGGGTTCCGGCTCCGCCTCTGGCTCGGGCTCGGGCTCGGGCTCGGGCTCGCGCTCCGGCTCCGGCTCGGGCTCGGGCTGGGGCTCGGGCCCGGACCCGGGCCGTGCGGGCGCCGCGCCTCACGCGAGGCAGCGCGCGAGCCAGGATCTGTGTCCTTTCAGTTGCGCCTCTGCTCCAGCCTCCTCCTCCTCCTCCTCCTCTTCCTCCTCCTCCTCCTCCTCCTCCTCCTCCTCCTCCTCCTCCTCCTCCCCTCCTCCTCCTCCTCCTCCTCCTCCTCCTCCTCCTCCTCCTCCTCCTCCTCCTCCTCCTCCTCCTCCTCCTGCTCCTCCTCCTCCTCCTCCTCTTTCTCGGGCGCCTCTGCTCCAGCCTCCTCCAGCCCGGGCCCGCCCGCCCTGCCGCCCCGCAGCCCAGGCGCGCGCAGGCCACGGTGGCCGGCGCCGGGGCGGGCGCCGTGGCCCTGGGCACGGCGGGCGCGGCTGGCGGCGCGCTGATCGGGGGCACGGCGGGCCCGCGGGCCGCCGCGAGCCGCCGCGCGCCGCCGAGGGCCGCCGAGGGCCGCCGCGAGCCGCCGAGGGCGCGCTGAGCGCGAGGTCCTGGCCAAAGGTAGTCCAAAAGTAGTCTGGGTATTTTTTTGGGGGGACTTTTGGGGGTATTTTTTATTTTTCGTCGAAGATCCCCCTGTAGGGGGACACGCCCGACATAATGCTCGTCTCGGCCTCGTTTGCCTTGCCGTGTGCGGTGCCGCCGGCACGATGGCCAGCATCGTGGTGAACAGCTTCTCCTGTCGCATCCCGGCCCTCTTCAGTCCCAGGCTGCGGGGAGGAGGAGGAGGAGGAGGAGGAGGAGGAGGAGGAGGAGGAGGAGGAGGAGGAGGAAGGAGGAGGAAGGAGGAAGGAGGAGAGGAAGGAGGAGGAGGAAGGAGGAAGGAGGAAGGAGGAAGGAGGAAGGAGGAAGGAGGAAGGAGGAAGGAGGAAGGAGGAAGGAGGGGGAAGGAGGAGGAGGAGGAGGGAGGGAGGAGGAGGAGGAGGAGGAGGAGGAGGAGGAGGAGGAGGAGGAGGAGGAGGAGGAGGAGGAGGAGGATTGTCTCGGATGTATCCTTAGTCAGCGGGTCGTGCACTCGCACCTCAGCCCCTAGGGGGGCGGGGTCTGGCCGATGCGGGTGTCCGCCGCGCAGACTAAAGCTGGGGGATGACGGATAGCCACGATACTGAGGTGCTTAGTGAGGAACACCCGTCGATGTTCCACCTCTTTATCGATTTCGCTGGCCGCCACCCCCTCCTCACCCCATGCCCCAAAGTGATCCTGTCGAATCGGGGCTCCTACGGGGTGGCATCCCATATTGGGGGAGCGAACTTGCCGCAGCAGTGGTCCGCAATTTGACTCCTGGCGTGCACTGCCCAGCGGTTCCCCTCCGGGGAGGAAGCGGATCCCAAGGTGGGCCCGATTGCTTCCCCGCCGCTGAATTCAGGGGCTCTTGCACTTAGTGCAGGGCCCCTGGCAGGTCGGGCAGACGCTGGGAGCTTCAGCCCCAGCGTAGGTGTGGCAAAGCGACAGGGGCCCCAGCCCATGCAGGCAGCCTGCGACGCTTGCGTGCTGAGTGCCACTTCGGGGGGGACCCCCCTGTGAAGATGGCTGCCTCTCTGCACATACTAGCACCTGTGTCGCGCGATAGCGGCACAAACGGGGCGTCACCCCATCGGGGTGACTTCCCCCTGCGAGGTTGGATGCCGTGAGCGTTCCAGTCGCATGTTGATGCCAGTGGCCCGCGTAACGGTCTGGACGGCCGTAGTTTTTAGCAAGACCGCGAAAGCGACATGAAACCGGCTTTCTGGGTTGCCATCCCCGCCGGCGATGGCCGCAGGATGCCACAACAAAGTGTGGCTCTTTTTCCTCTGCTTGTTCAGGGCAGCAGGGCGAGTGGCAGCAGAACCATGGTAGAGTTAGCGTCTTGCGAGCATTGTTTAGGAAATCCAAGGCAGAGGGCTTCCGACATAGAGGCTTCACTCACAGAGGGAACGAGCTGCGGAGGAGGATGAGGTAGGACAAAGGTGCATTTTTCCTCGCAGCGGCTCAATGCATCGAAGCGCATCCCTGTGGGGGTGGCCGGTTTAAGGTCCGACCCCCTTTTTGTTAGGTTTTCGATGAGGGCTGCGCCGCAGGTGCACTTAGAAAGCACGCGGGAGGACCTAACGTGGAACTTCGGCCCCTTCTCCCTGCTGCCCGCCCTCGCGCATGCCTCACTCCTCTTGTGCCCCCCTGCTTTAAGCACTTGCCGAGGGCCGCTCTCAAGAAGCGCGAAAAATGCTTTAGAGGAAATCGTCTACATGGATGAGTTCTTCCAGCACCCTTGCGTTCCCCCTCGCGTGGGACGGGTGCTGCCCTTCCCTGATCCTTTTTAAATTCGACCTCGCGTGCGCGCTAGCAGGGCGAGTGTTACAAGGCGCGCTGAGGCCACTTATGCGGACGCCCTCCGATATGCAGCCACACTTCATGCACACAAATAGCATGCCGTCGGGCGCCGATGCGACGAACAGCGCGTGCCCTCGCCTTTCCGAAACTCGCTCGCTGAGCACCCGGTTGCGCCCCGCGCGTTGGAAGGCTAAAAAGGGCGGGTCGCGCTACGTCCGCCTGAGGCATCTCTGGCATGCCCACCTCCGGCGGATCCATTCGAATTGGTGCGCGTTGGAAGGCGGCCGAGGGGCTTCAGGGGGGGCTTCCGAGGAGATCTCCGGAGGCCCCTGCGGGACCCCCCCAAGGGGCGGGCGGCCGCGAGGCCCCGAGGCTGCCGGCGCGGGCCGTGCGGGTCTCCCTTCTGTGCTGCACAGGCATCCCTGGCTCGGGGGCGGCCAAGACAGAGGGCCACATGTGAACCCTACCCCTACCCCCCACGATTTCGGAGGGGGAGGGTGGGTTTCACTTCGTTTGGGGGAGCTCCCGAGCGAAGTGAGCCCCAGCCCTCCCCCTCAGAAATCGTGGGGGGTAGGGGCAGGGTTCACATGTGGCCCCCTGAAAGAGGGGGATGGACATCATGGCGGGGGCCAGGATAGTTCCCCAGATTTCTTGCCGCCTCTTCATACTTCATTACGCCCCTGGCCTCCCCGCTGGGCCGCGCACGTGCCGCCGGTCATGATCTGCACCCCCCCTCTTGGACACCCCCCTCTTGGCCGCTCCCGATTGGCGGTGGCAAGACTTGGACGACGACGACGACGACGACGACGACGACGACGACGACGAGGACGACAACGACGACGACGACGAGGGCGACGACGACGACGACGACGACGACGACGACGACGACGACGACGACGACGCGAGCGCAGAAGGGCGAACGGACCACGAGGCGACAGGCGGCAGGGGAGCGGGAGAGCCATAGGCAAGGTCTCGAGGTCCCCGGCGGCTCACGCCTCGAACAGCTCGCGACGCTCTGAGGCCCCGCAGTCCGCACGTCGTCGAGGCCATCCCGTCGGGGCGCGCGGGGGGCTTCCCCGGAGGATCAGAACCTTGCGCTCTGGAGGTCTTACCCCCTTCGCTCTGGAGGGGGAAGAGCAGCACCTAGAAGCATGAAGGAGCGAGAAGCCTCCAGGGTGGGTGCCGAGCCTCCGCTCTGAGGGTCCTCGTCGCCCCCCGCTGCTGCGAGCGCTCTGACGCAGCGTGCCTGGACGCCGCGCGCGCTGAGGGCGTGCTCTGCACGCCTCGAGGGGCGCGCCCCCCCCCCCCCCACCACTCTCGCGCAGCCGTGCGGGTGCGCCAGCCTGTCGGGAGCAGGAGGGGGAAGGGGAGGGAACACGGAGGGGAGGCTGGGCAAGAGGCGCGGGCAAGGCGCGGGCAGTGGGGGACCGCCTCCGGCTCGGGCCGGGGCTCCCGTCTTCGGGCCGCTCCTCAGAGATCCCGGTTGGGGGGCAAAGGAGCAGAGCGGAGCCTCTTCGTGGCCCCGGCTCGCCGTGGTCAGCAAAGCCTGCGGCCGGGAACTGTGGCTTCGGGTGTCGCTCTGCCGGCTCTGACGACGACGACAATGACGACGACGACGACAATGACGGCGACGACGACGACGACGACGACGGCGACGACGACGACGACGATGACGATGACGACGACGAGGACGGCGACGGCGACGACGTCGGCGACGGCGACGACGACGACGACGACGGCGACGACGACGGCGACGGCGACGACGACGACGACGGCGACGACGACGACGACGACGAGGAGACGCCGACGACGACGACGACGATGGCCCACCAGGCTTCGGCGCAATGCGCTGTCCTTTTCGAGGTCCCCAGGCGCGCAGATATGCCGAGTTTCCCTTAGCCTCCCGACCCGCGCAGCGGAGCGACATGCTCTCGGTCTGCAGGGCACAGCGTTAAGTCGGGCCTGTCCCCCTACAGGGGGATTTTCGACGAAAAATAAAAAATATCCCTCTGATTATTTGTTGATTATTTTTGGGATATTTATTATTTCTCGTCGAAAATCCCCCTGTAGGGGGACAGGCCCGACTTAAGCACAGCGTGTCGTTGGGGCTGCCGCTGCGGCACGCTGTGCAGAAGCTCCCGACCGCATGGTAGCACGATGACTTCAAGCAGTGGCGAAGCGTCCTGGCTCGCCTATAGCCCCACCAAACAATGTTCTAAGAACCTTGTGTGGTTTCCACGAAATGTTATTCGAACATTTCTGGCGGAGATTGTCTTGGTTTAACACATCGGGTTTATGGTCTAAGAACATTGTTTTTGCTCTTAGAACCTTTTGGGGGACTAAGAACATTTTGTGGTAGGACTATAGAAATGCCGGGACGGTCGGCCCCTGCTCAAATGGTAGCACGATGACTGCAGGGCGAGCGGCCTGGGCGTCGGCACTTCCTGCTCGTGGCAGGCGGGCCCCCGTCGCGGCAGGTGTTTGCGCGCTCTCGTGGGCCTCGTGCCTCGGCCGTGGTCGCGCGTCGAGCTTCCGCTTGGAGGAGGGAGTGAATCAGGAGGGAAAAAAACGCACAGACACAATTCATCGTCGATCCCCAGGAGAATATGGGAAACTATGGGAAGTGGGGGGGAAGACAGGAACCCAGAAAATACGGGAAACTATGGGGAATATTCGTATTTGTGTGTATTTATTTGTGTGTCCTGGGGCCCCTTCAGTGAAGCAGCACCCGGAAGAATGGACGAGCGAGCATCGAAGAACAACAACAAATGACAGAAGCACAAAGCCTTATGCGCCGCCTCCTTGCCTTCCTCTTCTCGTCTCGTTCTTCCTCTTCCTCCTCTTTTTCCTCATCTGTGGTGTCATCTCGCTCTGGGAACAGAGACAAAACGAATATCGTGCGCGGGGAAAAAAAACACAGAAGCACACAGATTCGGCATTCCGCGCTGGTTTCTCGGATCGGCGCTGGGCCACCCTGGCGGCGCCTCCTGGCGCCGCTCCTGGCGCGCTCCGCGCGCCAGGAAGAGGGTTCCAGCGCCGATCCAAGAAATCCGCGCGGAGCTCCGACAGCTTATGTTTTTTTCTAGTTTTAGGCTTCGGGCTGCGCACAGAGTCCTCCCAGGTAGTCACGGCTGTCCTCAACAGGGCCCCCGAGTAGGTCCCAACACCTCAGCAACCCTGGGGCGCCCCCGGAGGCGGCGCCAAGGTGTTGAGACCGCCCTGGACATCGCCCCCGCGACTCCCGCCTGAACCCCCCAGCCAGAGTTGTTCTTTTCCTTCCGCGGGGAGTCCGCCTTTGCGGCGACCCGTTAAACCTGGGACCTTTGGCGGCGCATGGACTGTTGGCCTTGTTCCGCGCGCGTATTGCCAACGGAACCCTTGAGCCTCTCCGGCTAGAGTACACCTAGCATTTGAGCACAATTGGTACCATCATGTGCTAGCGCGCAGCTGCTCCTAGCAGAGTGCACCTGGTCCCGCAAGTAATCTCATTACATTGTGTTTGAGGCTTTCAAGGAAACAGTATATATGTATATAATCGTGAGCTGGAATCAGGAAGCACTGTAGGATCGCGACTTGGGAGCACGGAAGCAGAAAATAGTCGCGATTCGGGAATAAGCTGACAGCACTTATATACAGTAGTGCCGATTTCGGAAATACCGTGGTTGGACACAGTAGCGTGCACGTAGTACTATGTAGTACAATCTCCGAGTGCAACTACTGCTGGAGTGGTGCTGCAGTACTTTTACAATCTGAGCTCTCCCGCGTTTCCTCTTCTGGTTGCATTGGGGGGGTGGGACCCCGCGCGCCAGCACCCCCGCGGCTGAGAGTTCATTCCTCTTCCGGCTGTTTCTGGCAGGTGAAGCCCCCGTGCCCGAGCCCCTTGCCAAGGACTTCTTTCCTCTCTCTCTCTCTCTCTCCTTTTGCCAAGGACTTCCTTCCTCGGCGCGCCCCGGGAACGCTTTCCTTCTGGGTGGCCCCCCCCCCTATGGGTCCTGCGTTGGAGTCGCCCGGGTGATCCCTGAGGCCAGCCGGGACTACTCGACCAAACGTAAGAGTGACCTTTCGCCGGAGTGACCTTTGGTGCGGGCACAGATGGGCCCCCAGATGGCCAAACGCGAAGCGGTAGCAGCGGCTGGCGCGCCGGGATTTGGCCTCCCCGCGGCCCCCCCGAAGCCGCGCACCAAAGGTCACTCTTACCCAGGGTCACTCTTACGTGTAGCCGAACTACCCGGGGGGGCTGTCTGTGCGCAGCCCGAGGCTGCGGCCCCCTGCGGCCCCCTGCGGTCCTCCTGGTCCCCTGCGGCCCCCCGCCGGCAGGTGGGCGCGCTCGTGGGCCTCGTGCCGGCCGTGTTCACGTTCGGGCTCTCGATCCCGCTGGCGGGGCGGGACGGGCCCAGGCAGCAGGCCTCCAGCGTCGCCGGCCGCGGCGGGGGCCGCCAGCCTCCTCCTCGATCCCCTGCGCGGCGCTGCTCGGGGGCAACGTGGACCGAAGAGGAAAGCTCTTCAGAGCGTGAATTACCTACCCCGCTTTCGCTTCCAGGCAAAACCAAGTCATACCACGCGCCTCCTCGTCAAGCGGCCTGACCAGTATAGGCCGTAGTTTGGCATCGTTTGGTATCTCTTGGAAGCGAGGGTGGTCAAAAGCGAGGTAGGTTTGTTTCCCCCTAGCACTGCATCAGCAGAAACTTGAAGAAGAGCCCCGCGCGGATTTCTCGGATTGCCGCTGGACCCCGCTGGCGGCGCCTCCGGCGCCGCTCCCGGCGCGCTCCGCGCGCCAGGGAGGTGCCAGCGCCGATCCAAGAGATCCGCGGAAACCTCCGAAAGATTATGTTTATGCAGGTATGTGTTCCTCTAGTTTAGGCAGGGACGATGCTCAAGGGGGAGCCATCGACTCCCAATCAAGCGAACAGTGGGCCCCGAGACGGCCGCACTGCAGCACTAGGGGCGCCCCAGGTGTCAAAGCTCATGGTGGCACCGTCGATTTTCAGTGAGGTGAATTCGGGCGTCGCCTCATGCCAGCAACGAACAGTCGAGACGCCACCGGGCGACGCGCCACACCCAGGAGGAAACGGGAGGAAGCAGCAGAAGGACGAGGAGGACAATGATGATGAGGAGGAGGCGGAGGAGGAGGAAGAGGAGGAGGTGGCGACGAGGGAACGAAGAGGATGAGGGCGACGACGAGGAGAGGACGACGACGCGGAGAACGAGAGGAGGAGGAGGAGGAGGAGGAGGAGGAGGAGGAGGAGGAGGAGGAGGAGGAGGAGGAAGCCTCGTCGTCGTCGTCGTCGTCGTCGTCGTCGTCGTCGTCGTCGTCGTCGTCGTCGGCAGCGGCAGCGGCAGCGGCAGCGGCAGCGGCGGCGTCGTCTTCGTCGTCGTCGGGAGAGCGGCGGCAGCGTCTCGGGGGGCAGGGCGCCGTCGTCGGCGGCGGGGCCGGCCTCGTGGCGGGCGGCGCGGCGGGCGCGGCCGCGGGCCTCGCGTGCGGCGGCGGCGCCAGCTTCCTCGGGTACACGTACTGGGAGGCCCTCGGTGCTGCGGGCGCCGCCGCCGTCGCTGCAGCGGCCGCCGCCATCGCTGCTGCCGCCGCCGCAGGCGGCGCCGTGGGCGTCGCCGTCGTCGTAACTGCTGCGGTCGTGGTCGTGGTCGTCGTCGTCGTCGTCGTCGTCGTCGTCGTCGTCGTCGTCGTCGTCGTCGTGGGCGTTTTCGTCGTCGTCGTTGGCGTTTCCGTTGTCGTCGGCGTCGCCGCTGCTGTCGACGTTCTTTTCGTGCTTCTGCTTCTGCTTCTCCGCCCGCTCCCTCCTGTTGACTCTCTTCCTCATCCTCCTGCTTCTCCTCCTGCTTCTCCTCCTCCTCCTCCTCCTGTTCCTCCTCCTCCTCCTCCTCGTCCCTCCTCCTCCTCCTCCTCCTCCTCTTCCTCCTCCTCCGTCTCCTCCTCTTCCTCCGTAGCCGTTGTGGCTCAAGGAAACCATCTCTCGAGGTGGTTCCCGCGCTGAGGGGGGGGCCAGCGCCCTCTCCTGCAGGCTGGTCGACCCTGGCTTTCTGGCAAAGTGTTATCCTATCACATATCCCCGATAGTACCACAGCGTCGCATTCGGCGGAGAAGTACCACAGCGTCGCCGAACGTGCAAGCGCAACACGGCGCGATTCCAGACGGCGCGGTGCCCGAGACGCGCAGGTCGTTCGGACGTCCACGCGAACCAGCAAAGAAGGTAAGTCACGCTGCCCAGCTTTCTTGCCCGCCCCACTTCAGGGGCTTCTGCAGTCGCTGCCCCCTTGTTCGCTTCCAACCCGATACCCTGCCTGTGTCTCGCCGTCCGTTCTTCATCGGAGCAATGGGAGGGCGTCGACGCAATCAGAGGAGTTCGTCTGGCAGCCCGCGACGCATCCCGCCTCGAGGTGCTCAGCGCGCTCGTTCGCACACTCCGCCATCATCCGAACGCAGTCGCAGCAATGATCACCCGTCGCACACCGTTCTACAAAAGCAGAGGAATGGCATGATGTAGCAGTTTTCATCGTCAGCTATTGGTCATATGAAGGACAGCCATACGCAGATATGGGATAATATTGGTCATCGTGACGAGTCGCTAGTATTTGTGTCAGCTCGGATCGATCAAGCCCCCACCACCGTGCAGGCGCAGTTCGAGAGCCAGCAGAAGCAGATCGAGGAGCTCAGAAGTTTTCAGCAGATGAGTTCGAGTACCGCATCCACCGCCAGTTCCTCTGGTGGTGACATGCCTATGGATGGTCGTCGTCCGCGTCCTGGTCGTAGTGGTGCACTTCCTGGTCACACTACTCATACTGAACGCCCGAGCAACCCGAAGAAGAAGTACCCTTCCCGTCCTCGGGCGTGTTCGTGAGGAGTTCCACAACTAGCTCAAGACGCGTTTCCCCTTTCTTTTGCAGGACCCCGTTGCCACTTTAAAAGGAGTTTCCCAAAGCTACGAGATTCAGTTCCCTTCTGAAGCCGTCGCAACCCAGTTCATGCATGCAGCCAACGAGAGTCGAATGGCATGGGGAGGTTCTCGTAAGAACACTGTCGCGCCGCTTCGCTGTCGTGGTGACCTTCCTCTCCCTGTTTGGCTCCGCCAGCATAATTTCTCAAAGCTGCATCAGCCCGTGAAGGACCTCGCGCGGTCGCCGTTGTGGGGGGCCAAAACCAAGCTGCCCGTGAACGGATTCAAAGGTCAGTTGGTGGTCATGGATGACGACGAAGTCTGGCCGCTCGTCTCATGTACACACAGTGGCATGGGCGTCGGAAGTTTCCAGCCGCTCCACGATGAGCTCCACGAGTGGGGCACCGAGGCGTCGCAGATCGACGCAATTATCGCGGGCGCCGCCAGCCAGATCCACGCCAGGAGCCGCTAGGAAATTCCCTTGCGAGCCTTCCGTGGGCCAGAGAGCACTGCCCCATGTACAGCCTGTCATTGGGGTCCAGGCTGTTCTCCCGCCCCCTTCCGTCTGTCCCGTCTCAGGCTTCTGCCTTCTTTTTGCCGTCCTCTGCCGCTCTCAGCACTGCCGCGTGGAATTCGCAAGCTCTCTTCATGTCCCCCTGGTCCGACCACCGCAGCAGTCAGAACAAGTGCAGTCAGCTCTCTCGCCTCCTCTCTCTGCGCACCATCGTTTGCATTCAGGAATCCCACGGCGCGCAGGCCGATCTCGACGGGATCAGACGCGATGTCAAACGTGTCTCTGGATATGGGCCGTTTTGTCCCAACTCCGGCTCCGGAAGTATTTTGATCCTGGTCAAAGACAGTTTCGGCGCGAGGTGTCCGCGCAAGTATTGTCATGAAATCGTTCCTGGAAGAATTTGTGCACTCACTCTGGCCCCTCCGACGGAATGCATCCAGGTTGCCTGCGCGCACATTGTCCTGACGCAGCAGAAGCCGATGTCAGGACTCACTTCTACCAGTTGCGCGCTGCCCTGTTGCCTTCTCCGCGGGCGGCATTCATTGTCGGTGGCTTTAACTACCATTGCCATGGGGACGCGAGATACTACGCTGTCTCTGGTAGTGAATAGTTTCTTCCCCGGCGTCTCGCTGCTCTATGTGATAGCGTCTTTCTTCATTATGCTGAAATACACCGGCCCCACTTCACCTACCGTGTCAATGGCACTCGCGATCCCAGCTATGCCCGACTTGATCGTGTATATATATATATATATACACACACTAGTCTCCCCCCTGCTGTTCTTCTCGACTATCGATGCGTAATTCCACCTGCTGGAGAATTACAGACTTTAGCAAGCCGTCCGATCATGCCCCATCTCCTCTCGATCTCCCCGAAAGCCGACCCCCCCGAGGACGCGCCGATCGCCTTGTGGATCATCCAGCACCCCACCTTCGCGTCCTCCGTTCGCGAGCTGCGCGAGGTCTCCGACTTCCACCCCGACCGGTTTTCGAGGTTCCAGGAAATCAGTGATGCGTTCCGCTTTGCCACCAAGCAAGTGAAATTCGAATTGCAAGAAACTGCCCCCAAGTGTGACGACGCTAAGATCGCGTTCTGATTTCGTCTTCTGCGCGCGGCCCGTGCAGAGCTACGGCCGCGATGCGCACAGCTTCTGCGCGCTCATCCTGTGCTTCAGCTTTTTTCCGAAGCAGGACATGTGCATTGGATTGATTGGGCCGCGTTCCACCAGCACGTCTCTCTTTTGCAACGCATTGTGCTCCAGCAGCGAGAGAACGCTATCCGTCTGGATCCCGACCTGTCTGAAGCTGCTCGCCAGTCTCAGGCGGCTCGCGTTCGTGGTCTCGCTTCTGCTCGGGCCGCAAAGCGGCCTCGTCTCCCCTCGCCCGGCTTCGGCCCCCCCTGGGGCATGCCATTGAAGATCCAGACCAGATGGCCAGCCTTCTCTCGCGATGCTGGGGCGAGGTGTTTGCCGCTGCTGACTCGCCAAACCCTGATGTTCTGCGTCCTTTCCTCGATGAAGTTGTTCCTCTGGGCGCTCGGGGTGATATGTATATATATGTATATATGTATATATATATATATACATGCGGTACTTACCACGATATCGATTGGGTTGCTGATGGGGCCTCTGTGGCCCATCTCGTTATGAAAAAGAAAGACGCTGCCCCGGGCCCCGAGGGAGTTCCTCGCGGTGCCTGGCGAGCTGCTGGTGATATTGCGATTGATACAGTGCACGAGGCTCTTGCGCGTCTCTGCGGCGGGCACTCGCAACTTCCGCCCGAATTTAACTTCTGCCGCGCCGCGTTCTTGCCCAGGGGTGCCATCGAGAATGGCGGGGCTGAGACGCGAGAAGCCGCTCGCGCGCCACTTCTCTCCCTCTCGAATTCTGATAACAAGCCCATCTCCTCCCCGATTGCCAGGCCGCTTAATTCTGTTGCAGGCGATGTTGTGGAGCCGTCACAACGAGGCTTTGTCGCAGGAAGGTCGATGATTGAGAACATTGTGGAGTTCAACGGTTGCCTCTTCAGTGGGCCCCGCACCCGCGCTTTCGACTTTAATCGACTGGATGTTTAATCGACTTTCGCAGTGCATGTCCCAGTGTTCATCGCGAGTGGATATTTCGCGTCTTGCGCGCTTATCATATTCCCGACTATATTATCACTGCCATCGCCGCCCTACGCTCCCAGGTCTGGACTACTATCCGCATTCGTCGCGATTCCGCTTCGAGCGCTGACGCTGGTTTTTGCGCCCGCCGCGGGATGAAACAAGGTCGCCCTCTTTCGGACGTGCTTTTCGCCATCGCGTTGAATCCCGTCCGCAAACTTATACTTAGAAGAAGACTTTCTACGCCCGTGTGCATGCCTGGCTTCGCCGACGACCTTGCCCTCGTTGCAGCCGACATTTGTTAGTTGTTGCCTGCGTTGTGCACAGAGCTCCACGGCGCTGGTCGCTTTTCTGGTCCGGTGCTTAATCTTGGCAACTGCCGCATAGTACTCCCGCGCCGGCACGATTTGGGCCAGGTCAAATCCCGCTTCGCCGCCCTAGGCCATGATGTCTTGAATTTCCAGCGCGGTACCAGTGGGGAATATCTAGGGATCTATGTCGGCCTCAGGGGGCCCAGCGGTCTTGAGCCCTGCCTCTTGGGAGACTGACCGAACGCACCCACCAAATTCGTGCTCTTGGGCTGTCTTCCGCGGCTACTAACCCCTGCCCACTACTTCACCGGGCTCCTCGCCATGAATTTCCCCGAGCGCGATGCGCCATTAAAAAAAGGTTCGATTTCATGTCGGCCCGGGGCAGGCGAAGATTGCATGCCGGTCTGCCCTGGTCCGCGCCGTCATGAGATCAGATTTGCTGGACTGCTTGGAAGACTGGATCTCTGCTGCCTGTCGATCGGACGAAGCCGCGCTCGCCGCTCTCGCCCGCCCCTTTCACCCAGACTCTGTTGTTTGCCACGTGTCTCGCGCCCGCCGCCATTGCCTTTCCATCCCCAATGCCATCGTCGACCCCCCGCCCAAGATGTTACAGAGTACGATATATCATTGTCTCCGCGCCCATCTTCCTGTTCCTCTTGCAGGCGAGCTGGTGCGTGCCCGAGCTGTGTACTGGACTACCCACCCCATCGAACCTCAGCGTATTGATCGTATCGTCTTTCTTCTTAACCTGAGTGGCCAACGCCTCCCCTCCTTCTGTCTGACTGCTGCAGCGAAGACCCTTTTCAACGCTTGGCCGACCTCGAAACGTTTTCGGCTTGGCGCTGGCGGATGCGCGTGGGGGCGCTGCAATGTTGGCGGAGATTATATTGTACACTGTCTCTTGTCTTCTCTCTGTCCCCGTCGTCCGCGCTCTCCTCTCGTCTCTTCCTACTTCTTGGGGCCCAGGCCACAGGTGGGTAGTTCACAACAGTGATTATATTCTCGCTTACTGCGCGGCCCTTGATCTTATTTGTTCTGCCTTCAACGCGGCCCGCGCCCGCGGCGCCAGATCCCCCAGATGTGCTCAGGATGCCATTCGCGCGAGGTCTCGCGCTGTTGCTGGGCGATCCAGGCGTGTTCGTCGCCTCTTCATCACCTAAGTCATCGAGGCCAGGACGCGGACCTTTTCCTTTCCCCTTCGCTTCCTGTCCCCCTGCCCTCTTGCCCCTTGCTCGCGTCTTGTCCGCTGTCCTCTTCTTCGGGCGCGACGGCTCCTCCGTCTCCCCCTTCCGTCTCCTCCTCCTCCTCCTCCTCTTGCCCCTCCTCCTCCTGCCCTTCGTCCTCCTCCTCCTCCTCCTGCTCCTCCTCCGCCTCCTCCTCGAGAACGGGGGGTTGTGGGGCACCTCGCCTTTCGAGGAGTGTTTTCGTATCGTTGTTCGCGAAGTGTTCGTACCTTTTTCTCTTCCTCCCCCTCTTACTCTTTCTCTTCTCCGATTCCTCCTCTATCTGCTTCTCTCGCCTCCTCCTTTCCCCAGGTCGGAGTTTTTTGTCCTCAAAAAACATACACGCTATACATATATATGTGTATACACATAAATAAACACTCGACGCGGTCCCCCGTTTTCCGTATGTATGTGTGTATGTATGTATGTATGTTTGTATGTATGTATGTATGTATATATATATATATATATATATATATATATATATATATATATATATATATATTCGAACAAAGCATAAAATGGGAGGGCAGGGGAAGAACGCAGCTCGATTTTGGGGGAAGGAGGAGGAGTGGGAGGAGGAGGAGAGATAGGCCCCAGATGTTGATGTCATTCGCCCGCCCCCCCCCCCCCCCCCCCCACCCCCACAAAAAAACAAAAACGCGAAATCGTGTTTGTTTTTCTATGGGGGTGGGGGCGGCGACGCCTGAATCACCCCGTCGGCATTGCACTGGCATTGGTTTGGCAATGGTTTAGCTTTTCGCTGGAATTTTGTTTTGCCGTGCGTTGGCATTGCGCTAGCACTTGGCAAACACTGCGTTGGCGAATCCTGATGGAAACATCCACAGAAAGACTCCCATTGAACCCCCCTACAAGAAGGACTCTTATTGAATCATTCCACCAAAAATGCTTCACATTGAAATCCTCCACAGAAGGGTTCCATACGAAGCCCTCCGCTGAAGGATTTTTTGTAATATCTACCACAAAGGATTTCCACAATTAGCATTGAATTTACGTTGGGTTGTGATTGCCTTGGCATTGCGCTGGTATTACGTTGGCACTGCTTTGGCGTTGCTCTGGTATTGCGCTGGCGAGTCCTAATTACTCCCTTCGCGGACGCATTTCTATTGAAACCCTCCACAAAAAAACAAATCCTATTGAAATCTACCACAAAAGGGTTGTCCCCATTGGCGTAGCATTGGCATTGGATTGGGATCGCCATGGCATTGGTTTTGCATTGCGTTGGCACTGCGATGGCATTGCGCTGGCGAGTCCTAATCGGGCGTTCACCGGACAATTTTCATTAGTTCACCCCAACATGAAGGATGTTCAGTGGCTTCCACACACACAAGAAGTATTCATATTGAGCTCCTCCACAGAAGGATTGCATTCGAAGCCTTTCACATAAGGATTCCGACTGGAAGCCTCCGAACATGGGTTCGCGATGACATCATCCCAGAAGGATTCTCGTTGAAATGCACCAAGAGAGGATGCCCCCAATTGGCATTGGCTTACATTGTCTTGGCATTGCGTTGGAAGTGCGCTGGCATTGCGCTGTCGTTGCGCTGGCGAGTCCGAATGCCCCCCCTTCGCAGAAGGATTTCCTATCGAAAGCCTCCGCAAAACAAAGGACTCCTTTTGAAATCTACCACAAAGGATCGCCCCAAACGACATTGCATTGACATCGGATATGGGATCGCATTGGCATTGCGCTGGCGTTGTGTTGGCACTGCGCTGGCATTGCGCTGGCGAGTCCTAGTTATTCCCTTCGCAGAAGGATTTCCTATTGAAATCCTCAGCAAGAAAGATTCCTATTGAAATCTACCACAAAGGATTGCCCCCATTGGCATAGCATTGGCATTGGATTGGGGTCGCCTTGGCATTGGTTTGGCATTGCGTTGGCACTGCGTTCGCATTGCGCTGGCGAGTCCGAATGCCTCCCTTCGCAGAAGAATTCCTATTGAAACCCTCCGCAAGAAGGATTCCTGTTTGAAATCTACCACAATGGATTGCCCCAAACGACATTGCATTGGCATCGGATTTGGGATCGCAGTGACATTGGTTTTGCATTGCGTTGGCACTGCTTTGGCATTGCGCTGGCATTGCGCTGGCGAGTTCCAATGCCTCCCGTCGCAGAAGGACTCCTATTGCAACCGCCAGGAGGATTCCTGGTATCTACCACACAGGATTGCCCCCATTGGCATAGCATTAGCATTTGATTAGGGTCGCCTTGGCATTGGTTAGGCATTGCGTTGGCACTACTTAAGCATTGCGCTGGCGAGTCCAATGCCTCCCTTCCCAGAAGGATTCCTCCTGACCCTTCCCGCAAAAACGGATTCCTTTTGAAATCTACTACAAAGGATTGCCCTCAACGACATGGCAGTGGCATTAGATTTGAGATCGCATTGGCATTGCGCTGGCATTGCGTTGGCACTGCTTTGGCATTGCGCTGACATTGCGCTGGCGAGTTACAATGCCTCCCTTCGCAGAAGGACTCCCATTGCAACCCCCAGAAGGGTCCTTATTGAAATCTACCACAAAGGATTGCCCCCATTGGCATAGCATTGGCATTAGATTGGGGTCGCCTTGGCATTGGTTTAGCATTGCGTTGTCACTGCTTTAGCATTGCGCTGGCATTAAGCTGGCGAGTCCTCATGGCTCTCTCCGCAGAAGGACTCCTACCGAAATGGTGTGACTATATTCCACAGAAGGCTTCTTATCAAAATCCACCGAAAGAAAATAATCCCCAATTGGCGTTGTATCGGCATTAGTTGGCAATGTATTGGTACCGCATTGACACAAATAACTGTACAGCTTAAGGGATGAGTGCATGTATTCATATTCAGAGAGAGGTAATATAAGGATAATGATGAAGATAAGGGTGCAAGCTCGTACAAAAAACCTTCTGGAACACTGAGGTACTCCACAATGCCCCGGCCTCCCCTCCTCCTCCACTTCCTCCGTCTCCTCTTCCTCCTCCTCCTCCTCCTTTCCCTCCCTCCTCCATCTCCCTCCTGAATTCACGACGACGACGAGGAGGAGGAGGAGAAGGAGGGAGGAGGAGGAGGAGGAGGAGGAGGAGGAGGAGGAGGAGGAGGATGGAGGATGGAGGACGGAGGAAGAAGGAGGATGGAGGATGGAGGAGGGAGCACGGAGGAGGAGAAGGGAGAAGGTAGGAGGGATAGATGAGGGAGGAGGCGGAGGAGGAGACGGGAGGGAGGGAGGAGGGAGGAGACGGGATGAGACGGGACGAGGCGGTGGAAGGAGGAGGAGGAGGAGGAGGAGGAGGAAGAGGAGGAGAGGAGGAGGAGGAAAATGGTGGAAGGAGGCGGAGGAGGTGGTGGAAGGAGGCTGAACAAAAACGGTGGGAGGAGGCGGAGGAGAGAAGAAGGTGGTGGTGAGAGGAGGCGGAGGATGTGGTGGGAGGAGGATCCGGGGGAGGAGGAGGAGGAGGGAACAGGAAGAGGAGAAAGACTTGGTGGTGGTGGTAGGAGGCGGAGGAGGAGGAGGAGGAGGAGGAGGAGGGGGAGGAGGAGGAGGAGGAGGAGGAGGAGGAGGAGGAGGAGGAGGAGGAAGGGGAGGAGGAGGAGGAGGAGGAGGAGGAGGAGGAGAAAGGCCAGCGAGAAGCCTGGCGTACGTCTCTCGATCGGCCCGCCCCCCCGCGCAGGCGCCAGGGTCTGCTCTTGCTCGCGTCAAGGGCAGGTGCCGCGCGGCGGCGGCCAAGGCGGGGCCCGCCGGGGCCGCCGCCGCCAGGGACGTCGCGGAGGCCCCGGTGGAGCGTGCGAAGGTCCGCCCCGGCTTGCCACGATCGGAGGCGATTAAGACGCTGAGGATCACGCTGACGATGACAATGAGGACGCTGATTAACGATGACGTCCACAATGATAATAGTGAGGACGCCGGCGGGGATGACGACGCTGACGAGGACGCTGAGGATGAGGATGGAGATGGCGACGGCGATGCTGAGAACGACCGCGGGCGTTTTCGTCGGCTGTGGGCGTCTTTCCAGCCTAGGGATGCCTTCCATCGACTGCGCTTCGCTGGGAGCGTGCCGGGGCTGGCTCGACCGTCCCGAACGGCCGCCGGAGGCCCGATGTATGGCCCGAAAACCACGTTGGAGGGGGTAGGAGGCATGTGCGCGGACGAGGGGGGGGGGGGCCACCCTGACTCAGGATCCGCCTTACACCTTAGGCGATGCTTAAGAAAACCTAAGTTTTCGGCCAGAGTCTCGATTATTCTTAACGTTTCAATGTAAATCTTAAGATTTTAACAGAAAGGTTGGGTTTTTATTCAAGTTCTGAGACTATGAATTTCTTAACCCATGATTTCTTAAGCATTTCGCAGGGTGTACTTTGGTTGATTTTGCCTGTCGGGCGGACGTGTCCGCCCTGCTTTTCAAGCTCCTCTAATGTAGATTGCCGCCCCCCGCTTTCCCGTCGCTGTTGCCGCCCTGCTTTTGTGTGGATGTCCGCCCCGCTTTGTGGAAAGAGTTGCGGACATGTTCAGAACGTTGCACAGTGTTCCACAAGGTTATGGAAGTTTCCAAAAAGTGGTGGAATTTTGCACAAAAAGAGGGCGGAAATGTCCGCCTTCCTGTTCTGAGGCGGAATGGTCCACCCTACTTGTTTGTATCCTACGGGATGAATTTCCGACGGAATTTTTAAGTTCAACCAAAGTACGGCGGATCAGGAGTCAGGGGATATCATAGCTGAGTCCATGGAATCTTCCCAGGTGTCATGGCCCACCCTTCTTCTTTCAATGCGTCCCTTGGCCCACCCTGGGCTGCGCACGTTCGGGTCATGATTTACAAGACCCCCCTTGGACGCCCCCGAGAAGGAGAGGTCCTGAGGGGAACGGTCGGATCGGACGAAGGTGGGGGACCAGTTCGAGGTGCGAGATCTTCGAGCGCGCTCGTCGGTGCTCGTCGGTTTTCCAGCATCGGATTGCTCTCCGGCAGCTGCGCCTCGCTGAGAGCGTTCTACGGGGAGCCTGGATCGTTCCAAACGGCCGCCGGAGATCCGGACAACTGGCTTAGGCCCTGCCTCCGGACGCTCTCCTCGGTACATTGGCCATTGGTGCCTCGAGCGCGGATGCGCCAGAGGATCTAGCCATACTTGAGCTGATTCGCACCCCCGTCCTTTACTACCCCTTTCTCGTCCGACCTGAAGCGGGTCGTGGAGGTTTTGCTCCGTTTCCGGAGCCATCCCCGAGCGCAAGGGCCGCCAGAAAGGGGATTCGGGGTGAACAGTTGGTCCCCAGGGACAGCCCCCAGGGTCCACGACCAGACCCGATTCTGCCAGGACCCGTCTCCTTCACGCCCACCCGGCGCGCACGCGGAGGGTCAAGTCTTTTGGGCGTGGCGCTTCTCGCTGCTGCTCCCCAGGCAGCGCTTGCACCGAGCGGCTCGTGCTTGTCTCCCTGGGTGGGGCGAGGGCCACCACGAGGAAGTTGGTCGCGCTCCGCGGTCTGGGCGCCTTCGGAGCGAGGCGCGAATCCCTCCTCCTGTTCCAGGGGTGGCGGGGCGAGAGCGCACAGACTTTCGCGCTCCGCGGAGCGCGAGGCGCGAAGGCAGCTGCCCTGCAAGCCTCGTCAAAAATAAACGGAGGGATTCTGTTTTCGGTGATTGTATAGTCAGCGCTCCTTCAATGCTGGCGCTAGATATCTGACGTGGACGCAGGGGCTTCAAAAATCCGACGTCCCCTCCGCGGCATTGAAGAGCGCAGTTTCTAGCAAGTGCCCGAGAAGGTCGATCGTCGTGATTTCCAGCTGCGTTTCTGTGTATGTTTGACGAGGCTTGTAGGATGCTTCTCGCTGCTGCTCCCCAGGCACCCTGACTCCGGATCCGCCCTACTTCGGCTTTTTTGTCCAACTTAAAATTGCGTCAGAAATCCACCTATAAGAGGCCGAAAAAGTAGGGCGGAAATTGCTGCACCCAACATAAAATAGAGCGGAAATCCACAGAAACAGCAACAGAAAAGTAGGGCGGAAATTGGCATCAGCGGGGCTTGAAAAGTAAGGCGGAAATTCCAAGCCCCACTTACGAATTTCCCCAAAGTATGGCGGATCCGGAGTCAGGGCAGTGCTTGCACCGAGCGGCTTGTGCTCGCCTCCCTGGGTGACCGTGGTGGGCTCCCCAGGCCTGCGCCCAGGTTGGGAGCCCGTCGCCGGCGCGTCGCCCCCCCCGCGGCCGCGGGGGGCGGCGACGCGGCGCGTGCAGAAGCTGCCCACGGAGGGCCCCATGGCGGGCCCGAGCTGCCCCAAGACGCCCTCCAGAAGCATTCAAACCATGACGCATGGAAAACTGGTCGGCGGCGGTCCCAAGAGACCCCCAAGACCGTCCAAGATGGCCTCCAGCTTCCCCCGACACCCGCCGGACGCCCGAAGATGGCCCAAATATCACCCCCAAGAGGCGGTCGCAACGCAGGAACAGAGTTGTTATCCGTTGGTCGTTGTATGATTTTGGGCTCATTGGATATTCGGTCTCCTGGGCGTGCGAGAACGCCCGAGAAGCATAGAACACCGCTCCAAGACAGCCAACAAACGGTTCCTGACAGTCCACGAGAGCCCCAGGACGGCCCAAGAGGGCTCAGAAACTGCCTACAGAGGGCCCCATGACGGGCCCAAACTGCCCCAAGACGCCCTCCAGAGGCATTCAACCCATGACCCGAGACCACGGTTCGCGGCATGGTGGCCCGAGGAGCCCCCTGGAGGCCGCCAAAAGGCGCCAGGGACGTCGCCAGAGGTGCCCGAGGAGACCCTGAAAACGCTTTCGCGAGGTCCTCCAGAAGCTCGCCTCGGAGGAGCGAATGCAGGCAGAATGAGAGAGAGCTAGATCAATCAAAACAGCGATCGCTTTTGTCTGCAGCTTTCGCCATCACCGTTATCATAGTGTTGTTCCTTCTCATTCCCTTATGTGTCCTCTTCCTCTTCCTCTTCCTCGTTCTCACCTTCATTGCCCCGCGAACTCTTCCCCGTCCTCAGATTTGTTTGCGGAGGCTCCTCCGAGGCGAGCTTCTGGAGGACCTCGCGAAAGCTTTTTCAGGGTCTCCTCGGGCACCTGGAGACGTCCCTGGCGCATTTTGGCAGCCTCCAGAGGGCTCCTCGGGCCACCATGCCGCGAACCGCGGTCTCGGGTCATGGTTTGAATGCTTCTGAACGGCGTCTTGGGGCAGTTTGGGCCCGTTATTGGGCCCTCTGTAGGCAGTTTCTGAGCCCTCTTGGGCCGTTTTGGGGCTCTCTTGGACTGTCAGGAACCGTTTGTTGGTTGTCTTGGAGTGGTTTTCTATGCTCCTTGGGCGTTCGCGGGCGCCCAGAAGACCGAATAACCACGTAGCCCCAAATAATACAACAACCAACGTATAACAACCATTTTCCTGCATTTCGACCGCCTCTTGGGGGTGATATTTGGGCCATCTTCGGGCGTCCGGCGGGTGTCGGGGGCCGCTGGAGGCCATCTTGGACCGTCTTGGGGGTCTCGTGCGACCGCCGCCGACCAGTTTGCACGGCTTCGCAGGGACTTCCAGGGGCCCAGATATTTCGCGACACCCTCTGAGGGGGCGTCCAGGAGCCCCGGATCCCAGGGGTCCCGTTTCGGGGGGTGGGGGCAGGATTTCCGCACGGTCTGGATTAATACAAATAAATGAAAGGGCATATTGTTTCTTCTGCTGTCGTTCATATTATATGCCCCCCCCCCCGGATGGGCGTCAGTCATAACAGCGAGAACGGCCCAAGAGGGCCGCCTGGACGGCCCAGAAGGCCCCCCGAGGGTGTCCAGAAGGCCCCCAGAGGGTGTCCGGAGCGGCGTCAGAGACCCCCAAGACAGCCCAAGAGAGGTCCCACAAGGCTTCGAGACAGCTCCAAGTGGCTCCAAGTGGCGCACGAAGGCTTGAGGATGGTCCTAGAGCGCCACAGACAGACCAGGAGGCCTCCAAGAGGACGCCCAAGAGGGCTCCATGAGGGTAAAAACATACGTTTCCCCAGCGTGTTTGCAAGTGTTTAAAGTTCTCGTCTGTTCTGGCTATTGGCCGCCCAGGACGACCCCAGAGGCTTCAAATATCGCCCCAAGACAGCCCAAGAAGCCCCCAAGAGGGCGCCATGACGGCCGCGCCGAGAGACATCGAAGAGAGCGCCAAGAAAACCCCAAGAGGCCCCCAAGAGGCCCCCAAGAGAGTCCCATAAGACTCCCAAAAGGAACCCGAGAGGGCCAAGACTTCCCAAGACGCTCCAACACCCTCGAAAAGTTCCCCAAACGGCCCAAAGAGCCCCGAGAGGACCCCCAAGAAGGCCTGGAGCGTTCCGAAGAACGAACAGAGGCGTAAAGAGCTCTGAGAGAGCGCGCTTGTGGCGCACTTCTCACAAAAAGAGGAGCCCCAGCTTCAAGCTCCCCCCCGCCCCTCCCTTGGGAAAGGGGGGGGGCGGGCTTCCGAAGCTCCTCCGCTTCCCCCTGTCGTTGACAGTTCGGACTCCACCGCAGGCCCCAGTGGCATGATTCTCACGCGTTTCCCCCCCCACCCAGGCCCCATACGGGGCTCCACCGAAGGCCCTAGTGACGGTGTCCGCATGCGCTTCCCCCATAGTGCAGCGTCTCTTGGCTCCACAACGAGCTCCACTGAAGGCCCTAGTGGCGGTATCCGCATGCGTTTCCCCCACCCAGTACAGCGCTTCGTGGCTCCACCAAGAGCTCCACCGAAGGCCACAGTGGCGGTGTCCGTATGCGTTCCCCCCACTTAGTACAGCGCTTCGTGGCCACATAGGAAGCTCCACCGAAGGCCCCAGTGCGTTTCACCCGCCTAGTACAACGTTTGATTGCCCCATGGTGAGCTCCATCGAAGGCCCCCGTCGCGGTATTCGCATGCGTTTCTCCCACCCAGTACAACGCTTCGTGGCCCGAGGAGCTCCACCGAAGGCTCCAGTGGCGGTGTTCACATGCGTTTCCCCCACCCAGCACACCGCTTCGTGGCCCCATTGGGAGCTCCACAGAAAAAGGCTCCAGTGGCGGCGTTCGCTTGCGTTTCCTCCACCCAGTACAACGCTTCGTGGCCGCATAGTGGGCACCGAAGGCTTCAGCGGCGGTGTTCGCATGCATCTCCCTCGCCCAGTACAACGCTACGTTGCCCCATAAGGAGCTGCTCCACCGAAGGCCCCAGTGGCGGTGTTCTCATGCGTCTCCCCCATTCAGTACAGCGCTTCGCGGCCCCATAGGGAGCTCCACCGAAGGCCCCAGTGGCGGTGTTCTCATGCGTCTCCCCCATTCAGTACAGCGTTTCGTGGCCCCATACGGAGCTCCACCGAAGGCCCCAGTGGCGACGTTCGCATGGCGGCCCCGCTCAATTTCGGCACACCTCTCACACGTGTCGTAGCCCGATATGAAGCGCCACCGAAGGCCCAAAATGGCTGCGCCCGCATGCGTCCCCGCCCCATTTCGCCACGCCCACCCTTCACACGCTTCGTGGCCCCACAGAAAGATCCACCGAAGGCGATCCCCACATTGGCGATACTCACAATTGTATATGGTTGGGCCCTTCGCCTGGATAATTTTCCCAAGACGGTACCCGGCGTCCTCCTCCTCTTCCTCCTCCTCCTCTTCCTCCTCCTCCTCCCCTCCTCTCCTCCAGCTCCCCCTCCTCTCTCCTCCTGTCACCCACTTTGGCACACACTTCACACGCTTCATGGCCCCATAGGGAGCTCCATCCAAGGCTCCAGTGGTTGTGTTCGCATGCCGCCTCCTGTCCAAATTGGCACATCCCTCGTACGTTCCGTGGCTCCATAGGGAGCTCCACCCAAGGTTCCAGTGGCTGCGTTCACATGCCGCCTCTTGTTCACTTTGGCCTGCCCCTCGCGCGTTTCGTGGCCCCATAAAAAGCGCCACCCAAGGCCCCGGTGGCTGCGTTCGCATGTCGCCTCCTGTCCATTTTGGCACACCCCTCACACGCTTCGAGGCCCTCATAGGGAGCTCCACCGAAGGCACCAGTGGCTGCGTTCGCATGCCGCCCCCCTCCACTTTGGCACACCCCTCACACGTTTCGTGGCCGCCCCACCGAAGGCCCCAGTGGCGGTGTCCGCGTGCGTTTGCCCCACTCTATACAACGTTTCGTGACCCCATAGGGAGCTCCACCCGAGGCCCCAGCGGCGGTGTCCGCATGCGTTTCCCCCACCCAGTACAACGCTTCCCTGCCCTGCAAGGAGCTCCACCGAAGGCCCCAGTGGCGCTGTCCGCACGCGTTTCCCCCACCCAGGGCAGCGTTTCGTGGCCCCACAACGAGCTCCACCGAAGGCCCCAGCGGCTGCGCCAGCATGCATTTCCCCCACCCAGTACAATGCTTCGTGGCCGCATAGGGAGCTCCACCCAGGGCCTCAGTGGCGGTGTTCTCATGCGTGTCCCCCACTTAGTACAACGTTTCGTTGCCGCATAGGGAGCTCCACCAAAGGTCCTAGTGGCGGTGTCCGCATGCGTTTCCCTCACCGAGTGCAGCGCTTCGTGGCCCCATGCGGGGCTCCACCGCAGGCCCTAGTGGCCGTGTCCGCATGCGCTTCCCCGACCCAGTGCAGCGTCTCGTGGCCCTATAAGGAGCTCCATCGAAGGCCCTTGTGGCGGTGTCCGCATGCGCTTCCCCGACCACAGTATAGCGCTTCGTGGCCCCACAAAAGAGCTCCACCGAAGGCCCCAGTGGCGGTGTCCGCATGCGTTTGCCTCACCCAGTACAGCGCCTCGTGGCCACATAGGCTGCTCAACCGACAGCCCCAGTGGTGGTGTCTGCATGCATCCCCCCACCCAGCACAGCGCTTCGCGGCACCACAAGGAGCCCCACCGAAGACCCCAGTGGCGGCGTTCGCATGCGTTTCCTCCGCCCAGTACAGCGTTTCGTGGGCCCCGAAGGGGCTCCACCGAAGGCCTCAGCGGCGGTGTTCGCACGCATCTCCCCCACCCAGTACAACGCTTCGTGGCCCCATAGATAGGAGGAGGAGGAGGAGGAGGAGAAGGAGGAGGAGGAAGAGGTGGAGGAGGAGCAGGAGGAGGAGGAGGAGGAGGACGAATAGGACGAGGAGGAGGAGAAGGAGGAGGAGGAGGAGGAGGAGGGGGCGGACGTGGACTTGTTTTCCAGAAAGGGCTGGGCCCAGGGTTGTAGATTTGCCCCCCGCCCTTCGCCTGAAGAGGACCAGCGGAGTTATTCTCTGTCAACGGATGGAGAAAAGGTCCGCAGAGTCAAGGTTTCTTGTACGCAGGCACGGAGTGTGTTGTATGGAGTATTTGTGGAATGTGCAAGAAATTATACCACAGACTGAGGGGGGCGAGCGGTCTTACACCGTCCCTGGGTGCGTGGCTGAAGTGGGATTCAGCGGCAGCGGCGCGGATGCTGTGTGTTGCTGCGTTGCGTTGCGTTGCGTTGCGTTGCGTTGCGTTGCGTTGCGTTGCGTTGATGTGCAATTCGTTGCGTTGATGTGCAATTCGTTGCGTTGCGTTGCTTTGCGTCGTCGTCGTCGTTGTTGTTGGTGTTGTTGTTGTTGTTGTTGTTGTTGTTGTTGCTGTTGTTGTTGTTGTTGTTGTTGTTGGTGTTGTTGTTTGTGTTGTTGTTGTTGGTGTTGTTGTTGTTGTTGTTGGTGTTGGTGTTGTTGTTGTTGTTGTTGTTGTTGTCGCTGTCGTTGTTGTTGTTGTTGTTGGTGTCGTTGTTGTTGTTGGTGTGCTTGTTGTTGTTGCTGCTGCTGTTGTTGCCGTTGTTGTTATTATTGTTGTCGATGCCGCTGAATTTTCACTACTGAAGAATACGTGTTGCTGACCCCCCTCTGATGACCATTGTTTTTTTCAGTTGAAGTGCTTCCGCTCGGGGCTCGCACCCTGTTATTTACCAGGGAAAGTCACGGAGTTCAAACTGTGCTGTTGGCCTCTGGTTTACGACAACAACGGCTCCCGCTTGATAATTCCTCACATTTTTCCCCCAAGTCGCGCTCTCGCGCAGGACTTCCCCTCAATTTGTATACGAATCGCGCCCTCGCGTGGGACTTCTCGCAATCTATTCTGGCGGTGCACCCTCGGCGCCCAGGAATCACGCTCTCGCTTTGGTTTCTCCCACGATTTATTTGGGAGTCGCGTTATCGCTCGAGACTTCTTCGCGATCCATGCAGGGCCCACGCTTCAGCAACCCGCCTGCTCGACCTGGTCGCCTGGGCCCGCCTTCCCGACCTGCCCGCTATGGGTCTGCCCACCCGATCTGCCCATCTGGTTCTACCACTTGTTTTCTGTTTCTTGCCCGCCTCCTGCTAATTTCTCTCGTGCTCCATTCTTCTCCCTCCCCATTCCACCCGTTTTCTCTTCTCTTGTTTAGGGGCTACACTAAATGCACGTGGCAGGTAATGAAGATATACCCCCCAACGGGGCACGATGGAAGACGACGAGGGCGACCGATTGATTGGCACGCGAGCAGATAGGAGCGATCAGTCTTAAAATGATTGTTGTTGTTGTCGTTGTTGTCGTCGTCGTCGTCGTCGTCATCCCGCCCGCGACCCGCCCGCGACCCACTCGCGACCCACCCGCGACCCACCCGCGACCCACCCGCGACCCACCCCGCGACCCACCCCGCGACCCACCCGCGACCCACCCCGCGACCCACCCCGCGACCCATCCCGCGACCCACCCGCGATCAACCCCGCGACCCACCCCGCGACCCACCCGCGACCCACCCCGCGACCCACCCCGCGACCCATCCCGCGACCCACCCGCGATCAACCCCGCGACCCACCCGCGACCCACCCGCGACCCCCCGCGACCCAACCCGCGACGCACCCGCGAACCACCCGCGATTCATCCGCGACCAACCCGCGCCCCACCCGCGACTCGCGACCCACCCGCGACCCACCCGCGACCCACTCGCGACCCACACGCGACCCAACCCGCAACCCACCCGCGACCGACCCCGCGACCTACCCGCGACCCACCCGCGATTCACCCGCGACCCACCCGCGACCCACCCGCGACCCACACCGCGACGCCCGTATCGCCCGCGTTCGCCCTTTCACTCTTATCAGCAATTGCGGGGTGCTACGTACTTTTGCGCGTGCCCGTGCGAGGATGGCACGCCGCGCGGTCAGAGTCCTCTGCAGATTAAGAAGTTCGGAGGTCCAGGAAGCCCTGGGTTCCCCTGCATGCCCTGGGAGCAGGAGTCTTTTGTATTTGGCATGGGATCATGGCACTGGGAGCGAGGGCGCATGGTAATTCATGAGTCGTGGCCCTGGGAGCGCAGACGCAGCGTAGTTTACGAGAAATCGTGGCCCTGCTGAGAGCGCGGGCGCAGTGCAGTTTACTAAGGATCCGGGCCCTTGGGCCGTAATTTACAAGGGGTCGTCGCCCTTGGGGCGCAGGCCGTGTAATTTACAAGGGATCCTGGCTCCCAGAGCGAGGACGCAGCGCAATTTACGTAGCACCCCGCAATTGCGGATAAGAGTGAGGGGGCGGGCGCGCGTTCGTGGGCGTCGTCAAGCCGGCGGACCTCGTGGCCCCCACCTTCCCTGTCGATGGCGCTCTCCTCCTCCTCCTCCTCCTCCTCCTCCTCCTCCTCCTCCTCCTCCTCCTCGCCTCCTCCCTCCTCCTCTCCTCCTCCTCGTCCTCATCGTCATCGTCGTCCTCCTCCTCCTCCACCTCGTCCTCCTCCTCCTCCTCCTCTCTTCCTCGTCCTCCCTCTCCTCCCCTCTCGTCCTTCGTCCTTCCATCATCGCCCTCCCATTGTCGTCATGTTCTTCCTCGTCGTCTTCCTCCTCTCCCCCCCCTTCCCGATCCTCCCCCCTCCTCCTTTTCGTCGTCGTCGTCGTCGCCGTCGTCGTCGTCGTCGTCGACGTCGTCGTCGTCGTCGTCGTCCCTTCCTCCCCTCCTCCTCCTCCTCCTCCTCCTCCTCCTCCTCCTCCTCCTCCTCGTCCTCCTGCAAAAGCAGGCCGCCGCAGGCGCCGAAAAATCTGGTTTGTGGTTTGGGTCGCGGGTGGGCCGCGGCCTCTCCACCTAGAACGAATGCAAAAGATGCCCGCCGCAGGCGCCGAAAAATGTGGTTGGTACCCTGAACGCGGTTTGGGTCGCGGGTTGGTCGCGAGTTGGTCGCGGGGTGTGCCGCGGGCTCTCCACCTGGAAGGAATGCAAAAAAACCCGCCGCAGGCGCCGAAAATGTTGGTTTGTACCTTGAACGTGGTTTGGGTCGAAGGTGGGTCGCGGGTGGGTCGCGGGGTGGGTCGCGGGTGGGTCGCGGGTGGGTCGCGGGTGGGTCGCGGGTGGGTCGCGGGTGGGTCGCGGGGTGGGTCGCGGGTGGGTCGCGGGTGGGTCGCGGGGTCGCGGGTGGGTCGCGGGGTGCGGGTGGGTCGCGGGGTGGGTGTGGGTCGCGGGGTGGGTCGCGGGTGGGTCGCGGGTGGGTCGCGGGGTGGGTCGCGGGGTGGGTCGCGGGTGGGTCGCGGTCGCGGGGGACGACGACAACAAACAACAACAACAACAAACAACAACAACAACAACAACTCGAATCCGCACCGCGGAATCCCACTTCAGCCACGCACCCAGGGACAGTGAATGACCGTTCGGCCCCCTCACTCTGATAATTGGTTGCGGCCCTGGGAACGCGGACGAAGCTTAGTTTACGAGTGATCGTGGCGCGGGGAATTCGAACCAATGGTGATTTACTGAGGATCGTGGCCCTCGGAGCGTGAACACGTGAAGTTTTCGAGGGACCATGGCCCTGTGAGAGCGGATCCAGCGGTGGCTCGTCCCCTGGTGCGTTCAGTGACACGTCCCCTGGCGCGTCCTTGGGCACGTCCCTTGGCTTATCTTGGCTTGCGCGTCTCCTGGCACGTCTACGGCTCGACCCCTGACGCGGGCGAAGCGGAGCTCTCGCCCAAACTCCGCCCAGGTTGTGGGCAGCGGGACCGCGCGCGAGCGCCTTCCGTTCGCTAGATTCCCGGAGAGCTCTCTGAGAGCTATAGGGTTTTAGATTAGAAGCCGGACGGTGGTGGTTCCTGCCAGCAGCCCATCTTCGCCGCTCCAGAATCCCCGCAGCAACCTGTAAAACCTCGCAGCGCTTCAGAGGTGCTTCAGGACAGCTCCCCAGAGCTTTTCAGGAAAGCTCTCCAGTTCCCGGAGTGCATGTTTGCTCTCCGGGTTTTGGACGCTACCAAGTGGGAACGCCCGCCAGTCCGAGCATCAAGTAACTTCCTCTGCAGTGCATCGCATCTGCTCCAGTCCGGATGCCCGCAGCACTCGCTCTCAGGGTCGGGGCACTCTTTGTGACCCTGTGCGCTGGGCATCCGCAGTTGCACCTGTGTTCGGCCATGATTCGTGACTTGGGGTGCGGAGGAGGAGAAGGAGAAGGAGGAGGAGGAGGAGGAGGAGGGAGCAGGAGGGAGCAGGAGGAGTAGGAAGAAGAGGAGGAGGAGGCGGAGGAGGAGGAGGAGGAGGAGAAGGAGGAGGAGGAGGAGTTGGCAGGGTGGGGGGCAACATTCTGCAGAGACTTATGGGCGCTCCGAGGGGCCCGCCCCTCTTGACGCAGCATGGGGCCCTCCGAGAAAAGCGGGGGGCCCTCTCGCAGAGGGCAGCACCTGCCGCCCGTCTCCCGCCTCCTGCCTGTCTCTGGGAGCAGGTGCGGGGTACATCACCACCCACCAAACCACCCCAACCCAACCCGAAGGCTCAGATTTACCCTCGATTTCTAGTGGGGGGGGGTCCGGGAACATCGAAAAAACACGTATGGAGCCCATACCCCCCCCAACCCGAAATTCGGGTCTTTGGGTTGGGTTGGGGTGGTCTGGTAGGTAGTCAGTACAGCTGCACGTGGGTTCCGGAGTTGGCCACATCTTCCCCTCGTTGTTCGGACGTCTCCGGGCACTGGGGGATCATTTCTTTTGAGGTGCTTGTACGGGTGGCTGGACTATAAAAGAAAAAACTTGGGGCGTTTGGCTCAAACAGCGGCGCGAGAGCTGGAATGGCATACGCCCTGTTCTGCTGCTGCGCCGAGGACGCGGATGCCGAGCAGGTCGTCGTCCTCGACCCCGGCGACGAGCACGGGGGCGGGCCGTCCTTTCCGAGCGAGGTCGTGGTGCCGCAGACTCGGGACACGAGAGGTGAACCCAGAGGGGCCCAAAACTGCACAAACATACAGTCGGTGCGCTGAAGAAGGAACCCTTTCCGTTGTGGAGGGGCTCCGTGTTCCTTGATTGTTTCACAGCGTGCCTCAGGGTTTCCTGATGTTTTCGATGGGACATCGAAGTTTAACTTATGGAAAAAAGGGGCCTCGTTCCTTATTTAGGGTTCCTTAGGTCAACGCCCCGACTGTAGATTCTGGAAGTCCGCGTGTATTTCTTGGATCGGCGCTGGAGCCCCCCCCCCATGTCTGCGCCAGAGGCGCCGCCAGGACCCCCAACCACCGCCGATCCAAGAGTGTCTGCGCGGACCTTCGAAAGCTTATGCTTACTGGGGAACGACGAGGTACCGATACCGCTAGGTCGTCGTCCTTGGCGGATGCCGACAAGGTCGTCGTCCTTGGCCCCGGCGACGAGCACGGGGGCGGGCCGTCCTCTCCGAGCGAGGTCGTGGTGCCGCAGACTCGGGACACGAGAGGTGAACCCAGAGGGGCCCAAAACTGCACAAACTATCCCAGTGCGACCCTACCTAGGAGTTGGAGGATCTAGGAAAGCAATATCTATATCTAAACCGAAAGCTACATGAGCATCTACACCTGCATCTACATCCACATCAACATCAACAGCGAAACTCACATGAGATGAAATACGCTAAGCTAAGATGAGATAAGCAACGCTCAGCTAAGGGAACGTCACTGGGGGAACCGCGGGGCTGATGCCGGGGGAACCGCCCGGGGCGGGTTCCATTGCCCGGCCTTTTTAAGCTCACCAAGTAAGAACCCTTCTAGGCAGAGCCTAGGTAGGGAACATAGATTCTGGAAGTCCGCGTGTTTAATTCTTGGATCGGCGCTGGAGCCCCCCCCCCATGTCTGCGCCAGAGGCGCCGCCAGGACCCCCCCACCCCACCGCCGATCCAGGAGTGTCTGCGCGGACCGTCGAAAGCTCATGTTTACTGGGGAACGAAGAGGTACCGATACCGCTGCTCCTCGGGCCTCTCCTGGGCGCGTTCTGATCAGGATTCCGTGGCGAATCCAGCTGTGGTGACGAGGGCACTCCACGAGTGGAGTGGCGTGTATCGGTATCTCTTCCTTCTCGGAGTTGATGCAATTTGCACTTCTGCGCCGATCCCAGAAGTCCGCGCGGACCTCCGAGAAGTTATGTTGTGCCGTTTACTGCTCCTCGAGATCCGAGCCCGCTGGGGCTCGCGAGCGCCCGGCCGCGGTCCACGTTCTACCGCAAGCTCAAGGCCGCGGTGACGTGGACGAGGCCCCAGGACACCCAGCGCGTCGCGCGCCCAGGGAATCGGACAGAGGAGGGGCTGATATTCGGGGGTCCCTGGCTCCCCCAGCGCCCCTCCCTCGGTCCTCGTGGTCTTCCGCTGCCCCTTCCTCCCCCCTCCTCCTCCTTCTCCTCTTCCTCCTTCTCCGCCGACCCTCCTGAGCCCGAGCCTCCAACTGTTGTCAGGACCTCACACTCGGGCTCCCTGTCGGCCCCCTCTTATGAGCAGCGTATGTCAGCTCTCGTTGAAAGGATTCGCGTAAAGGAACAGGCTAAGGCAGCTAGTTCCCTATCGTGAGTCGCTTTAAGTTTCAGTTTTGATCAATTAAGCCTCGCTTAATTCTTAGTGCTGTGCACTCCCCTGCGGGTCTTTTCATTCATTCATTCATTCATTCCTCCTTCTCCTCCCCCTCCTCCTCCTCCTCCTACTCTTCCTCCTCCTCCTCCCAGTCCTGTCGCTCTCTCTCTCTCTCTCTCTCCCTTCCTCCCTCCCTCTCTCTCACTTTCTCTCGCTCTCTCCCTCCCTCCTCTCTCCCTCTCTGCGGTAGAGGGAAACCATTCGTGGACACTCCCCCTCTCCCCCAAACTCAAAAGTGGTACGCACAGGGAAGACTGCGGTCGAAGTGCAACTCACTCAACCCACCGCCAGCATTGATCATTAGGGGGATTGACCATTGGAGAGTGGATTGTCAGATGAATGTGGCGTGAGTGTTCGCTAATTTCTTCCGAGGCCCGTGCCTCTCTCTCTCTCTCGCTTTCTCTTCCCTCTTTCTCCCTCTCTCTCTCTCTCTCTGTCCATTCCTTGTTTCTATATGTTTATAAGCCGCGGGGGTGCGACCCCCCCCCCAAAAAAAAAACAAAAGGTCCCCCCGGGTTTTCCGAAGCTCCCGGAAGCCCGTGCTGGGCCTAGGCAACGGGCCCAAATCGGTCAAGAGGCCGGCCGAACGGCCCCCTGAGGACCCCAAGAGGCCCCAGATACCCACCAGACGCCCGAAGATAAACCAAAGAAGACTCACAAGAGGCCTTCGAAGCGGAAAGAAGCCTTGCTTTCCAATGGTTTTGTTGCATGATTTGGGGAATGCGCTGTTCTTCGGCTTTCCAGGCGCCCGATCGCTAGGAGGCCCGAAAAACCAATCCAAAACTACGCGGAAGTGTTTCAGGCAGTCTAAGAGTGCTCCCCGAATATGACCTCCTCGATCCTGCGGTTAGGCAGTATATCATCGGGCTCGTCCAACGTGGTCCGGTTATTCGCGCGTGGCTCGGGGCCCCTGCAGTGCTCTCACCATCGCGAGGCGGGGGGCGGAAAACCTTGAGGTCGCCAGAGAGAAGGGTTAGTTCACATGCGCGTATCTCCTCCGAGGTGATCCGACAGCGTCTCAACTCCAATGTGGCCTTAGTCCTGGAAAACCCTCTTGCGTCTCGTCTCTGGGGCTTTGAGCGACTAGCGGAGTTTTTGGCGGACTCGCGCTTTTTTGTTGTTAGATTCCAATACCTGTGGATTTAGGACGCGATTCAGAAGCCCTCTCGTCCGATTGGTGCCCTTCGTGGCTTGGAGAAGCTAGCCGTGAGATGTCTTGGAAATCACACGCACGCGATCGCCACAGTAAAGTTGCGAGTGTGGGATGAGGATCGTCGTTTCTTTCAGTGGAGGCAAGCCTCACAGCATACAAGAGTCTATGGTTCAAAATTATGTTTCAGTGTAGCTCGACTCGTTTTGGCGGAAGTCCGACAGCATCATATGTATATATATATATATATATCATATGTGTGTATATATACATATATATAAGGGCCGGGGACGCCGGAAAAAGCGAGCGCCCCCACCCCCCTAACGAATTTGGCCATCCCCGGGCCTCTGGGCAACCCTTCAGACGACCCGGGAGAACCTCACGAGAGCCCGAAGCCGGCCCCAGACGGGTTCCAGGCGTTTCGGCGCGCTCCCGAAACGACCCTAGATGCCCCAACACGGTCCACGACGACCCCCCAAAAGCCGTCATACCCCCAAAGATCGCTCCAAAACGTCCCAACAGGCCTCCAAGAGCACTCCCAAGAAGGCCCCAAGAGGCAAACATCATGGATTTTCTGCAGTTTTTTGGTGAATTTGGGGTTCTCTTCTTTTCGGCTTCCCCACGCTCCAAGACGGCGGTCTTCTGGGCGTCCGAAGCCGCCTGGGAGGCTCTAAAATCGCCCCACAACAATCCGAAAGGGCTTCCAGGCAAGCCAAGAGAGCCCCAAAGCGGCACAACAGGGGTCCAAGATGGCCTGACGAGAGCCCCATGGCGGCCCAAGGTGGCCCCAAGACGCCCTCCGAAGCATTCCAAATCGTGACCCAGTCGTTCAGGGAGACCGCGGTTGGAGTACAGAGAGGCCGGAGGAAGCCCGCAGAGGCCCCCAGCACACGCCCAGGAGGCCTCCAGAAGGCCTTAAGAAAGCCGGAGCAACTTTTGTGAGGCCCCCAGAGGCTCTCCAAGGAGGCGCCTCCGCAAAAAGAGCTGAGGAGGACGGGGCAAATGCGCGGGGTATGGCAAGAATCAGGAAAAAGAAGCACGGGGGAAGGTAACGGCGATGCTGGAAAAGGCAACAAAGAGTTATCGTTAAATTGTCGGCATGACCTTCTTGCCATTCCGCCTGCATACCAAACTTCAAGGACCAAGGTGCATGGCGCGAAGCGCCACTGCAGCCTTGTACATTTATACGTATTTACACATGTATGTGTGTGTATATATATATATACACATACGTATCGAAAAATATGGCAGCTGCTCGACGAATGTCACAGCCAGACATGTCGTTGACAAAACCAGTCTCTCGCAAGCGGTCGCCCCAGAGCTTCGACGCCGCCAGCGAGGGTGTGTTGGCGCGAAGCCCCAACGGTCAGCCAGGACCTCGGCATCGTTCCCAGAGGGCTAAGTGCGTACGTCGGCGAGCCCTGGCGGCAGCCTTCACTGGAGTTGCGCATGCCAGGCGGCAGCTGGCAGCGGTTCGCTCGTCCCCCGACGGCGCGCCACGGGCCAGTTCCACAGCCTCGGAACCTGGCGGAATGCGGAATGCAGCGTGGGCCCCGCCACCCTGGCGACGCGCAAGGCCAAGAGCGCAGAGTTCAGGGCGTGGGCGGCTGGCAGGGGCCGCAGCCTCGGGGCGCCACGGGCGGCCGACTCTGCGATGTCGGACTACTTCGAGTGGCCGCACGCGCAAAAAGAGCAGCCCAAGCCGGGCAGATGGACGCTGCACGGCTTCGCGCTGCTGCACCTGCCCCATCTCGGTAGAGGTGGCCACGTCCCACCCACAGCAAAGGCTGCTCTGAGGGGCCGGTTGAGGCAGATGCCCGGCCGCATCGTTGGCCCGTGCCCGATCAAGGCGGCCTGGCTGATCGCGCAGTGGCTCTTGCTCGCGAGCCAGGCCCTTTAGTCATGGTGTGCCTTGGCCGTGGTGCCGCAGGTAGACGCGCGCGTCCAGCCCGGCGCCCTGTTCGACATCGGCAACGATGCCACCACCTTCCTCGAAAGTTTTGCTGGGTCAGGCTCGCTACCTGACGCGGACCTTGGTGGCGGAAGATCTGAATTATTTCTCTGAAGATGTTGGTATTCCTCGGGATGCTGACCATGGTAGGCCTCCTGAAGGGGTGGGGTGGCGGCAGCGTCTCTGATGACAAAGGCCGCGCGCTTCACCGCGACGCCTGACTTCGCGGGCGACGCCCCGTGCAGCGGGGCCAGGGAAAAGCCAGTCAGCCCCCCCGCGACCTTCTCCAACGAGTCTCCCGCGCGCAAGGTCCCCAAGACGAAGGGCGCAATATCAGATGACAACGAAGTGACATGCATATGTATTCTTCGGGATTCAGATGCGGAAAGCTTCCTATCTTAGAAACCTCCGAGAGGGGGGGGGGCGTTCTCGCACGCTCATGGGAGCAAGCTGGTGCCAGTATGGCACAAACTCAGGGGCTCAGAGACGCGCGCTCAATATTTCAGCCGCGCGGCTATGGTCGCAGAGGCTGCAGCAGGCGGAATTGCCCGCATGCCGTCGGATACTGCTTCGCTGGGCGCCCTGTCCGAGAAGCCCGTGACCGCCGACACGTCGCCGCGCTGGTGGTTCCAGAAGTGCCCCGAGGCATGGTTGGATGAAGCGCGTGTGAAAACGTGGGCCGAGCGGCGGGGCTTCGGGAACGTCTCGGCGATCAGCCGTTCCTCTAAAAGCGAGCGGCTCTTGCGCGCTGATTTGCCGGGGTCGCGCATGGACCTGATCTGCAGAGGAGGAGGAGGAGGAGGAGGAGGAGGAGGAGGAGGAGGAGGAGAGGAAGGAGGAGGAGGAGGAGGAGGAGGAGGAGAGGAGGAGAGGAGGAGAGGAGAGGAGGAGGAGGAGGGAGGAGGAGGAGGAGGAGGAGGAGGAGGGAGAGGTGGAGGAGGAGGAGAGTCAGAAGCGGGATCGCTGCAACCCTGGCCCCATCCACGGGCGGGGCCGGGCGAGGCCGGCACCCAAGGCCAAGCGCGCGACGGCGCGCGGCGCTCCTTCGCCGTCGCGCCCTGCTTCGCCCGGGGCGAAGACATCCTTGCCCCTCCTCCTCCTCCCCTCCTTCTCCTCCTCCTCCTCCTCCTCCCCCTCCTCCTCCTCCTCCTCCTCCCCCTCCCCCTCCTCCTCCTCCCTCCTCCTCCTCCTCCTGGTCCTCCTCCTGCTCCTCCTGCTCCCTCCTCCTCCCTCCTCCTCCTCCTCCTCCTCCTCCTCCTCCTCTCCCCCTCCTCCTCCTCCTCCTCCTCCCCTCCCCTCCTCCTCCTCCTCCTCCTCCTCCTCTCCTCCTCCTCCTCCTCCTCCTCCTCCTCCTCCTCCTCCTCCTCCCTCCTCTCCTCCTCCTCCTCCTCCTCCTCCTCCTCCTCCTCCTCCTCCTCCTCCTCCTCCTCCTCCTCCTCCTCCTCCCCCTCCCCCCAGGGCGATGATGGCGACGTTGCGATGGGAACGCCGACTGAGGCCGAGAGGAAGGTTGCGGCGGCTCCGTCATCCGAGCCGCCCTGGGCCAAGGACTTCAACCAGCAAGATTGCGGCGGCAAAGGCGACTGCTTCTTCTGTTGCACTGCTGTGGCATATCGCGCCAGGCAGGCCAACCCCGAGGTTTGCAATCCAGGGGACCTCCTTCCTGGAGGCTCTGTACAATCAGCGACGCGACAGCTTTGTAGCAGCGAGATCAGGAAGAACCCCGAGAAGCACGATAAATCCGCAGAAATTACAGCGGCGGCACAACAGGCTGGCAAAATGGCTACTTCAGCGACGGTGCGCGCCGTGGCCATGGCCCAGAAGACGAATCATCGCATCTTCAAGACGATCGACATTGGCTGGCAGTTATGCGCGGCCCCGTCAAGACGACAACCACCACCTACATGACCCTAGTTGACTTCCATTCTTGCCTCCTGGTCCGCAAGGAGGCGGCGCCTCTCCCCGAGAGCCACAGGAATGGACAGCTTCTTCGTGTCCATATTCCAGGCACTCCCAAGGCATCGCTGGAGGCGGCCGCAGCAGCAGCTCGAAGACGGCTTCCACCAGCACGACGAACGCAGCAAAAGCTCGCAGTTTGGTCGGCACGGCTCCCACGTCGAGGGCGGCCTCGTCTGGGCGCGCCGCAGCTGCTACGCGCCTTCTCGGTGAAGCTACTCCGTCGCGAGCGGCTTCGACAGCGGGGCGCGCGGCAGCAGCGAAAAGCTTATTTGGCATGGCCGAGACGTGAGTGACCAAGGCGAGTTCGAGACGGGCCAGTACTTCGAGACAGGCCCCACCGCCAGACGACGACGACGACGACGACGACGACGACGACGACGACGACGACGACCTGTCCCAGGACGTGGACGGCGCGCCCGCGTCGCACGACAGCCTCAGCGTCCCTGAGCGAGGATCCTACTATGCATGCCCCACCCCTGGCCGTGGGTGGGCACCCTCCGTGGAGGGCCAGAAGGCGAACCAGGTCCATCAGCAGGTCATTGCTCATTGGCGGCGTTGCCGTGGCGAGGCGCCCCCATAGAGGGCCTGAGGAGACCAAAAAGATCAGGCTGAAATGCGAGACAGCCATCAGTCGGTCTCGGCGTGCACGAGCTTGGAACAAGTACCAGACGTGGTTTGCCTCTTTGACAGCGACGCAGCGTCCGTTGGCATGGGCGTTCCTGGAGGACCACGCAAAGACGAAGTCGTATCGACGCAAACCAGTTGACAGGGACATGACCCAGTTCTGCCATGTATGTACCACGTGTGGGCGTACCTCCCCCACCCACCTTTTGTCCCAATGCCGCCTGGGCCCCCTGTGGCAAGCGCGGCGCGGACATCACCAAAGATGAGGCTTGCTCGCGCATCCCACCTCCCGAGCTTCACTTCAAAAGACAAGGCCATTTGGCAAACATCAATCAATGACAGAGGGCCAAGGCGGCGGCCATTCCTAGGCGCTGGAGTGGACACTGCTACTCGGAGCTGGGCGACGAGGCCAAAGCAAACTGCAAGGCCAAGAAGAAGGCCAACATGAAAGTCATAAACAAGGAGTACAAGGCCAGGCACAAGACCAAGAAAGCAGCGGCCAACTTGGCCACTATGGCAGGGGTCGACCTGGCTACCGGCATGGCCAACCTGGCTGCAGGCATGCGACGGCGGGCGGTCGTCAAAGCCAAGGCGAAAGCGAAGGTCGTCCTCAGGAGGTCAGCCCATGCTTGACGGGACCCGCCCCTGGGGGGATCTCCCACGGGCCTCCAGCAAACAAGAGGGCGCGCTTGGCGCCGCCAATATCACCGCCGAGGGAGGTAGCCTGTCTCCTTCCTCCTCGGTCGCGAAGGGTAGCCTTCGACAGTTACGGCATCTTCTGCCTCAAAGCGCCGTTGCCACGTCAGCTGTTGGGCTCGTGTCGCCGCATGTTGGACAGGTTAGAACGCAAGTCCCAGTTAGTTTCGCGTCAGCTGCTGGGCTCGCGTCGCCACTTGCTGGATCACCAGCTGCACTGCAACTAACCGGTACAACCTGCACAATGCCTGGGAGAGGATTCCCATGCGCATGTTGGTGGCCAAAAGCGGCAGACCAAGGGAGAAAGCTTGTCTTCTTCGCCCTCGGATCGTACTTCCAAGCGACGCCAATTTGCGAGGGAGAAAGCTTGTCTCCTTCGTCCTCGCCAACTACCTCTGGGCGAGGAGCTCAGTTCGGCCGACCTGGACGGGGGCGGCGACGAAGGCATCGAGCCCATGACCGACGACGAGACCAGCACGATGAAGGTGGCGTCTTTGAACGTGACGTGCTAGACCAAGGCGCGACTGCTAGCAATCTTGGAACACCGAGACACTGCGCGAGTTGCGATCGTCTTCTTACAGGAGATTCGCTCAGCAGACATCCGCCCGAGGTGGATCATCTCGACAGCGGCGTCGTTGGGCTGGAGCGCGGCACGTTCCACCCCGCCCCCACCGTCGACCAGGTCTGAAGGTTCGCGCGGAGGCTGCGCCGTGTTGCGGCGCCGTACTCTTGGACGTATTCACGTGATCCGCGACATTTTCTGTGCCCACAGAATGGTTAGGATACGAACGAAGCTGGCCACATACCTGTCGGTCGACGGATTACAGTGGAAAGACCCTGAATTGTTCAAGTATGCATTCACGGAGATCTTTAGCGCGCATGGCTACGACATCCACTGTATGTCGTGGGCGGCCTCAAGTGGAAGCCGTGCTGCCAGCCCATCTTACCGCTAGGCTGGCAGCTTGATGCCGCAACAGACGGGGCCGCGCTTGTCGCCACCTTGTCGGGCGCGGCGCCCGCGAGGGGTTCTTCTGGGGGCCGCCTGCTGCGAAGGCCCCATCGGTGCGCCGGCGCCGCCGTTCTGCCAGGTGCACCGCAGCGCTGCCTTACATCATATATTCTGGACATACCGTTTGTCGACGTGGCCCGCAAGCGCCTCGCGCACGCGACCTCGTTCGTGAAGTTGAAAGGCAGCAGCGACTCCGAGACAGCCCATGTCAAAGAACTCCTAGTTCAGGAAGCCGCAGCACCGCATGCGGCGGGAGGGATCGACCTCGACCTTGAGGGCGACATCGACCCCGCGCTGATCGAGCGCTGGAAATACTGGCACCACAGAGCTGAACATGCCCTCATGATAGCGGCCGACCGCGGGATTGTAGAACTTGGCCGTCCTGCTGAACGACCGAAGGCTGCGTGCCGGACGCGCTCACTTGGATTTCGACCAGTATCACGACTGAAGAACAAAAAGCAAGAAAGTCTGCACGCCAACAGTGGCAGGGGAAGTTCGCGGAATGGTTTTCTCGGATATGGTCTGCGGCAACTCCCTTTTTCAAACCCGCGGGGACTTCGGCCGCCTTGCCTGTTTTAGAAATGCGTGAGCAGTGGGAAAGCCAGTGGTGCCCTACCAATCGCAACCCAGAAGTTCGACTGGACAACTGGAAGCGGCGCGCTGCGGGGGCGTCGTCCCCCAAGGCGCGAGACTGGTTCCCAAGCAAAGAAGATTCCGACGCCGCGGTCCTGGAGTCTCAGGGCTGCGCGGGGCTAGACGGATGGAGCTTTAAGAGAGCTGCTTGCGACTACTCCGTGAACTATTTCCTGAGATTCTTGATGAATTAACCACCTTTTGGATAGACGCGTCCAGGGCTTGTGCTGCCTGCAAGGGGAAGTTCGACATCGAGCTGCTCGACCTCGCGTTTGGGTGTCGCGTGGCCGGCTTGCCCCAGGGTGAGAATCATATGCGCCCAGGCTCAGTGGGCTCCGTGCTGCAGCGATCGCGGCGGCGGGCGCTGGCCAAGTCAGCGCCACACCCCCCACAAACCAGTGGGCTAACCGAACGAACGCGAGCGTCGCTCACGCCATCGCCCCCTGGCTGTATCAGTGCAGCGAGGCTTCGGATGGAGCTGAGCCTGACCTCGGCCGTGCATATGACAACATTCACCACGATATCGCGCTGGCCGCTCTGGACTACTCAGAGATGCCTCACGCCATGATGTACTCGTGTGCAGCAGCGTGGGCAGGTCCACGCTACTGTTCTATTGCTGGGGAGTTGGCCCCCGAGATTCGCCCGTGGTGAGGATTGGCTCAGGGAGACAGCACAGCCCCAGCAGCAATGATCGCACGTTTGGTCCCGTGGCAGCCCTTTGGATCATCGCCATGTTACATGGGCGACAGGCCCCTCGTTGCGGACAGCGACCTGGCCCTCCAAGGTGACCTGAAGCTCGCCACTGAGTTCGACGACACCGTGGGCTCCGCAGAGAACACGGACAAAAGACAGTTGTGGTCTGCAGGTTCTTTGATACCTACTGCGGTGGAGCATTTGGGCGTCTTGGCTGTGCGGGCAGACCCGCCCATCGAGATACTTCCCAGAAGGCTTTGGGAGAAGGTGCAGTGTGGCATGATATCGTGCCAACAATTCCAGGACTGGCCCTAGTTCGAATGAGGCTGGCCTGCGCTTACATCACACCTCTTTGGATATGGGCGAGTCCCGCGGCGGTTCCGGCGCCGCTGGACCTGGCCAGGACGCTCGCCAGAGCCACCTGGCGAAGCAACAGTGGCTGGCGGTGCCAGGGCAGATGGTGGCGTCAGAAAATCTTGCTACAGCCTACACATAGCGCTGCCGTGAAAGCATTCGAGACCGTCGCCAACGACAGGACTGTTTGGAGCTCGCTCCTGGATACCTCGATGACAGCACGCGCCGAGGTCCTTGGACTTCGTTTTATCAGATACTCGGCAGAGAGCGCGGCTGCCTGGTGGAGGTGGCCCCGATGCCAGAACATCGAGTACGAGCTGGCGCGGTACATCTTGTGGATGACCTCTGGCGCTTTTGGACTCGAGGTACCCGAGCGTGCAACAAGCGCGTCCAGCAGCAGGCCCTTTAGTTGCTGGCCCGTATCAAGTGCTAGCAGATGGTGAACGCTCGCCGTCAAGACTCGGAGGACATAGAGGAGGTCGACACAGACGCGTGCTCCTCCAAATGCTTTGCTCGCTGGAGCCGAGGGTTATCTTCTCAAAAGCGTCTGGGATTGTCTATCCATCGATCGGATGCAGCGACGACGGAGACAAGAAGACAGACAGGCAACAACTGCTGATTATGCGGGGCACTCTGGCCAAGTATGAGACACTTGGTCACGGAGCGCACAGGCTACGAAGGTTTTTCTGACCTTCTTGAATGCGTACTACTGCCTGCCCGACGGCTTCTGGACAACGCTCCCTCGGTGCTCGTCCAAGTCAGGGTGGATTACGCACGCCGCCTCCGACTGTGCGTCCACGCGCGCACGTGCGTTGGTGGCCTTTTGCGCGGCGGGAGTGCCCATCGCATCCCAAAATCTGGAAAACCGACTTGTGGATGCTGGGCCCATGCGACCTGTTCGCGAGGGCCGCCGCCCTGCCAGAGCTTGACCAACCACCAGTGCCTCTACTCCATCGTTAGGGCGTTGCACATCATCAGCCCCCCCCCCCATCCTGCTCGACATCAAGAAGGAGGGTGTCCTCCCGCCTCTGCGGCAGCAAGGCCCCAGTTGCACTGACTGGGGCCTGGTGCCGTCGCCCAGTGCGTGGGCTGGTCGCGCCAAGTCGGGCGAGCAGGATGACGCCCCGATTGTCGGCGTCCTCGATGTCAGCTTCGTCAAGGACGTCACCAATTCTCTTCATTGTTCGGCTCGTGATGGCGAGCGAGTCTTTCGTCACCTTGCGCCGCCAGTCCACGAGGAAGCGGTCGAGGAGACCCGCGAGAGTTCGGAGCTCCAGAGCATTCAGATCGTGCTACATTGTTTCAGGCACGCTGGACCGTCGACGGATGCGCACGTGAAAGCGTTGAGCCTCCGACGGGTCCAGGATCGTGGCGAGTGAAAGTGCGCGGCCTCCGTGCGCAGGTATGAGAAGCACGCCGCTCTCCTAGGACAGCTACACAGAATGGCAGCGCGCCAGAGGCGCTCAGCAAAGGCGGCCGGTCGTGGACTGCCGGACATGCTCAAGAACGCTTTTTGCTAGCATCGTTAGCTTCGCCGACCATTTCCCCGCCGCCACCCAGGACATATACATGGGCATGGGAGTTTCAGCAACTGTTAAGTCGTCCCGGTGGCTCGCTGGAAGCTGGATGGAACCGCGCCCCAAACTGTCTGAGAACATGTGACCCCCAGCGGTTTAGTGCATCGGCTGTCGCCGCGCCGCCGCTTTCTTGAAGGCAACCGTCTACAGTGTGCGAGTGTGTGTGTGTGTGCGTGTATGTGAGTGTCAGTTCTTCCGCGTTTGTCGCAAGAGCGTGAGGCCTTCGGACACGACGGACCCCCTGATGATTTGCGTCAGTAGTCTTCTTTGTGCTCGCCACCCTCGCCCCTCGTTGCACCCTTTCTGTGAGGCTGAGGCGTTTTCAGATCCCCTTCGTCCCGACGGGGGAGTTTCAATGAATGCTACGTCGTGCCGTGGGCACGCTGGAAGCGCTTCCTTGCTCTGGACTGGCCATGGATGGAACCATGTTTCAACCTGTCCGAAAACGCGTGAATCGGCTGTCGCCGCTCCGCCGCTATATATATTTATATATATATATATATATATGTTGTGCGTCTCGCTCTCTTTCTCATTGTGTCGTTCTTTCTCTCTCTCTCTCTCTCGCTCTCTCCTGCCCCCCATCCTTTCTCTCCTTCTGTATGCCGGTACGCCACTCTTTCTGCATTTCGATTGTCCTTGCTTTATGTCTTATGATTTCCTCTCTCTCTCTCCCTCCCTCTCCTTCTCTCAGACGCACGCGCACGCGGATATGCGTCGATGCACGCATGTCCGCCTACGCTTGTCAAAATAATCATGCGCACTTTTCCGAGGGAGTTGAGCTTAGAGACGATTGTTCATGAAGCCGTCTCGTTCTTTCTTCTATGGGAGGAAGAAGCAAGTTCCGCTAAAATGACACCTCGGCCGGGACTTGATCGACCATCGGACGGGATTCGACGGGGTGGTTGGGATTTGATGCCATCGTATTTGCATGGGCGGGACTTGCTTTGCCCGATCTGGGAATACGCAGTGAATCATACATCGGCAGGACAAAATCCAGGCCTCGGAAAAAATAGCGAACACTCATGCCACATTCATTTGTGAACGCCTCCCCCTCCCCCCAATGTTCAAAGTTGTCGGTGGGTCTGATGAGTTGCACCTCGGCCGCAGTCTCCCCCGCGCGTACCAACCTTGAGTTTGGGGGGCAGGGGGGGTGTTCACTAATTGTTTCCCTCTACCGTCTCATCTGACATTCCAGAGGGCCATAATTTTTTCCTGCCAAACGGGCATCAGCTCCCCTTCCCCCTAGGTTCCTACCAAGAAGAATTGATCGTGTTCGGGCCCCTGCCATCGCTGGGGCCGTGGGCATTTTTTACAATCATATGTAGAAGATCCAGGACCGAACTTGCCCGATTGGTTTTTCACTCGGAAAAATAGCTATGACATTGTCTCACAGATCCCGGCCAATCATCCCACTGGTTTGCACAGTCGAAGCGATTATCCCAAACTATGTCCGACTCAGGTTTCAGGTGATTTCGATGTTTTCCGTATTTCCGACGAAGCTTTCGGCCCGCCGAAACATTCCCAAATGGGATCAAGTCCCGCCCCGCCACAGCAGTGTCGCTCCGCTGGTTGTCTCAGGGGAGAAGGGCTCATCAGCATGATTACGACGATGGCCGTGATCCATCACCATGAACATGGTCACCATGAACACATCACCATAGCGACGGTAATCATACTGATGATGAGCGTGAACATAACCATCAATTCGACGGTCGCCAACAACGTCACGGTGGTGGCGATCAAGACGGCCATGGCGGTCCCCGGCAATTCAGCCATGATTGGCCACATGTTGACCGCGCGAGCGCGTCAACTTGACCTGCCCAACCATCTTGTGGTGTTGGGTCTTCGCTATGAACAGACAGCGCCCCGCGTTCCTTCCTTCCTCCTTCCTCTTCCTTTTCTCCTCCTCCCCCTCCTCCCTCCTCCCTTCCCTGCCTCTGCTCTCCGCTGGCCCATTTGATTTCGGCACATCCTTCGCACGCTTCGTGGCCCCATAGGGAGCTCCACCGAAGGCCCCAGTGGCAATACCCACATGCGTCCCCGCCACCGATGTCGGCACATCCCATCACACGTGTCGTGGCCCCCAATAGGGAGCTCCACCGAAGGCCCCAGTGTCGGTTCCCACATGCGTCCCAGCCACCCCCCATGTCGGCACACCCTTTACACGTTTCGTGCCCCACAGGGAGCTCTACAAAAGGCCCCAGCGGCGGTGCCCACGTGCGTCCCCGCCACATCTTTCGGCACACCCCTCACACGCTTCGTGGCCCCATAGGGAGCTCAACGGAAGGCCCCAATGGCGGTGCCCACATGCGTCCCCGACACACATGTCGGCACACCGCTCTCACGTTTCGTGGCCCCAAAGGAGTTCCACCAGAGACCCCAGTGGCGGTGTCCACATGCGCCCCCGCCACCCATGTCGGCACACCCCTCACACGTTTCGTGGCCCCGTAGGGAGCTCCACCGACGGCCCCAGTGGCGGTGCCCACACGCGTCCCCGCATGCCCATTTCGGCAAGACCTTCACTCGCTTCGTGACCCCGTCGGGAGCTCTGCCGAAGGCCGTAGTGGCGGTGCCCACATGCGTCCCCGCCACCCATGTCGGCACACCCCATCACACGTGTCTTGGCCCCCGGCGGAGCTCAACGGAAGGCCCCACTGGCGGCGCCCACATGCGTCCCAGCCACCCCCCGTGCCGGCACACCCCTCACACGTTTCGTGGCCCCACAGGGAGCTCTACAAAAGGCCCCAGTGGCGGTGCCCACGTGCGTCCCCGCCACATCTTTCGGCACACCCCTCACACGCTTCGTAGTCCCATAGTGAGCTCCACCGAAGGCCCAATGGCGGTGTCCACAAGCGTCCCCGCCACCCATGTCGGCACGCTCCTCGCACGTATCGTGGTCCCCGGCGAAGCTCAACGGAAGGCCCCACTGGCGGTGCCCACATGCGTTCTTGCCACCGCACACCCCGCACACACTTCGTGACCCCATAAAGGGGGCGTTGCCGAAGGCCCCAGTGGCGGTGCCCACATGCGTCCGCGCAACCCCTTTCGACACGCCCCTCACAAGTTTCGTGGCCCCATAGGGGCCTCCACCGAAGGCCCCAATGGCGGTGCCCACATGCGTCCCCGCCACCCATCTCGGCACACCGCTCTCACGTTTCGTGGCACCATGGGGAGCTTCACTCCTCACGCGTTCCGTGGCCGCACAGGGAGCTCTACCGAAGGCCCCAGAGGCGGTGCCCAC
>CAUYUJ010016012.1:132500-187500 GCA_963575745.1 Prorocentrum cordatum | reverse complement strand
TCAACATCTCCAAGCAGTCGCAGCTGCTGGCCCTGGCGCGCGCGCTCGGCACGCCGTGGACGGCTTGCGGCGACGACAACAGCACGCCAGCGCAGCTCAATGCCACTTAGGGGGCACGAGGCATTCGCGCCCAGCACCCCCGCCCGAATTGCGAGCTCACTCGTGCAGGCAGCCAGAACAAATGATAGACTGGAGTCTATGCTCGCCCACTTTCTGGCCGCTGGTCAAGGCCGTCGAACCAGTCTACGCCGCGCCTTGGGAGCCGCATATTGGACTGGAAATCTGATTGCATTCGCGTCCAGCAGCGGTCTTGCGCGCGCCCGCCATTGCCGGCAACCGTCGAGATCCCCGGCCACGGCGCCCATATCGCTAAAGGTCTCAAGCGCCAGCAGCAATGCCGTCGGCGCCATGCCCAGATTCGTCGCGTTGATGACGCTGAAGTCATGGAAAGAGAAGCGGATATGCGCGGCCAGTTGTTGGTGCCACACTACATCAAGAAGATGACCTGCAGCGTGGATGACGAGGATTGGGCGCGCCACACGGAGCTCGCAGCGCATCCCCGTTCTAGATGCCAGTCCCGAGACGCAGCAATGCGTCGCGCGCGCTTTCGACCCAGCGGCTTCCAACGAGCTGGCCGAAAAGCGCGGGCGAAGAGCGACGGCGGCAGAGTCGTCGCTTCTCAGCGCGGCCGGCGACCAGCTGATCAGCGACCGAAGGCGGCGAGGGCAGTCCTTTGGCAATCGGGGCGAGCACGCGATGCGTCAGCCCGACCCGCTCTACATCCAGGCTGGGACTCAATGCGTGGATCAGCGTCGCCAGCCAGCTCCAGATCTTTCTGCGACGCGCGCGAGAGCCTCGCGCGCGCCGACGAGGCCAGCGGTTCCAACGTGCCGAACGCCAAGGTCACCAACGGCACCGACAACGAGAGCGAAGAGTCCGCGATGAAAGACCCCGTGGCTGGGCTCGTTTCCAGGGCCCCAGCGTGCCAATGTTACCCGCGGGCCGGCATCCCGCTCGGCAGCGAGTTCGCCAGAGGCCAAGAGTGCCCGACAGCAAGAAGCCCATCTTGAAGTCTTACCTGGACGACGAGGACATCGACCCCTGCGCTCGATATGAAGCGAGACGAGCAGTGGGGCGAATGCAAGCACCTCGCACTTGAAGAAGGAGAGCACCCTGGACCAGGCAATTGCCGCACCGATGGGCCTCGTGCTGATGGTGGGCACGTGCAGTCCACCATCGGATCCAGGCTTCGCGCCGCGCCGAGTCGCCGCGCCCCCGACCCCAGTCAGAACGCCCCCCTGGACGGCCCCCAGGCTCCCGGCCAGAACCCGCTGGAGCCACCGGTGTTGGAAGACCTTGACGAGGCCTCTGAAGGCCCGACGTAGGCCCCCGCGAAGGCCGGCCTGGGCGGGCGCCTTGAGCCCCCCCTGCGCGGCGAGGGGGCAGGCCGCAGAGGACGCAAATTCGAACCGGCTGAACAACGGGAGCCGGGGCCAGGGCACTGGCAGATCATCGAGAATTTGATCGACACGGTTCAGCGTCTACAAGCTAAGGCGCTCCAGGGCAGCCCCGAAGGGGAGATCGAGCTATTGGGCGAGCTCGGCCAGCTGCTGCGCCACGCGCGCTTCGACCAGGACTTCCCGACGGTGGATGCGACGAAGGCAGGACTGGGAAGAGCTCGCACCATTGCAGATGGCCGTTCCAAGGCGACGCGGGCTGCGATCGGCGCTACAGGGAAGAGCGAAGAATGCCCCCCGCCACCCTGCCAAGGTCGAGAGGCGAGACCTCTTCGGCGCAGCCATCCACGGCGCCGGGGTCATTGGCGACCTCGAGGGCTGCGTGGGCGCCAGAACGCAGAAGTGGCGCGCGCGCTTGACCACCCACTCGGCAGGTCGTCCGAATGACTTCGAACCAGCTCGCGCTGGCGATGATGCGAAGTGCACTCCGGAAAGCACGAAGGAGCCGAGGCGCAAGGCCTAGGGCCAGCTTGACGCCGAATGGGGCGAGTACACAACCGACGATATTGAGGCTGCCCCTGAGACAACCCCTCGCCAAACAGCGCAGTCTACATATCCACGGCCACGAACTTCCCCGCGGGCCGCCAGCACGATGGCGAAGGAGGAGCTCACTCAGAGAATCAATGCCTGTGTCGCTAAGCTCTCCTGGCCATGCCTGCCTCTTCAGATTTGGGGACGCTTGCTGGCCAAGGGCGATGCGGTCACCACTGGCAACGAGAGGCCGATCGGTCCACTACCTATGCCAGTACGATTATGGGGACGAGTGGACAAACAAGCTTGGGAAGTGGTGCGAGGCCAATACAGGCTCTTCGGGCACATTCATCAAATGTTCATCTCTATTGCAGGTAGCGCCCACCACGCCGACGTTGAGAGAGGAGATACCGACGTCGCGACTGTGCTGCTGGACAGCATGAACTTTACGACCACGTCAACATGTCGCTCTTCTGTGCTCTGGCGACCAAGCTCGACTACTCCCCAGTCGTGCTATACATGTCGTGCTTGCTTTACCTCGGCCCACGTATCATCAGAGTTCGTGATGTATACAGCTCGAACCTGATTGTACCACACAGTGATCTCCTCCCAGGTTGCACTGAGGCAAACAATATGGCGAGGGGCATACCTCTACGACCTGATAGAGCATGTCCACCTCCGATACCAAGGCCTCATGATGAGAGAGTTCGTGGGCGACCGCATGGTGCGATCTGAAGGACATCGATCACTGGTCAGACACCAGATGAAAGAAGGGCTCCGCTGCCCTAGTCAAAGCCATCCAATACCTAGGTCTCGAAGTGTCTGAGAAGGCAGTCATCCTCGGCCACATTTCAGTGCCACGAGCGGTCATCAAATCGATTGCCGAGCACGGTGTAACCAACGAGGCCGCCAGGACCGCCAGAGACCTCGGCTTCGACTCCACGGCGGGTAGGAACCGTCGCGCATCTGCGGCAGTCAAGCGCGCCATGGCCACCGCCAACAGAGTCATGCGCACACGCGTATTTCTGAGACGTGGCTGGGCGGAAGGTGACGGCGCACCTCTGCGTTGCGAATCTCAGGGCCAAGCGCATCTACGACGCCTCAGCCATGGGCCTTCCTGCGTCAAGAGTCAGGCTGGAGAGAGGAGAGCCACGGCAGCAACCGTGGCAGGTTTCACAGTCGGTTGGCGCTGTACATCCACCGTCATGCTGCACGTCCACGGCAAGCAGGGCCCAGCCTCCTACAACATACGCCGCCAGATCAAAGCGTGATGCACCTTCTGCGCGAGTCCGACTTGGGTGGCAGGCCGTCGTTGGCAAGATGGTAAACATGCAGGCCTGTTCAAAGTGGAGGTCGGTCACAGGCCACGTAGGAGCGCTCGCGGTTGCAGTGGGGGGGTTCGCATGGAAGTTCGGCGCTCCAGATCGGTGGACCGACCCAGAGGGCGACGAATGGATCTGCAACCCCGACGACATCGACCCCCAGAGCCCCTTTGACGCGGCCCACGGGCCCATCCGGGCTGGCCGATGGAAGCAGGCAGGTTCGCATTCTGAGGGGTTCGGCTGCGACGATGGAGGCCGCCCACAGGCGGCGCGGCGCATGTTGCGCTGGATGTGCCGCGAGAAGCTGTTCAAGGAGGCAGGCGCGTCCGAGTACATCATCGCTGGGAGTTGCTGGACTGCTCGACGCATCTCGGTGGCGGGCAACGAATGTTCAACTTATGTTCGCGTTGCGGGCTAGCTGCTGAAGACTTGCAGCGCCGACGCTATGGGCGCATGGAAAACAAAGACAGCGACAATGACTGGATCCGCGGCACCCAAGACCTTGAAGAAACGAGCTGTGCAATTTATGACCACCGAGCCCGGCATGATGATGTTTTGGTGCCGTGGTCTTCCCCCAGCTAGGATCGACGAGACCCCCGAGGCTCCCGAATGGAATGTTAACCAGGTCGTCCATGATGTGGATATGCGGACCCAGGTCCCAGAGTTCGAGGCCTACTCCAGCATGCGCGGTAACCCCATCCATGCGTGCAGGGCCTTCCTCGACGGATCGGTCTACTCGGCGGACCATCGGGTCGCTCGCGGAGGTCGGGGCGTTGCTCTCGACTTTGGCGATGCGCCCGCTGATGGCAGGTTTCCATGATTATCCGGCTCGATCGACGGCGCCCAGACAGTCCCGTGTTCAGAGCTTGCTGCGCTGTACGATTGCATCCTCTACACCCGAGGGCCCCTGGAGATCTGGACGGGCAATGCCCTGGTATATCGTAGGTGGGTATCCGGGCACTGGCTCTATCCTCGAGGTCCCATCAGCAATGGTGGCAGCGGATCAAGCAGGCACTCCTCCAGAGGCCCGATAGGATCGCCAACTTCAGCGCGAAGAAGTGCAACTCCCACCTAGATGCAGTGAGCCTTCGTGTAGCCTCCCAGCCTTGGCGTGTTTCCCTCGGAAATGAAAGAGCCGATGCCCTGGCCCAGAGAGGCCTTGCGAAAGCCTCTGCCAGCCACAAGTATACTTCCTGTCTCTCTGTCTGTCTCTCTCTCTCTCTCTCTGATTTGATGGGGCCCTCCTACAGCGGGTCCATAAGCGTCTAGCGGTTATTGCGGTTGAAGTCAATTCGATGCCTAAGGTCAAGCACCAGCGCCGTGTCCCTTCCAGGAGGCCAGCGAAGATAACGACGCTTCGGCAGGGGCTCGAGCGTGTGACGGGCCGTTGCATGTTGCAGCGCCCGGGGGACAAGAAACGCGGGCTCTGCTTTCATTATGAACTAGGGCCCGCTCGAGTTCCGATCGAAAGGTGGATGCAGGATAATCCGTGTAGACGAAGGCTGTTTGTTTCTGATTATATCGTGCCCCTTCCCATCCCACTTGTTGCCTGTTTCTCCTTCAAGATCGAGGGTAAGGTGGTGCACTGGTCTCATTCGCTGCATGCGATGAATGGACAGTTGCGGTGCTCCAGGTGTGCTCGACTGGGGAGTTGCACTGCGACAGGAGGTGGTTAACTCTACCAACTCCCCGTCCTCTGTCCACGTGGCGTGGGCACCCACAGTGGCAACGCGGCGCTGCGCAGACTTCAAAATTGCCAGCCCCCGAATTATTTTGCCAAGTTTGGGCCCTTTGGGGATCCCAGACATCCTAAATCCTTTCCAACCCTGCAAAGCCAAGCGGTTTAAAGCCCTGTAAAAGACTCGGTCGTAGGGGCCACGGCGTGTCCAAAAGCCACGACCGCGCCCCCTCGGTGGGCCGACCCTCCTCGTCGTCGTCCTCCTCCTCCTCTTCCTTTTCCTCTTCCTACACTCCTCCTCGTCCTCCTCGTCCTCCCCCTCCTCCTCCTCGTCCTCCTCCTCCTCCTCCTCCTCCTCCTCCCCATCATCATCATCATCATCATCATCATCATCATCATCATCATCATCATCATCATCATCATCATCATCATCATCATCATCATCATCATCATCATCATCATCATCATCATCATCATCATCCTTCTCCTCATCATCATCATCATCATCATCATCATCATCATCATCATCATCATCATCATCATCATCATCATCTCCTCCTACTCATCACCATCATCATCATCATCATCATCATCATCATCATCATCATCATCATCATCATCATCATCATCATCACCATCACCATCACCATCACCATCACCATCACCATCCTTCTCCTCCTCCTCCTCCTCCTCCTCCCTTCCCGCAAAATCCTTGCGCCGTGTTCCTCCCGCGAGTCGGCACGAGCCCCCGTGGCGCCCGGCCGAGAGGCCGCCCCTGCACGTACCTGAGGGCCAGGCTGGACGGCACGCTCGAGCGCGCGTGGGCCCCGGCCGCCAGCCCTGCCCGCTGGGAGGGGGAGGAGGAGGAGGAGGAGGAGGAGGAGGAGGAGGAGGAGGAGGAGGAGGAGGAGGAGGAGGAGGAGGAGGAGGAGGAGGAGGAGGAGGAGGAGGAGGAGGAGGAGGAGGAGGAGGAGGAGGAGGCAGTAGAGGAGGAGGAGGAGGAGGAGGAGGAGGAGAGAGATGAGGAGAGGAGGAGGGGGAGGAGGAGGAGGAGGAGAAGGAGGAGGAGGAGGAGGACGGAGAGTAGGCCTCTTCTTTTTCTCAGAGGACATGCATCTGAGGTCGGTGACTCCAGGGCGAGGAGGAGGAGTCAGGAGGCTCACTGGAGGAAGAGGAGGAGGAGGCCCCGAGGAGGAGATGGGGGCGCGACGCACTGAGGCTGTGAGGAGGAGAGGAGAGGAGGAGGAGGAGGAGGAGGAGGAGTTTTAAAATGCGAGAAGCGAGTAAGCATAATACTACAAATAATAACAATAAGAATAATGCTAATATGAATAAGAATATTAGGAATAATAGAGAAGAGGAGGAGGAGAGGAGGGGGAGGAGGAGGAGGAGAGAGGAGGAGGATGAGAGGACTGGGGACTAGAGAGGCTATTGGCGTACCGATCTGCTGTTCGCGATCTTCATATCCATTCAATCCAAGACGATTTGCATACGTTTGGTCCTTGTTCTTGGCAAGACATTTCACTAAGGTCCAAATCCCCCCACGAAACCCAGCTCAGGTTGGGACGTCCAGCTCGATTAAATTGCCCAATAGTCTGTTCTCGAAAAAATAGAAGTCTACATTTCCTTGAATTTTGCTTAGTGTCGCAGTCGGCGGCCCCGTGATCACGAGAAAAATAAGTGTCGGTGAGAGGCAAGAAAAAGAAGAGGTGGAGGAAGGTGATCGCTTCCCACCTCCTCCTCTCCTCCTCCTCCTCCTCCTCCATCCTCCAGCTCCTCCCACCTCCTCCTCTCCTCCTCCTCCTCCTCCTCCTCCTCCTCCTCCTCCTCCTCCTCCTCCTCTTCGTCCTCCTCCTCCTCGTCCTCCTCCTCCTCTCCTTCTCCTCGTCCTCCTCCTTTCTTAGGCATGCTCGCGCCGTGCAAGAATCACGACCGACGGTTTTTTGCACGTTTTCGGCCTCCAGGAGCCCTCGTCAGGCCCCAAGACCGTGAACAAAACGGCTCGGCATGAAAAACCCGCCATGGGGAAGGCAGCGGGAAAAACGGAACCCGGAGGTGGTTTGGGCCTTCGCTCCTTGGCTGAGGTGGGAGGCGGCAACCTTCTTCCCCGGACAGCCCAGGGAGCCCCAGGCAGCGGAGAAGCACGTGCGTTGTCCATTCGAGCAGGGCACGTGCCTGTTGCTGCTGCGTGCCGAGCCTTGGGCCGTTTTCGGCCGCCATGGGCCCGCGCGGGGCCCCAGGACCTCAGCTGCCTTGATGCGCCCGCTTTGATACGCAACACGCACCGTGTTCAAAACGTCCGTGTCGATACGTTGCGTGTTGGCTCAACGTATTGGCCCACCTTTTGGCGAACGCATCGCGTCAGACCTGCGTTTTCAGTCTACGTGTGGAGCTCCGTATCAATACGCTACGCGGTGCGTGCTGCGTATCAGGGCAGCTGAGCCCAGGATCGTCCACAAAACGATTGGGGGTGAAACGCAGGCTCAGGAGAAAGTGTCGGGACTTCGAGGAGCCCCGCATTCTGAAAAGATTCGGACATCGGTTGTCTGGGTAGACATCCTCCATGCTGACCTTGCCGGCGCTCCAGGACTCCCGCCCCGGACTCCCGGTCGTCGTCCTATCGTCCGAGCTCGTCGTCATCCGCACCGCCAGAATCCAAGCAGTGGGTCGGCTCTCAAAGCCTCCCGACAGTCGTCCTTGCCCGAGCTCGGCCTCAGCTTGCACATTCGGCTCTGGCCGAGTCTGTCGGGGCACGCGGGCGCAGCGAACTGATTAACTCCATCGGGGATCTCCGAGGACAAGCCAGGGCGTTGGAGCCCAGCGGGGCACTTTTTTTGCCGGTTCCGTCTCCGTTTTTGTGGCGGCTCCAGCACCGTCTTTTTTCCGGCTCCCGTTCCAATCCTGGAGCCGTTTTGATTGCCGTTTCCGGTCGCTTTGTTTTGCCGCGCTTCCGTTTTCAAGCGGCATTTGTTCGAAAACGGTGAAAAAAAACGGCCTTGCCGTCTGCGGGGCCCACTGAGCGTTGGAGGTAGTTCTGAGGCCCTCTTCAGAGGGGGTGCTCTCGTGGGGCTGGTATGATGCTCGAGCGGGAGGCCCGTGCGCTGAGAGCTGGGGCTCTGAAGATGGGCGCGGTGAGAGCACTCCTGGGAGCTGGAGGTACAGATAGGAGCTCGACCACAAGAAACCTTTCACAAGAAACCCAGCCCGAAAAAGCCAGGACGTTCATTGATTTGGGGCGTCTGAGCGCCACGCTGTATTCCATCGCAAAGCCATCGAAGCCCAAGAAACCCAAGGCCCCCCTGGAGGCAAGCGGGGTGTTTCTTGCCTTGGGCTTCCACTGTGCCCGATGATGATGATGATGATGATGATGATGATGATGATGATGATGATGATGATGATGATGATGATGATGATGATGATGATGATGATGATGATGATTGGATTTGACATGATGGATGAGATGATGATGATGTGGGATGATGATGATGATGATGATGATGATGATGATGATGAGGATGATGAGAAGGAGGAGGAGGAGGAGGAGGAGGAGGAGGAGGAGAAAGAGGAGCAGGAGGTCCCTCGAGGAGTAGGAGGAGGAGGAGGAGGAGGAGGAGGAGGAGGAGGAGGTGCAGCTGGATGGCGACAACGACGTGGCCCCGCGCTCCCCCCTGCCGCGCCAGGTGGAGCAGCTTGAGAAGCTCAAGGAAAGCAAGAGCAGGACAGACTCCCGCGGGCCGGGCCCCCCCGCACTATACCTGCCCTGCCCCGCCCCGCCGCCGCGGCTGCGGCCCGCTTCTCCTCTGGGAGCCTGCCCAGACATCGAGCGCCTCGAGCACAAAACATCGAGACGGCGGTGTTGCTCCTCGTTCTCGGCCCCTCGGGGCGCTTGCCAGGGGGCCGGGGCCGTGAGCCAAAACACTCGGGGGGGTGACAAGCCCCTTCCTTGGGGGAAGCGGGGCCCCAGGGATCGAGGCGCCGGATGTCTGGGCCTGCCGCGGTCGTTCTTGGCGCTCGCGGCGGTGCTCTGGCTCAGCGCGGTCGTCTTCGTGGCGCCCGTGGAGGTGTCCCAGGATGCAGGGGTGAACTTGTTGAGTTATATATATATATATATATGTATATATATACACATATATATACATATGTGTATATATTTCTCATATATATATATATATATATATATATATATATAACTGCCTCTGCCGTGCGTGGCAGCACGTGGCCAGGGGCGTCATTCGGCCCAGCGTGCCGCGCCGGCGGCCCGGGCGGCGACCGCGCTCCGGGCGCGGCGCGCTGCCCACGGCTCGGCCCGCGGGCGCCCGCGCCCGACGAACTGTGTGGAGCCTCCCGGCCCGCGGCGCGTCCTGGCGCCAACATCGCAGAGCGGGCTTCGTTCGGATCGGCGGCGGAAAAGAGGGGGGTGATGACTAGGGGGGGGGGATATCATGGCGCGGGCCATGATATTTCCCCAGATTTCATGGCGCCTCGTTCTTATTTCATTACGTCCCTGGCCCCCCCGCTGGGCCGCGCACGTGCCGCCGGTCATGATTTGCACCCCCCCCTCTTGGACACCCCCCTCTTGGCCGCTCCCGACATAGTGTCCTGGAGATTGTCGTTCCGGATTCCTCTGTCGCGCGGACTCTTGTTGGCCAGGCGTGAGCTTTGAGGCATCTTCGCGGGAGCCGTTTCGTTTTCCACTCGCCGCTTCGGGGTCTCGCGCTGGTGCAAACGTCCGCTGCGGCACGTCTGCGAGGTCGGCGCAGTGAGCGGAAAGGAGTGACGTGCTGCCCGCTCGCAAGGCACGGCGCGTCGCCGAGCCGCCGCCCCGACGCGCTATCGTCCCAAAGTCCCTGGCCGGATAGGCTCGGATAGGCCGCAGGCGCCCCGGCCTCTGGTGCCCGAGGCTGCCTGCGCCCCTCCTCGCGGCGAAGACCCTGCGCCGGAGGCCTCCCGCGTTCCTCCTCCGCTGCCGCCCTCCGCTGCTCCCAGACATGGTACCGCGTCGCAGCAGAAAATCAGGACGGGAGATTCTTGGCTATTTTCGGCCTCGGGTGGGCCCTCGCCGGGCCTCGGGACCGTCAGAAAAAAACGATACAGGACGAAAAACAAGCCCCGGGGAAAGGGTCGGGACTTCCAGGGACGACGTCTTCAAAACATCTGGACGTCGCGCGTCTGGGCTCTGATCGGGCCAGGACGAGGGATACTCCGTTCCAGAGCATTCTGGAGCGCTCTCAGAGCCTCCAGGAATGCTCTAAGAGGGCCGCGGCGCCCGAGACATCCTCCGGAGCCGCCGGATCTCAGAGACTGTCGATCTATACTCACCCGACGTTGGCCTCGGTTTCGTCTTATCTTCCCCGAGGCGCAGTTGCGCGCCCATGGTTTGGGCGCGACCCGCCGGCTGTTCGCACGCGTGGGCTCCCGCCCTCGCTGATGGCAGAACGCGCCCCTGCCCCCCGCGTCGCAGGGCCGCCTGCCTTCCCGCTCCCCGTGCCCCCCCGCATCGGCTGTGCCCCCGGATTCGCGCGTCTTCGGACCCGCCTCGGCCTCGGCCTCGCGACGCTTGGCGTCGTGGTGTGCTGCTCGCTGGCGTGGGTCCCCAGAGGCCTGGACCTCTCCAAGGAGACGGGCCCTTCATTCGGCGGCGGGTTCGGGGGGGGAAGTGAGAAGGGGCAGGCTCCTCAGAAGGCTCGGAAGTCCCCCGGCCTTCTGAGAAGTTTTTTCGGCCTTCCCCGGAAACGCAAAAAACATTTTTTCAAAAGGTTGGAGGTCTTCTGAGAAGCCCCGCCGTCTTCTGAGAAGGATTGGCGACTTTCCAAGGTTACCCTTGCATCTTTGCCCGTTCGGCCCATCCTTAGCGACTTACGTTGGCCAACCTCGTTCGTAAACGTCAGCGTGGCCCTCCAAGCCCCTTGAATCTTTGCCGCGCATATTTTTTTCTACGGGGTGATTGTATTTCAGCCCCACCGTCCCACCATCCCCCAAACGCGCAAAGAAAGGGGAGTGGCGGGAGGGGGACGGCTTCTTAGAAGCACCCCCCTTCTTAAAAGACGCGGGCGGCTGCTTTTTATAACTGTTGGCGCGTTGACAAGACCGGCCGACTTGCTTCTACAAAATGGTATCGTTGTATCGAAAAGGTTGTTTTGCTTCTACGGGTGCTTCAAGAAGCGGCGCGCCCCTGGCTCCTTTGAAGGGCGGCCTGGGCGTTCTAAGAGGCAGCCTCCTTCGAAGAACCCCCCCCCCATCCACCCCCCCCTTCTGCGCGCCGCCAAATCCCAGTTGGGGATAGGTCTCGCGAAACTCAAAGGGAACAGCCCACATCCCCATATGTGGGGTGAATCATCCAGCGCGGCCCAGGCAACGACAGGTGGGGTCCGGATCGCTTCAACGATGCTCAGCCCGCGAGCCTGCCGGGAGAGCGCCCCTGGAGGATCGCGGAGGAGGCGCGGCTGCCGGTGGCGGCTGCACGTAAGAGTGACCGTTCGCTGGAGTTACTTTTTCGGGGGTGGACCGAATTCACACCCTGACACGTCGATTTGTGAATTTTCCGTCTTCGGTTCTCGAGAGGGCGCCGCGGCCGTCATTATTCGGGCTTGCGCCCGCCGGGTTTGGGACCGAGGTCGTTTTCACGAAACCGCGTTTTACTAAATGGGTTCTGTCCAGCCCCGACTTCTAAAACTTGTGGCGCGGGCACGCCTGGGGTCCACATGGATGGCCAGACGCGACGCGACAGCAGCGGCATGCGCCATCCGGTCTGGGCCTCGTGCGCTTTCCGAACGCCGCGCGCGGGACGCCACTCTTCAGGAGGGAAAAGGAGCACACAGACACGATGAATCGTCGACTCCCAGCAAAAAAAATGGGAAGTGGGGGGAAGACGAAAACCCAGAACATATATTGAAATATAGGGAAAACGGTCATTTGTATTATTTATTTGTGTGTCCCTTTGCTCCCTTAACTCTTGCCCAGAGGTTCCCTCCCTGCGTGCAGCCGATGGTGGCCGATCGTCCACTCATCGCCGATAGGTGTCCGACAGCCCGCCACGACCAGCCACGTGCGTCTGCGCGCCATCGTGGGCCTGTCGCCGATCTACCGGCGATGCCATGGGAGGGAACCATTTCACGAACACAAGCTCGGAGGTCCGCGCGGATTCCTCGGATCCGCGCTGGACCCCCCCCCCGTGGCGGCGCCTCCGGCGCCGCCCCTGGCGCGCTCCGCGCGCCCAGGGGGTGGGGTCAAGCGCCGATCTGGGAAATCCGCGCGGACCTCCGAGGTTTGATGTTTCTTTCACTGTTTGATGCCCTAGAGGCATCGCAGATTCCAACTCGACGATGTCCTCCCCGTGTGCCCGTCCCCCGAACGTTCCCCCATCGCGCGAGGGCGCCCCCAGAGGAGCGCGGAGGAGGCGCGGCTGCAGGTGGAGGAGCTGGAGCGGTTCCTGCCGCCCAGCGCCCGGGAGCGAGACCACGAGCCTGGGGGAGGCGCCCCCCACAACCCGCGCTGGGACTCGGGCCGCAGGGGTCGCCGATGCGGCCCCCTGCGGGCGGTTCTTCGGTCTGGAGAGGTGGACTCCTGGCGCTGCCCTCGGGGCGACAACGCCAGGACGAAGCCGGCGTCTCGAAGAGATCTGGACGGCGTGTCTTCACAGTTGTCGGCCTCTCGGGGCCCTGCGCGGGCCTCGGAACCGTCAGCAAGACTATCCGGGATGAAAAGCCGGTCCTGGGGAAGGAGGAGGAGGAGGAGGAGCAGGAGGAGGAGGAGGAGGAGGAGGAGGAGGAGGAGGAGGAGGAGGAGGAGGAGGAGGAGGAGGAGGAGGAGGAGGAGGAGGAGGAGGAGGAGGAGGAGGAGGAGGAGGCGTCTGGCCCAGGCAGGGAGCCCGACCCTAGGCGTGCCTTCAGAGAGGCCGCGACCGACAAATTCTTCACTACGGCCAAGGAAGCTCCTTGGCATAGGCGCCAGCGCTTGAAGCGCACCAGCGCCCGCCTGATTCTTGCCCTTTCCAAAGCTCGATCCCTCCTTAGGAACCACCACAGTTCCCCAATCTTTGCGATGAATCGCCAAGGAGGCCCCCAGCAGACATGGGACTGCGCGTGTGGCAGGTTTGTCAAGGGCCACCATTGGAAGTGTCTATGTGGTCGTCATTGGAGTCAGCGAGTTGTCCCTCGAGGCCCTGATCAGGAACGGCCCCGCGCGTCCAGTCGGACGCGGCAGACCATCCGTCAGGAGCACCAGCAGAAGGAGTTGAAGCGGGAAGAGCAAGAAGTGAAGCAGCTCATCGGCAGGGTAGTGACGATGAAAAGATCGGAAGCGACTGAGGCAATGCGTTTCTTGGGGTACGAGCAGGTCCCCACGGACGTGCCAGGAATCAAGTCGTACAAGACGAGGACGAAGCAGCGCATGTTCGAGTTGGGAAGGCTCATCATCATCAGTCGCAAGGCCGGCAAAGATGATCCACAGGGTTTCGTACGTGAGATATCGTGTCTCAAGTACATGATGAGCACGTGCGAGAAGCTTAATGACCAGCTAGCCGAGTTGAAGTCGAAGCGAGATAGGTGTCAAGAGCACATTCGCAACCTCTCGGTGAAGCTCGGAGAGTTACAGTCCGACTACAAGCAGTCAGAGACGGACCTGTATGCTTGGCAGGCCGCGATAGACGAGTTAGAGGAGCTGGAGGACTACATGGTCGGAGAAGATGCGCCAGGAGCCCGTGGCTTCAGCACATTCATCCCGACGATGCAGATGGGGGCGGATCCGCGTACGGAGAGGACGACATTCCCACCGCCGCCACCAGCCCCACAGCAGCAGTGTTCAGGAGGTCCCGTGCCCATGCAGCAGTGCAACATGGGATTTCCGCCATCCATGCCACCGCCGCCTCAGCAGAGAGTTGGGCCGCCAGTTCAGCAGCCACCAGTACAGCAGCCACCGCCCCCGAGTGCTGAGGTGCAGGCGATCGGTGAGATGATCAAGGTACTCATTAAGAAGCAGCAGCAGACGGACCATCAGATGGCCATGTTGATTGGCCACCTCACGGCGACCAGTGCGAGTGCGTCGGCGGAGGAGTACGAGAGGGCCAAGTCGGAGGAGGGGGCGCACGGCCATCAGCAGCCGCCCATCGAGGTGCAGGCCAGCCCGACGAGCATCCCCGCGGCCCAGCCCGACATGCCCACGCCCGTGGCGGACCCAGGCATCGAGCCCACGGAGGTCGCGGAGGATCCATACGGGACACAAGGGGCCAAAGCTGATGCTGAGATGATGCCAGGCCCTCAGGATATGCACTCCCCTTTTTTATCCCCTACCCAGCCCATGCATCCGACCCAGGGGATAGAGGGCCCGCTCCTGGCGCCGCCCGTGGGCCCTTCGGTTTTTATGACCCCCCCAGGGGGCAAGAGGAGCCCTACAGCGCACACAGGGGAATCGCCGCCGAGGAAAGATCCACGGCAGAGCGAAGAGTAACTTTCGGGGAGTGCATGATTAGAGCCTTTCACCCTGGAGAAAAGTTGACCTCATCCTCTCAGAGTTCAAGGTTTCCGTTTGTCCCCTCTTCTCCTTACCCCAGGGAATTAAAATCATGTTTGAAGGCCGATTGTGGATCGCAGGCTCTAGTTTCACAGGCCCCTAATACAACGCAGCGCGAAGTCAGCACAGATCCGTCAGTGGGGATCCATAGACGTAGATCTGATGGCCACATGGGAAGGAGTGGGGAGGATCACGGTCGGGGGGAGACGGCACGTGACCAGGCCAGCCTAGTCGATCCTGATAGGGATTTACTGTCCGATGCCCACGAGCTCGGACCACTTTTGTCTACAGTGGAGATTGAGGACCAGCGCCCTTGTTACAGCGAGGAAGTGCAGGGGTCATCGCCACGAGCATCCTTGTCGGTCAATGGGGAAGGGGACATGGGTCATATGTCCCCTCCCCACTCTTTTGAAGCTAGTCCTGATCAATCAGGAAGTTCCGAGGAGCATGCGGGCAGCAGTGAGCCCACAACCTTGCTTCCTTCTCCTCCTACGCACTTAAGGTGTCACTTCGAGCGAGGACCGACCATCCAGGAACTTGTCACCTCTGTGGCGGCTATGTCTTGGGTATTCGGGCTTCCTCAGGATTTACCAGTGGAATCTTCTTGGGCTCTAGGGCTCTGTCCTCCGAGGGACTCCGTCTGGGACGAGGTCTCGTACTTTACCGATGGTTCGTTGCGACATGGGGATGACGCTTCTGGGGCCTGGGCCGCGGTCCGAATCGGTACAGATCACGTGGGGTGCTCGTTCCAGGGTGTGTGGGCGGCCCCCTTCTTGAGTTCCTTTCTGACCCCGCGCGGACGGGGCGGGCTGGACAGCACGGATGTCGAGTGCGCAGCCGTCGTCTGGGTTTTGATGGCGATCATCAGCGACCAGCACCACCCCCCAGCGGTCATTCACACGGACTCGCAGAACGTGTGCGACTATGTCTACGGTGCAGCTACGGTCTCGGAAAATAACAAAATTGCATGCGTGCTCGTGATCATGTTTGACATAGCCTTGACTCGCGCCAAGGAGAGATGGCCTACACACGACCCTCCCCCGTTGAGGATTTGCCACGTCAAGGGACACGAGGGGCACCCATGGAACTCCCTAGCAGACCACATTGCGGGTCTTGTTGGTTCAGAACAATGGGGGCCGTGTTTCGTTCCCCCACTTGGGCCGAGGCCACTAAGCATGGGCCTGCTCGCGAATGGGAGTGGCTGGAGCGCCCGGCTCAGGGGTTGGCCCAGGCGTACCCCACTCCTTCGGTTCAAGGTTTTTGTGCGACCCCCGTGGCGTCTGAGGCTTCTGACGACCTGGGACATCGGCCCCCGCTCAAGTCCTCCAAAAGCTCCCACGCTTTGAGCATCAAAGTGGCCTCCTTCAATGCCAAGAGCGCAGCTGTTGCCAAGAGAAGGGGAAGGAAGGGCAAGCTCCGCTTCGCTCGCAATTTGGCTATCAAAACCCAGTTTGACCAGGAGGGTGTTTTACTGGCTGGGGTCCAGGAGGCCAGAAACCCACAGGGCGTTTACTCCTCTGGTGCGTACTTTGTGCTTTCTTCGGGGCACGCGTCTCACGAGCTTGGGTGTGAGCTGTGGGCTAATACTAGGATTTCGTACGGCACTTGCAAGGGGAAGCCCCTGTTCCTTGAGAGAAGGCACTTTCGTGTTATTTCCGCCAGCCCCCGATGGCTCCTGGTTGCCTTGAGTGCTCCTGGGTTAGTATGCAATCTGCTGGTCGGGCACGCTCCTCACTCAGGCGCTGGGGCTTCTGAGAGGGCTGCATTTTGGGACTCGATCCAGGGGCTGCATGACAAGTGGGGCACCGATTTGTGTTTCCTGGATGCCAATGGCAGGGTGGGAAACCTGCCATCGGACGCCGTCGGGAGCGCCGGCTTCGCTCAGAAACAGGATGAAGGGGGAGAGCATTTACACACCTTCCTGCTCGCCTCAGAGCATAGAGCTGTCAACGCATGGCTTGGCAGTCCAGACGACTGGACGTGGCAGTCGCCACAAGGGTTGAGGCATCGGATTGACTATGTCTCAGCGAAGACATGGCTTGCCAACCACGCCCTCACATCCGACGCGTTTCACGACATTGATAAGATTACGACACATGTTGACCACCAGCCAGTGATTGCTACGTTTGCTTGGCAGGCAGTTCAGGTACGCCAAATATCGTCAGGAAAGAAGCTTGACCGAGAGGCTTATAAGGACCCTCTGAAGCTCGAGGTTTTCAAGCAAGAGCTTCGAGGGATCTCTGTAGTCCCCTGGCAGGTCCCTGTCTCAGAGCATCACGTATGCTTGTCTACAGGGGTCATGAGGGCAGCATCGAAGGCCTTCGGGGTTGCCCCTCGCCGACCTAGGCAGCCGTATGTCTCTCAGGCTTCGGTTGATCTTATCACCGCCCGTCGAGGGGCCACCAGAGCCTTGAAAAAAGTTGCCCCTTTTCTGGACCAACAAGGGCCTCTGTACGGTGACGCGCTTTCCCACTTTTGCGGCAGATGGTTATCGGGGGATATCCTGGGGCTTGCTATGCAAGAGGGAGCGCAATTCTGGAGGCCTCACTACGATCTTATGGCTCAGGTGTTCCGAGGATGGGCCTCTGGCAGGCTTAATTGCTACGCTGTAGTGTTCGGGCTTCAGCGTTTTCTGATTGACACCGAACAGCTCGTGGCCAAGGCATTGGAGCAAGACAGGTGCAATCACCTTGAGGCCCAGGCTGACACGATTGCCGAAGCAAGGGATTTCGGGCTTCCCCGCTCGGAGTGGTCAAAAACCAAGGTTTTGATGCAGTTTGGAGGTCGCCCACCCAAGATCCCCACCACCTTTCCCTACTCGACCACTGAAGACGGCACGGCGCTGTGCACGGAGTCAGACGTGGCCAACAACCTTCAGCAGCACTTTGCCAAAGTTGAGAGAGGCAAGTTCGAGGATGCTGAAGGGATACAAAGACACTATAATGATATGATCCCACTCCTTCCAGATGAGGCTCCTCGGGACCTGGAGCTATTTGTCTCGAAGGTTGGATTGCTAGCGTTGATGAGGGGTATCCAAGGAGGGAGGGCCCCTGGTCCTGACGGCTTTCCCCCCGACCTGCTCAAGCTTGCCCCCCTCGAACTGGTGGAAATCATCCACCCCCTCCTCACCAAGGTCACTATGACCACTAGGGAACCCCTGGCCTTCAAAGACGGGCGTGTTGGCACATTTTTCAAGGGGAAAGGCTTGATTGCCTTGGCCGCCAACCAGCGCAGCATTTTGATGACTAACACGATTAGTAAGATACATCACCGACACCTCAGGTGCCTTTCCCTGGACTATTTGTATGCTGCGCTGTTGGCCCAGCAATGTGGGGGGTTACCTGGTAGATCGTGCGACACTGCTGCGCATTTTGTCAAGGCCTTCTGGGCGGCCTCTGAAGCGCGGGGGGTTTCATGTGGGTCCCTGTTTTGTGATCTTACGGCTGCCTTCTACTCCACTATCCGGCAGCTGGTGTATGATTTACCAGGTGAGGGGGAGATGCTCAGTGAAGTCTTGGAAGAGCTCCCAGTGCCTCCAATATTAGCAGCGGGCGTTCGTGCTCAGCTGATCACAGGCCCCATCTTTGATCAGACTATTGAAAAGCCCCATCTAGTCGCCCTACTACGGGAGGCTCAAAGGGGGGCCTTCTGGGCCGTGGGAGGAGCGGATGGATACGTCATTCCCCGCACAGGGTGCCGTCCTGGCACCGTGATGGCGACAGACGTGTTTAATATTGCTTTCGCTAGCGTTCAAGAGGAGATAGAAGCCGAGATGGAAATGAGAGAGATTCGGTGGCTTCCCACCCCCTCTGTGCGTGTATTCTCCTCGGCGGTCGAACGCGATGAAGTGTGCGCTTCAGTCTCTTTCGTTGACGACCTCACCCCCTCCGTGGCCTCCCCTGATCCAGCAGAACTCTTGCAGATGTTAGGGGAACTCATCGATATGGTTTTCGCGGTTTGTGCTCGTCACGGGCTGTCCTTAAACCCCAACAAGACCAAGATTATGTTGAGATTTCGGGGGCGTGGCTCACAGGCGGCCCATCGGGAGGTTTTCGATCAGGCGGAGCCCTACTTAGCTTCCCCTCAGTGGAAAGTAAAAGTCGCCGTCGTGCGTTCACGCAAGTGCCTGGGGGTAGTTCTCGCTGACACTGGATCCGAAGGGCTGGAGATTTCTGCGCGTTCCATGTCTGCCAGGGCCGCTGTCAGGCCCATCAAGGCCACCGTCGCTCCCCGCCCCTCCCTTCCTCTCCGTGCCAAAATCTTGTACACGGAAGCCTTCGGATCCAGCAGATGCTTTTTGCCTCATGTTTATGGCGCCCCATGCCACAGGCCGTTCAATCTAGAGTGCGGAGCTGCCACGAGTTCTTGCATCGCTGCGCGCTTGGACTTCCTGCCAGCAACTCGCCCGAGCACCATCTGTCGTATTGGGATGTTTTGGCTCGTGCGGATCGACTTCCCTGGGATGCCGTTGTTCATGTCTCCAGGCTGCGTTTCCTAGTTAGGATGTTCAAGTTCGCGCCGCGATGCTTGCTGACCCTTCTTGACGTTTCCCTCCTGCATCGGAGAAGCTGGGTCTCGGCTTTGGCCGCGAGTTTCGATTGGTTAGTTTCTTTCATGGATCCTGATTCGGTCCCTGGGACGGGGGGGCTCGACGAGTGGCTAGCTGCACTTCAGATGGACCCCCAGCGTTTTCGGGCCACAATCAAAACAGTCATCCGTAGAGCGAGAGAGTGGTGGAGTGACCGACACCTGCTCCACCTGTGGGACATCAGGGTCCACGAGGCGTTAGCAGGCACGCCCATGGACGTGGACGCTGTGGACGTGGTGACATCCTACATGTGCTACGAGTGCGGCCAGCTGTTCAAGTCAGAGCGCGCATTGCGCGCTCACAGGGGAAAGCAGCACCCCATCCCCACATCCCCAGCTATGATGGCCGTTGGCACCTGCTGCTCTATTTGTGGGTGGGACTACCGTTCTAATGGGAGGTTGTATAAACACCTAGCTAGGTCCAAAAGTTGCTTCCGAGGCCTTGTGGCCTGTGGTGTGCGCCCCACTCAGGATGAGGTCGATGAGGCTCGGGCTACCCGGCGTTGTGAGCAGCAGGCCAACAGGGCCAAGGGGTTGACGGATGATTTCGCCCATTTGCCCAGGGTTCGCATGATTGGACCAGTCAGAGGGGTCCGTGTCTTGGAGGAAGAACCCCTCGTGGTCGAGCCCGTGGCCCCCCCCCCGCCTCCTCCTGTCCTTCCTGCCTTCTCTCCTGCTCCGCCCCCTTCTCGCCCTTTCCGCTTTCTTCTCCACCTCTTCTCGGGCCAACGGCGTACTGACGACGTGCAGGATTGGATTGAGAGACTTGTTGCTCAGTATCCCACCCCGGTTGTTGTGCTCTCTATTGATATAGCTAACAGTCCGAAGTATGGCGATTTAAGTGATGTTTCCACGGTTGCTTATTGGTTACGTCTTATGGAGCAGGGGTGGGTTGCTGGGGTTATCGCAGGCCCCCCCCTGTGAGACTTGGAGTGCTGCCCGCCATAACCCTGTACCCCCCGAAGCCGTTGGGCCTCACCCTCGGCCACTGAGGGCGCCTAGTGAACTCTGGGGGTTAAAGTACATCGCTCCCAAGGAACGAGAGCAGGTCGGGGTGGGGAATGCCTTGCTAAGAACCACCATTGAATTTCTGATTTCCGCTTGGAAGCTTGGGCTACCAGCGATCATGGAGCACCCCGCCCCGGCCGAGCATCGACCTAATGTTCCCAGCAGTTGGCAAGACCTAATGTTCCCAGCAGTTGGCATCTCCCTATCCTTTCAAAGCTGGCCCGACAGATGGGGGTCAAACTACACAGGATTGACCAGTGCATGTTTGGGCTTTGTGCGAAGAAACCCACGGCCTTGATGGGTGTTCATGTCCCCAGGCTCAATCAGATGATTAATGAGCTGCCGCACCAGGGGAGATGCCAACACAATGCGCACGTCCAGGTCCTTCAGGGCCGAGATTTTTCTGGGGCTTGGCAGACTGCGCGGGCCAAAACATATCCTTCGGAGATGTGCCGTTTGATGGCCATGAGTGTTTTCGTCGCTATCCAGGACCAGTTCGGGCCTGATCCTGGACCGCCGCCCTGGGACCTCGGGGAGGAGTTTGAGCCCTTCTTTGTGCCCCTGGATCCCTTCTATGATTTCAGGCGTGGTCGTGATTTCGCCCAAGTGACACCACCATCTCCCTCCTGACAAGCACATGGTGTGCGCGGCACCGCTAACTCTCGCAGTACCCTCGGGGAAGGTATGTGTTTGACTGTTTTTTGACGCCTGGGGTGTGCGCGGCACCTTAACTCGCTGTCCAGGTTTGTCACGTTTCGCTGGCGGTGTGCGCGGCACTCTAACTCGCAGTAATCAGGTGAAGGTATCTTTTTCGATCCTCAGTGGGGGGATCAGTAACCTGATGAATGGCCAGCCCGTCCCTGACTACATGTTGGTGGCGCCCTCCCCCAGTGGCGTTACTCACTAAGCTGCCGTACGCCTGGGATGTTCTACCTGCCCACGTCAGGATCGGGGCATTTAAAGTGGCCTTGATATGGTGGTGGGATCGAGCTTTGGACATATGGGGGGGGGGACTTTAGTTTCACCCGAGAGGCCTGCCCGCTGCCGCGATCGCTGCCTCGCCGCTTTTCTCTCTGCCATCGCTGCTCTCTTCTAGCTTCGTTTGGGATTCAGACTCATTCCCTTATGGCCGACCGACCGACCGACCGAGAGGAGGAGGAGGAGGAGGAGGAGGAGGAGGAGGAGGAGGAGGAGGAGGAGGAGGAGGAGAGGGAGGAGGAGGAGGAGGAGGAGGAGGAGGAGGAGGAGGAGAGGAGGAGGATAAGGAGAGAGGAGAGGAGGGGGAGGAGGAGAGGAGGAGGAAGAGGAGGGAGGAAAATGTGGGGGGGAGGAGGAGAGGGAGGAGGAGGAGGAGGGGGGGAGGAGGGGGGAGGAGGAGGAGGAGAAGAGGATGGAGGAGGAGGAGGAAGGAGGAGGAGGAGGAGGAGGAGGAAGCAGCAGGAGGAGGAGGAAAAGGTGGGGGGGAGGAGGAGGCGGTGGTGGAGGAGGAGGAGGAGGAGGAGGAGGAGGAGGAGAGGGAGGAGGAGGACCCGGAGGAGGATCTCGCTCCCCCCTTCTGCCGACACGATCGTTCCCCGTCGTCTCGTTTTCGGGCCACAGCGAGTCGCCCGCGGCCGTCCGTGTCGATTCGGGCAGCCCGCAGGACGCTCCCGGTGAGCTGCAGCTGCTGGAACGTATGCCGAGGCTGGGAAACCGCCGGGAGCGTACGGATTCGTTCGAAAACCTCGCCCACGTCCGACCCGGGAAGAGGTCTGGGGAAGCTGGGGGGCGAATCGGTGACTCCGAAGGGTGTTGCTTGCAAACGGCACGGTTTGCACCTCGCAACGTGGTGGGCGGGCGAGGACCTCGACAGAGATCCCCGCCGCGCTCCGAGGAGGTCCGACGAGGGCATCGTGGCGCCCACCGAGCCCCGGACGAGGCAGGTCGCAAACCACACCCCAGCGTTGCCACACCCTTTGTAGTCGCCGAGCGAGGGCGAAACCAGCAGGTGAGGTTGGAATTGGCCAGGGGGTCTGAATTGGTTGGGGCCCCAGAGAGTCGGTCAGGAGGGGGGGCGGGAACCCAATCCGCTCAACATCGGTCCCCAGACCCATCCAGGAGTCCATGTGGCATAGTTCTTCACCCTGGATCTGGTCCCTATCCCGGGGCCCGAAAACGGCATCGAGAGGTCGGGGGACACAGAAACGTGCAGAACCCAGCGCCTCGAACCTCTTCCCCCGCCCCGGCTCGCCAGAGCCAGGTTACTGGGACACCGCAGAACCCCAGCCAGCTCCAAAACCCTTTGTATTCTTTACTTTTCCATGCTTGTGTTCCCCATCTCGGAGCAACCTTCCCAGACCCCCGACGTCATGACTTTTGTCTCACGCGACCCCCGAAGGTCTGGACCCGCTCCCCAGGACCGGCTCCTCGTCCCGAGCCGTTTTTGGACGGCCCCTTGGCCGGCAAGGGCCCCCGCAGGCCGAACAGAGCGACAAACCTCCCGTCGTGTTTTTCTTTCGCAAGTCGGGGGCCAAGAGGGGGTCCTTCTAGAGGGGGGGGACGCAAATCATGGTGGCCGGCGGCGTGTGCGCGGCCCAGGGGGGGGGGGCTGGTGACGTGACGAAGTAAGAAGAGGCGCCATGAAATCTGGGGAGATATCCTGGCCCCCGCCATGACATCCCCCCCTCTCCCAGTCATCGCCCCCCTCTTGGCCGCCCCCGAGGCCTGGCAAGGGCCCCGAGGCCCGAAGCCCGGCAAGGGCCCCCGGAGGCCGAAAAGAGCGACGAACCTCCCCGTCGTGATGAATTCTTTCGCAGCGCGAGGGGGTCTGGGTCCCCTGTTGCAGCGCGTCTCTGGCTGCTCCTGCACGTGTAGGGAGGAGGAGGAGGAGGAGGAGGAGGAGGAGGAGGAGGAGGAGGAGGAGGAGGAGGGAGGGAGGGAGGGAGGGAGGGAGGGGGAGGGAGGGAGGGAGGAGGGAGGGAGGATGAGGATGAGGATGAGGATGAGGATGAGGATGAGGATGAGGATGAGGATGGAGATGAGGATGAGGATGAGGATGAGAATGAGGAGGATGAGGAGGAGGAGGAGAGGAGGAGGAGGAGAGGAGGAGGAGGAGGAGGAGGAAGGAGGGGAGGAGGAGGAGGATAAGGATGAGGAAGAGGAGGAGGGGCAGGGAGGAGGAGGGAGGAGGAGGAGAGAGAGGAGGAGGAGGAGGAGGAGGAGGAGGAGGAGGAGGAGGAGGGAGGAGGAGGAGGAGGAGGAGGAGGATGAGAGGAAGAGAGGAGGGCAGGGAGGAGGAGGAGGAGGAGGGAGGAGGAGGAGGAGGAGGAGGAGGAGGAGGAGGAAGGAGGAGGAGGAGGAGGAGGAGGAGGAGGAGGAGGAGGAGGAGGAGGGAGGAGGGGAGGAGGAGGGAGGAGGAGGAGGAGGAGGAGGAGGAGGAGAGGAGGAGGAGGAGGAGGGAGGGAGGAGGGAGGAGGAGGAGGAGGAGGAGGAGGAGGAGGAGGAGGAGGAGGAGGAGGAGGAGCGACAGCGAAGGACGAGCTGGAGGAGCAGCGACAGCGAAGGACGAGCCCGAGCAGGCTCGGCGCCCCATCGGCCGCGCGGGGCAGCCGGGAGCCTCGGCGCGCGCGCGAGCCGCGCAGGGCACGCCCGGGGGGGCCGAGCCCGCCGCGGGGGGCTCCGCGCCCGCTCCGGGCACGCGCCCGGGCGTCCCCGCCGGCCGCCCCCGCTCAGGGGCGCATTCGCGGGACGTCGCACCTCGGCGCGCTGTGTTCTTCGTCTGCTCGGCTCTTGGCGTGTTGTGTTTGTTTTGTATTGTTTTGTTTGCTGTGTGTTGTTTTATTGTGTTGTTTGTTTGCTTGTTTGTTTGTTTGTTTGTTTGCTTGCTTGTTTGTTTGCTTGCTTGTTTGTTTGTTTGTGTGTTTGTTTGTTTGTTCGTTCGTTCGTTTGTCTGTTTATGTGCATAATGTATACGTTGTTTGTTTGCTTGTTTAGTTATTGATTGTTTTTGTTTGGTTTGTGGTGTTTGTGTGTTTGTTTGTTTGTTTGTTTGTTTGTTTGTTTGTTTGTTTGTTTGTGTGTCTGTTTACGTGCTTTATGCATACGTTGCTTGTTTGTTTAATTGTTGTTTGTTTTTTTGGTTTGTGATGTTCTGGTTCGGTTTGTGGTTTGTCTGTTTGTTTGTGTCTGGCTGCTGGCTTGCCTGCTTGTTTGGTTGCTTGCTTGCTTGCTTGTTTGTTTGTTTGTTTGTTTGTTTGTTTGTCCGTTTTGCTGTTTTGAACGACAACGGTGCCCTGTAACCTTTTTGTGGATTGTCATGCAATGATGACGCGCTTGCGCACCCTGGCGCCGTTTTTTTCTATCTACTCTCTTGCACCGCTGTGCTCTAGAGCTCGTACGCTGCTATTTTCGTTTGCTCCCTCGTTCGTGGTCGCGCGTCCTCGACCCCTCCCTCGCCCCCCCGCCCTGGGCCCCTTGCCTGCCCCCCCTCAGGCCGCGGATCTCTCCCCCCTTGGTCCAGGGCCTCGCCCACCTACCCAAGGACCCCGACGGCACGACTTTTTTCATGCCGCGACCCCCAAAAAAGTCTGGACCCAGTCCATGGGACCTGTTTGTCATCCCGGATCCTCTTTTGACGGCTCCGAGGCGCAGCAAGGGCCCCCAGGGGCCAGACATGGCGAAAAACCTCCCGTCGTGACTTTTTTTCACGACTCGAGGGGGTCTGGGCGTCCTCCGTCCCCAACCCCCTCCCTCTGGCCCCTCGCCCACCCCGCCCAAGCCCTCTGACCTCCTCCGCCCCCAGGCCGTGCACCCCCCCCCGTCCCCGCTGGCCCTCTTCCCCGCAATCCAGGGGCACGCCCACCTGCTCCCTGACCCCTCCCCCTTTGCCCCTGGCTTGCCCGCGTGCCCCCTCTCCGACCATCAATTTGAATTCGTTCGCTCGTGGTCCCGCGTCCTCGCCCGGCGGCGCCCCGCCCCCCCCCCCCTTCCCCCTCCCCTTTCCCACCCTCCCCCCTCTCCCGCTGTTCCTGGACTGCCCCCCTCAAGCCGTGGCCCGGCCTGTTCCGCATGCCCCCCCATCAGGCCCCAGTCCGGGGCCACGCCAGCCTGCCCTGCGCCCAACCCGCTCCCTGCCCCCGGGCCCGCCCTTCCTCGAATAGTGGCCCGCTCGCCCCTGGTCCAGGGCCACGCCCTCCCGCCCTGCATCCCAACCGCCCTCCCTCTGGCCCAGGCCTCCCCCAGTGCCCCTACGATTCTTTAATTTTCGTCCGCGGGTTCGCTCGTGGTCGCTCGCTCCCCCGCCCCTGCCCCTGGCACCCCCCGGGGCCCAGGCCACAACCAGTGCCCCCCGACTTTTTATTTTCGTTTGTTCGTGGTCGTTCGTCGTCGCCCCCCCCCCCCCCCCCCCCCCCCCCCTCCCTGTCCCTGCCCCCCTTCCGCCGCAATTGCACCGTAGAGAATTACCCAATCTGACTACTACCCTCCTTCGCCCCCCTGCCCCGAGGGCGTTGCCCGCCCACCCTCCGCGTACTTTTTAACAGCGGATTTCCAAGTCTCCACATCCTTTTTTGAGGTTCGACTCGGTCCTTCTCTGTGCCGACGCTGCAGCATGGGCCCCATTTTGGGATCTGCGCTTTGTTTCCGTCGCTCAGATTTGCACGCCCCAGCGGGCAACTTTTCTGAATACGTTCCTTCCTCCTCGTTGTCACCCCCACCCTTTCCCACCCTCCACCTTCCCCTGGTCCTCCTGCCCCTCCCGCTCCTTCTACTCTATCCAGCTCCTGCTGCTGCTGTTCGTCCTCGTCCTCCTTCTCCTCCACCTCCTCCTCTGTTTCGCTTTTTATCCGGCTCATCCGCCATCTCCTCCTCCAATTCCCGCAATTCCATTTTTCCCAGATGCACATAACACGATGTGTGGGTGCCTGGTCCGTCATGACACCCGTAGAGCCCTCCATTCTCTTTCGCAGTTGTGTTTTGGAGCTCGGAGTCCTTCATTTTCGTCGAGGTCGTCGTTCGTCCACCTTCCCCTGGCCTAACCCTGGCGGGTGCTCCAACCCCCTCGCTACCTCATCATGCAAGAGCTGGGGCACGCGTGTCGCTTGTGTATTCCCACTCCGCAGCGCCGCGCTCCACCTCACTTCCTCGCCCTCTTCCTTTGCTTCTCTCCTTGCTTACGCAATCCCCCACATGTCTTCACCATCATCATCATCATCATCATCATCATCATCATCATCATCATCATCATCATCATCATCATCATCATTAGCACCATCATCATCACCACCACTATCACCATCACCATCACAATCAACACCATCACCACCATGACCATCGCCACCATCAACACCATCATCACCCCCATCACCATCATCATCATCACCCAGCTACTCACCATCATGATCGTCATCATCGTCACCACCGTATCATCCTCATCATCATCATCATCATCACCCTCATCATCTTATCCTCATCATTAACACCAGCACCGACATCACTTTCAATATCATCATAACCACCACCTGCATGATCGCAGTCGTCACCACACCCGCATCATCAGCACCATCATCACCATCAACGTCACCACCAACACCAACCTCATCATCGTCATAATCATCATAATCACTATCGAGGAGAATAAGATGGTGTATGTGGAGCACCCTAACTCTGGAGTAGCTCCACCTGATAGTACATTAATCTCGATCCACTCGGCCCTCTCGAGGAAGTGCGTGGTCAACTCGAGGGTGCAGTCTGGTATCCATGTCGGTGCACAAGGCCACCAACGCCATCTCCACGGCCGCCGTCAGCTTGGTCGCTCTTGAGTAGGTGTCGGCGCATCTGAGAAACAAACCCAGCCAGATTTGCTCAACACACGTGGTGCCGTAGTCCACCACCATTGTCATTGCCACGTGGTGCCATAACCACGTGGTGCCATAATCACTATCGCCATTGTCATACCACCACCACCATCACCAACATAACCATCACCACCATCGTCATCATCATCATCATCATCATCATCATCATCATCATCAACATCACCATCATCATCATAATCAGTATCATCACCATGATTCCCATCACCATCACCACCACCATCACCATCACCATCGCCATCATCATCATCATCATCATCATCATCATCATCATCATCATCATCATCATCATCATCATCATCATCATCAGTAGCAGCATCATCAGCATCAGCATCAGCATCAGCATCAGCATCAGCATCAGCATCAGCATCAGCATCAGCATCAGCTTCATCGTCACCATCATCATCAGCATCACCATCACCATCATCATCATCATCATCACCATCATCATCATCATCATCATCATCATCATCATCATCATCACCATCGCCATCATTCGGCACACCCCTCACACGTCTCGTGGCCCAATAGGAAGCTCCACCGCAAGACCCAGCGGCACAGTCCGCATGGCGCACCAGCGTCCGATTCGGCACACCGCTTGCACGTTTCGTGGCCATATAAGGAGCTCCACTTAAGGCTCCAATGGCACAGTCCGCATGGCGCAGCCGCGCCCGATTCGGCGCAAAACTCACACGTTTCGTGGCCCATGAGGAGCTCCACCCAAAGCCCCAATGGCACAATCCACGTGGCGCAACCGCGCCCGATTCGGCACACCACGCACACGTTTCATGGCCCCATAGAGAGCTCCACCGAAAGCCCCAGCGGCACAGTCCGCATGGCGTGCTTGCACCCGATTCGGCACACTTCTCACACGCTTCGCGTCCCCGTAGGGAGCTCCAACGAAGGCCCCAGCGGCAGGGTCTGCATGACGTACCCGCACCCCGTTCGGCCCCACCCCCTCTTCACTCGCCTCGTGGCCCCATCGGGAACTTCACCGAAGCTCTCCGAGGAGGGTCGCATGCGGTCGCCAAACCAACTATGCCACACCCCTTACATGGTTCGTGGCTCCAGAGGGAGCTTCACACAAGGCCCCAATGTTAGGTCGGGCGTGTCCCCCTACAGGCGGGGTTTGGGGGAGAAATAAAAAATACGCAAGACATGTTCAACGATAACCAAGAATAGTCGGAAAATCGTCCCCAGACTATGTTTTTACTATTTTTGAAAATTCCTCCTGTAGAGGGACACGCCAGACTTAACCACAGTGGCAGGGCCTGAGTGCGTCCCCAGCCGACTTCGGCACCCCCGCTCACGCGTTTCGTGGCCCCACAGGGGCTTCCACCGACGGCCCCAAAAGGCAGGGCCCGCGTGCGCCCCCCGGGCCCACTCCGGCACCCCACCGCGCGTTTCGTGGCCCCACAGTTAGGTCAGGCATGTCCTCCTACAGGCGGATTTTGGAGCAAACATAAAACAAAGTTTGTCGGGCGGGCGGACCCTAAGGGGCTAGTCTGGCGGGAGGGCCCAGACGACCAGGTCGAGCGGGCGGGTCGCGAAAGCGTCAACACATCATGACTGGCAATTCGAGCGATAACGCGACTCACAAGTAAACCGTGAGGATATCCAAAGCGAGAGCGTGATTCCTGAGTCCAGGGGGCACGGCGCCGCAATGCAGTGGAAGCGGCAATCAAGCGAGATCGCGATTCTTGGATACATTATGAGGGAATCCTGCGAGAGAGCGCGAACTCGAAATACACTGTGAGGAATTATCCGGCGGGAACCGTTTTCGTTGTTGTTGCTGCTGCTGTTGTTGTTGCAAACCTGGGGCCCAGGGCGCAATTCGGTGACCACAGGTTTTCCCTGACAAAAGCAGGGTGCGAGCCCCGGGAGGAACACTTTGCAAATACTACATGGTCACGAGGGGGGTCAACAATGATTGTTCTTGAGAAATGAGATCTCAACAACAACAATCCGCATTGCGGAACCACACTTCAGCCACGCGCCCAGGGACAGTGAATGACTGTTCGCCCCCCTCACTCTGCACTTGCGCTGCCTGTTTTGTTTTTGTTTGCCTCTAGGGATTTCTAGAGACCTCTTGGGCTTCAGGATCTCGTGGCTTGGATGCGGGCGAAGCTGCAGGCTTGCCGAGAGAGAGAGAGAGAGAGAGAGACAGAGAGAAAGAGAGAGAGCGATGGGCCAACGCAAAAGCGTACAAAACCAAACCGTCTCAGGCCAGCACGCGGAAACAGTAGGCCATGTGTGGCTTGTTGGCATGGTGTGTGTAGTTGTTACATATGATCTGCAGATTTGTATACTCTTATGCATATACACCGTATATATACCCTAAGTATATCAGAATCTGACGATGACGACAACGACAACGACGACGGCGACAACGACAACGACGAAGACGACGATGACGACGACGACGAGGACGAATTCTGAGATCCAATCGTCGTTTTATTCCACACCAAACTTTATCGCCGACGTTTGGGCCCAGGGGCCTTCACGGATCAAAGAATCTCGATGCTTGCTTCGAGGGTTCCCGGAAGGGCCCGCGAAGTACTTTGCGCATTGAAGGGAACAAAGTGTGAACCAACGTGGCCTTTCGTGGGCGAGCATCCGTTCGCAAGCTTTTTTGGCAGGCGTCATACAACACAGCAGGAGGAGCAGGACGAAGAGGAGAAGGAGGAGGAGGAGGAGGTGGAGGAGGAGGAGGTGGCAGAAGAAGCGGAGGGACAGGACGATTACAATGCTGAGGGCGATTAGACAAGGATGGCGAGGATGACGCGCTCCACACTGATACCGTGCACACATAGCGGCAGAAGCAACACGACGTCGATAAAGAAAACAAGGAGGTGGATGGCGAGGAAGAAGACGCGTTCGACGTCGGCAGTGGTGGTGGCGGCGACGAGGGGCATAGTGATCGCTGCAATCGGGTGACTCTTCTGCGTTCCCACGTTGGGCGGAGGGCGCGCTGGACTCCAGCGTCCGGAGGAAGGCCGCGCGCTTCTGCCTGTCGAAGGGCGATGTGTGAGTAGGACGGAGGGCGGGGGGGTGATGCGGATGGGGAGGATGGGGAAGTCGGAGGATGTGGGAAACATAAAATCAGGAACAAGGAGAACAGACAAATGGGATCTGAGTGAGAGAAGGAAGCGAAGTCAACAGGAAGGGAAAGACGCAGGAGTGGGGTCACGGATCAGCAGAGGCGCATCATATTCCTTGCAGACGGGGCGGCGGCAACACGGCGCCGCCGCGAGGCCGCGGTCAGACGGCGGGCGCTGTGCACCACATCATTCGAGCGCCCGCCCCTCAGGACATACATTCTTATCCGAAGCGGCTGAGCGTGTGGGCGGCATCGGCCTGGTAGAATCCGACCGCAGGACACAGCCATATCCGCTCGAGAGCCGACACTGGGGTCGGACGCGGCCAGCTTTCGAAGAGTTCCCAGAAGCCGTCGCACTCGAAATAATGCTTGTGGTCCGCATCTGGGAGGCCACAGATTTACCTAGCAGGCGTGCCGGGTAAGTTCGTGCATTCTGCGGGTTGTAAACCATCCGCGCGTCCAGGTTTGTAAAGTAAGATTGCGAAGGGGACGAGATACAGCGCGAAGCCTCGCTACGTCAGCAGCCGCATCGTCCAGTGTCAAGGTTTCGTCGCTGGTGAAGCACATCCAGCGCTGCAAAACCTGCGGAGGCCAATCCAACACCCACAATTCCTTGATAATCGCGGTCTGCACCGCACGCTGCAGGTGCCGCTGCGTTAAGCGACCGACGAAGCCAGTCACGAAACACGGTACCAAGATGATCACACCGAGGCCACGACGGATGCATAGCAACTGCACGCTCGAAATTTAACGCAAGAGATGGAGCTTTCCGTTCACCGACAATGAAGGAACTCGTCGCCTAGACGACTCCCAAATGCTGGTCCACAATTTTCCGTGTATCGGTGATGACAACATGCCGCGCGGAACGCGTGGTAAAAACAAACCAACGGCCACATTCGTCGATGTGGTATACGGCCCAAAGGGGTACATCTCCACGTGGAAACGGAATATCTTCGCAATGGTGGAATCCTGCTGGTCGAACATCGAATATGGGGAGCTTGTAGCCCGAGACAGTCTGGGTATGAGTGTTGTACTCAAGGATGCTCTGGGTCATCAGCTCGTGTGCTTCGCCGAACTGGATCAGGTTGTGCTGGTATTTGCTGGCAAGCTTTGCCCACTGCTTGGCCCCAACATTTGACCTAAACAACGTCCAAGAATACTCGGAAAGACTCTATGCGCGTAAGCGGCCAGATCTAATATATGAAGGTTCATTCAGTCCCGGGTGAGGTCACCACTGCCGGCGTGAAACACGATCCCGTGGGTGTCATGGCGGGTTTCTCGAGTTTTTTCGGCAAGGCCCGTAGCGCGCGTCACGAGGACGTACAGCATGTGGGCAGGAATCAGGGCGCGGATGCCCCATAAAACGATGTCGACGTCGTCGGCGCACATCCTGCAGATACTTTGGACAGAACACCAGCGCGGAAACCTAGTACAAGCGGGTCGGTACCAGGGGCGAAGAAAATGGAACTGAGCGGGTCCCGTTGTAAGGCCCGAGTATGTATACATATCAATGCTGATAACGGTGATGATGGTGATGATCATGATGATGATGGGTGATGAGGATGCTGCTGCTGCTGATGATGATGGTGGTGATGAAGCCTGGGGCCCAATACCCATCAATAGAGATGGCAGTGACTGCAATATCACACATGGAGAGGAGCTGGGCGATTGCGACGCCGAGCCAACCCCGGAGGGTGAGGAGTCTGAGTAGCCAAGCTGTGGGCCATGGGGTCCAAAGCCGTGCCATACTCCGTAGAAGTGCCTGTGGCCGGCCTGGCGGACGGTAGGAGGCCTGGGCCACATGCGCATCTAGCTCCATGGAGCTGTCGGTAAACCGCCGATGCTTCACGAAACCGCGCTGCTCAGGCGAGGCTTCGGCGGCACGGCCTCGGCATGAGGGCCATGCCGCCAGCGATCGTCTTGGCGTCTGCGTTGCGGCCGCTCCGCGGCCGAATGTTGCCGGGTGCGCGGGTGACGACCTCGACGGTATCATGATCGCGCGTCGTAGCAAGCGAAGTGCACGCCACAGTTCGGAAAAGCTTTTTGTAGTGCAGCTCAGCAACCTACCTCAGCGATCGCCGCGACGACAGTGGATCTCAGGAAGACAAGCGGCTGCGAGAACGCACATACTGTGAGAAACCATTGGTGCCAGGTGGAAGTAAGCGACGTCGCGTCCCAGCGACGACCGAATATCCCCAGGAGCTCGTGCTGGGCATCCTCGGATACGTCCTTGGCCATGAACTGCTTGGCCCAAACTTGTGGATGGCTTCCTTCTTTATTGAACAAATTGACTCGTCCAGTGTGCGAGGCACCGTCATTTTGGATCATTTGCAATCCAAGCAGGAGCACACATCTCGCAATGGGCGTCCAATGATCGCGATATCGCGCAGTCCAGCTTTTGCACGGCCCCGAGGGTGTGGCGCGAGCAGGTGAGGCGCTGCGATGCGCAGGCACGCGCGCGCCATGCAGCCAGCGCAACTCGCTGAGTGCGTCGTCGTCGACGTCAAACGCAGGACCACCGAGGAATACCATGGAGGGACCAACGTCCGTCAGAAAAGAACAGGTTCAATCCGAGGAGGAGTCCCCGTCCCCGCGGTGGGGGGCGTGCGCAGGCGGCGCGCGCGGGGCCCTCCTCGGTGAAGAGGCAGAAACCGTCGAGGAAGGGGATGCGGAGTGGGAAAGACGAGTGAGAGGGGGGGATACAGAAGTAGTATTTGTGATAAAAAACGATGGGGGAGGTATGGAGATGCGTAGGTCGATGCAGATGACGATGATGATGATGATGATGATGATGATGATGCTGATGATGCTGATGATGATGCTGATGCTGATGCTGATGCTGATGCTGATGCTGATGCGGCTGCTGCTGATGCTGATGCTGATGCTGATGCTGATGCTGACGACGCTGATGATGCTGATGCTGATGCTGATGCTGATGCTGATGATGCTGATGCTGATGCTGATGCTGATGCTGCTGCTGCTGCTGCTGCTGCTGATGATGATGATGATGATGATGATGATGATGCTGATGATGATGATGATGATGATGATGATGGGGGAGGAACGGGGAATGAGAGATTGAGAAGGAGGGAGGTCTGCCGACCCCCGTTGGTCCCCCTCCCCCTTTCCCCCTCCACTGGGGTTCGAAATGCCGTTGGAGGAGGGGGGGTCGGGGGTGGGGGGACGAGCTCCTGGACACATCCCCGGGGCCCTCCGAGCCTCTCCAGAGGCCCAAGACGCCTCAGGACAGACCAGGAGGGCCCAGACGAAGCGCCAAGACAGTCCAAGAAAGAGTCACGATGGCCCCAGATAGCCCCACGGCGATCCAAACTGGCTTCGAGCCGGCCCACGACGTGCCCAAGACGGCCCAACAGTGCTCCCAGAGAACCGCCGAGAGGGCCCCAAGAAACGAACATCGTCTCATTCCCTATATTTTCAACACGCTCGCCTTTTGCGCCTCGACAGCGTCCAAGACGGCCCAAACGCTCCCAAGATCGTCCTACGTCCGCCTGAAAACGGCCCAGGAGGGCCCCAAGACGGCCCAAAAAGCTGCCAACACAACCCAAGAGAGCCCCAAGAGAAGCCCAAGACGGCCCCTGGGGCTGCAACACGGCCCAAGAGAGCCCCAAGAGAAGCCCAAGAAAGGGAATACGAACTGATATTGAAAACCTTTCCCGCCAAGATGGCCCCAAGAGCTCCCCAGAGGCCCCCCCTGGCGCACACAAGAGACCCTAAGCGCCCTCCAAGAGGCCCCCAGGAGGCCTCCAAAGGATCCAAAAGGCCTCCCGATGCTTCGGCAAACGTTCCACAAGGCTGCCGAGAGGCATCCCAAGAGACTCCAACATGCCTCCAATAGACGCCTCAAAAGCTTCCCAAACAAATGAAAACATCCAAGAAGCCTCCGTCCCACAGGCCAAAGGTGGTGGGCCCCAACCACCTGAAGAATTGTCACACGTTTGCTCCATTGTGTTCACTGCTTCCCTTCCCAAACTTCCCACCCCACACCACAACCAACAAACGTGGCCCGCTAGTTCGGACCAGCCCGACGCGCTGTGTCGTTTCCCTCCTCATGTTCACATTGCGCGTCATTTTCGTATCCTCGTGTCCCTCCTCCTTTACATCTCCATCCTTTTCTCATCCGTCTCCTCTTCTGCCGTCTCCTGCGCATGTTCCTCGTCCTCCTCTCTTCCTGCTGCGTGGCTTCCTCCTCCTCCTCCACCTCATCCTCCTCCTCCTCCTCCTCCTCATCCTCGTTCTCCTCCACCTGATCCTGGCTCCCCATCCTCGTCTTCATGTTCGTCCTCGTTTTCGTCCTCGTCGTCCTCGTGGTCCTCCTGCTCCTGCGTCTCCGCCTCCTTTTCCTTCACCTCCTCTTCCTCCTCCTCCTCCTCCTCCTCCTCCTCCTCCTCCTCCTCCCCCTCCTCCTCGTCATCCTCGTCTTCCTCGTCCTCGTCCTCGCTCCCCCCTCCTCCTCCTCGTCCCGAGGACGCCCTAAAAGTCCCCACATCGTTCCACAACGCACACGGGGCGATACGACGCCTTGTGAACACCTCAGACGGCAGCTGAACCCGAGGACGCGAAGTGCCAAAGCGTGCGGAACCTTTTACGTAACTCCATTCCCCCCCTCGCCTCCCCCGGGTCCCACCCAAGGATCACACGAACGGAACCCGACCCCGCAGTGCGAGATGCCCAACGCGACTGCGTACGCCACCAGGACTACCATGGAGGGCCCCAACGCCCATGACAGCCCAGGAAGTCCACAAGAGGGCTCCAGAGTCTCAGGCAGCCCCCAAAAGAGGGCCCCAAGAGCGCCGCAGAGGCGCGCAAGATGGACCAAGAGGGCCGCGGCAGGGCCCCAAGAGAGGCTCAGGAAAGGTGACTCGAGCTGACCTGCTGAGCCCTCCGCCCCACGGGGACCCCCACACCGCCATCGACGCGCGCGAAACTCCCCAGAAGCCCGGAGACGCGCCCAGGACGCCAACAAGAGGCCACCGAAAGGCCTCATCCGTCAATTTCGTCCTTCTTTGGGGCAAGTGGAATGGCATAAGCCTCTTAAAGAATGATGAGGGAATTCATCAACGATCCCGTTGGGGCCAAACCGGAGGGTGACGAGCTATCACGTGCCCGCTGAAAGGGGAGGCCGCCGCAGCCTTTGCCGCCGCCTCCTTCGAATGGGCCTTCTGCAAAAAATAGCCTGACGAAGGACCCAACCATATGCAGGTGTGAGTACCGCAATTGTAATTCACTTTTTCGGTGGTGATCCCTATGAGGCAACGAACAGTGCTAGGGGTGTACCCAAATGAGTGGCGTGGTACACAACGCGAACGAAAACGAACAACACAATGCGGACTGCGCCACGGGGACCTTCGGTGGGGCTCCATATGGGGCCACGAAACGCTCAACTGGGTGAGGGAGACGCATGCGGACTGCGCCACGGGGACCTTCGGTGGAGTTCCCGATGGGGCCACGAAACGTGTGAGGGGTGTGCCGAAATGAGTGGCGGGGACGCATGCGAACTGTGCCACTGGGACCTTCGGCGGAGCTCCTATGGGGCCACGAAGCGTGTGAGGGGTGTGCCGAAATGAGTGGCGGGGGCGCATGCGAACTGTGCCACTGGGACCTTCGGCGGAGCTCCTATGGGGCCACGAAACGTGTGAGGGGTGTGCCGAAATCAATGGCGGGAACGCATGCGAGCTGTGCCACTGGGACCTTCGGCGGAGCTCCTATGTGGCCACTTAACGTGTGAGGGGTGTGCCGGAATGAGTGGCGGGGACGCATGCTAACTGTGCCACTGGGACCTTCGGCGGAGCTCCTATGGGGCCACGAAACGTATTAGGGGTGTGCCGAAATGAGTGGTGGGGACGCATGCGAACTGTGCCACTGGGACCTTCGGCGGAGCTCCCATGGGGCCACGAAGCGTGTGAGGGGTGTGCCGAAATGAGTGGCGGGGACGCATGCGAACTGTGCCACTGGGACCTTCGGCGGAGCTCCTATGGGGCCACGAAACGTGTGAGGGGTGTGCCGAAATGAGTGGCGGGGACGCATGCTCACTGTGCCACTGGGACCTTCGGCGGAGTTCCCGATGGGGCCACGAAACGTGTGAGGGGTGTGCCGAAATGAGTGGCGGGGACGCGTGCGAATTGTGCCACTGGGACCTTCGGCGGAGCTCCTATGAGGCCATGGAACGTGTGAGGGGTGTGCCGAAATGAGTGGCGGGGACGCATGCGAACTGTGCCACTGGGACCTTCGGCGGAGCTCCTATGGGGCCACGAAGCGTGTGAGGGGTGTGCCGGAATGAGTGCGGGGACGCATGCTCACTGTGCCACTGGGACCTTCGGCGGAGCTCCTATGGGTCACGAAAAACGTGTGAGGGTGTGCGAAATGAGTGGCGGGGACGCATGCGAACTGTGCCACTGGGACCTTCGGCGGAGCTCCCATGGGGCCACGTAGCGTGTGAGGGGTGTGCCGAAATGAGTGGCGGGGACGCATGCGAACTGTGCCACTGGGACCTTCGGCGGAGCTCCCGTGGGGCCACGAAACGTGTGAGGGGTGTGCCGAAATGAGTGGCGGTGACGCATGCGAACTGTGCCACTGGGACCTTCGGCGGAGCTCCCGTGGGGCCACGAAACGTGTTAGGGGTGTGCCGAAATGAGTGGCGGGGACGCATGCGAACTGTGCCACTGGGACCTTCGGCGGAGCTCCTATGGGGCCACTTAACGTGTGAGGGGTGTGCCGAAATGAATGGCGGGGACGCATGCGAACTGTGCCACTGGGACCTTCGGCGGAGCTCCCTACGGGGCAACGAAACGTGTGATGATGTTAATGATGCAAATGTTGATGACGATGACGACGACGACGATGACGATGATAATTATGATGATGATGATGATGATGATGATGATGATGATGATGATGATGATGATGATGATGATGACGACGAGGATGATGATGATGATGATGATGATGATGATGATGATGATGATGATGATGATGATGATGATGATGATGATGATGATGATGATGATGAGAGGAGGGGAGGAGGAAGAAGGAAGGATGAAACGCGGGGACCGTCTTTCCAAAAAGAGGACCCAACGACACAGGTTGGTTGGGGAAAAAACAGCCATCCTCGCATTCTGGGAAGGCATCTCTAGAGCAGCTGCGCCTTCAGCAACTCCGGGTGGAGGTGGCACTATAGAAGCATAGCACAAGCGAGCTGCTCCACTGCGCGAGGTGGCTGACACCGTGGACTTGTTTCGGTAGTGAAGATAGAAGCCGTTGGGTCGTATGAGCGCCCGAATGCCATTGTTGCTGTCACTCCTTGCCAACCGAATGACATCTGTTCGCAGTGTACGCACGGCAAACCATACAAACGAACACAATTTGTCTCAGACCCTTTGAGCACCCGGCAGCGAGCAAGAGTCTGCACGAGAGAGGTCTGCACCGATCTAATTGTCTTGATCATGCCTTGCATCCGAGCATGGGCCTCGTTGATGGGTCAGTCCGAAGGCACGGGCATCTCGAGCACCTTGAACGATTCTGTTGTTATGTTTCCCAATCGTGCCACCCTACAGACTTCAAAGCTTTGACTGAGGATCCGAACTCAGAAGATCGAATTTCCCCAACGGGAAGAAATAGTCAACACTTTGTCCACAACGCGGGCGATAACTCACAATAATTCGCATTTTGAGTTCACCTCCTGACGGTAGACCTGTAGCACACGATGCCTACACATCCTGCCATCATGTCGAGGGATGAAGTAGAGAGCGAGGTGGAGGAGAGCAAACATGACGATGAGGAACATGATGAGGACAGGAAGGATGAGAGAGATGGGGAGTATTCAGAAGAGGACGATCGGTGGAATGGGAGGAGGGAGAGAAATGTTAACAGGCCTAACACCAACATGAGAACTTAGATCAGGAGCAATGAGACGTTTCTGGGCAGGACTCGAAAGAGGGGCCCTCGCTTGGCAAAAGAAGAGGGAAGAGGAGGAATGAATGAGGCAACCGAGGAAGCACCGCGAAGAGGGTGGAGGGAGGAAAGCGAGGAGGTCGCCTGTCGAAGGTCGCCGGGATGCCGTGCCGCTTCCTCCACACGTAGTAGGACGCCCGGGCGACCACCGGGCTCGCCACGGCGTGCAGCACCAGCCCGCCGAGGAAGCACGACCAGACCACGGCGCCGGCGGAGACGCCGGCGCTGGAGCCGTACTCGTGGGTGGCCTCTTGATCTTTTTCCGGCGGCGAGCGAGAGCAGGAGGGGCAGGAGGAGAAGGAGGAGGAGGAGGAGGAGGAGGAGGAGGAGGAGGAGGGGGGAGGAGGAGGGGAGGGGGAGGAGGGGAGAGGAGGAGGAGGAGGAGGAGGAGGGGGAGGAGGAGGGGGAGGAGGAGGAGGAGGAGGAGGAGGAGGAGGAGGAGGAGGGAGAAGAAGGAGGAGGGAGGAGGATGGGGAAGGATAGCAGGAGGACGAGGCACGGCTTGCGGAAGACGGGGAGGAGGAGGAGTGTTTCACGGGAGGTGAGAAGGAGAGGCCTTCTCAGGGAGCGGCGGGGCTTCTCCGAAGCTCTCTGGCCTTCCGAAGAGTTTCTGTGTCTTCGGGGAAGGGCTCAGACGGCTTTCGGGAGGCCGAAGAACACCCGAGCTTCCTGGGAAGGCCCGCCCCCTCGCACATCCCACCAGGGCGGCCGCTTGATTTCTGGATCTGTGCCGGGGCCTCTGGTAAGAGGGCGGAGTGGCCGCCACTTGCAGTGAACGACGCCACGAAAGCAGGAATCGAGCGGGCCAGGGCAGCCGAGTAACAAGACGGCCGATTGCGTGGGTCGGGGCGCCTGCCTCTCCATCGATCCTGGATCCCTGGGGCCCAGAGGGGGCTCCGGAGGCTCCTGGAGGCCGTTTCTGAGATCCGACGTCGCGAACAGACATGCAGCATTGTGGGGAGTCCCCACCGGGGCCCTGGACCCCACTTCTCTGCCGCACTCCTCGAGCAGCATCGCTCCGCGAGGGTCCCGCCCAGGGCCCGAATCTGGGCGAGGGCGCCCGGCGTGACAACATTGCGGCGCCCAGATCTGGAGGCCTCGGGGCCTCCCGAGGCCTCTAGGACGCTCCACTTGCAACACAACGGAGGGTGCTAAGGGAGCAAAGGGGATTACAAGCGGACCCTGCGGTGAGTTACGTATATCGGCAACAAGCTAAGCAACCCTTCGTAACCACGCCTATCCCCTTAGCCCCTCCTCCCGTGGGCATCCAGGCCTGACCTGACCTACTCATTCCTCTTTTTGTCTCGTTCCGTCCTCCCCTTCACCGTCTTCGTCGCCGTCGTCATTTCTACCCTACGTTACACGTTACACAGCAGAGCCGCCGAACGTGTGCTTTAGTAGATTGCTCCACCCTCTTGCCAATGCACCTCCGACGTGCACTGTTCTCGTTTTGCTATGTGTTGTTGTTGTTCAGTTCGTTCTCTCGGTGGATATATCTCTATGTATACACAGGTGTATGCATATATCGTGTACGCATGTTCACACAATATGTATATTGTATAGCTTGCGCTCCCCCCAGCACCCCCAAAACGACGGACTGGGGTGAGGGGCGATGCATCCTCCTGCTCTTGTTCTTTCTCCTGCTCTTCTTCCTCTTGCTATTCAACCAGTTCTCTCAGTCGCTTGCAATCCAATCGGTTGCAGTCCAATGGGTTGCAGTCCAATCGCACATCCACTGCAACCCAGTCGATTGCAATTCAAACGATTGCAATCGACTGGAAGCCAACCGAATGATCCTTGGGTAAGAGCCCGCAGGGAACTTCCGCCAAGCTACAGTCATGGGGCTACCAGGTCTAGAAGCTCTCTTGGGGATCTCTTGGGCCGTCTTGGGGCGACGCTGGAGGCCTTTGTGGCTGCTTTGGACGCTGATCCGAACAACGAATATGCTGAACATGCACGGTCTCCCAAGGGAATGAAGCGGTTTTTGCTATCTGGGAGTCATGTTCAGGGCCTTTTTGGGCCATCGTGGAGGCCTCTGGAGGCCATCTGGGTCCTTCTTGCAGTGCTCTTGTACTGTCTTGGGTCTCTCTTCTGCCTCTCTGATCACCACTCTGATCGCCTGGGGTCTGCTGGTAAGACCTGGCCAAGCGCCCTGGGGGGTCTGGGACGAGCCGGGGGACCTTTGGGCCCGGAAAGCCCAGCTCCCGTTTTTTTTTTTTTTTTTTTTTTTTTTTTTTTTTTTTTTTTTTTTTTTTGTTTTTTTCCCCCCCCCCCCCACCCCCCGGGTTGTAAACGTATAGAAAGGAGAACATACACACGCAGATATACATATATACATATATACACATATATGTGTATTTATACACATATATGTATGTGTGTGTGTGCGCGGGCAAAAATTCTCGATTTCGGCGCTGTGCGGGAAGCGAGAGAGCGGGGAACGCAAGTGCTTGGGCCGCCCTGGGGCCCCGGATCTGGTCCAGACAAAGCGCGTGCCACCGAAAGGCCAACCACAACGCCCAACATGGAGGAGGAGGAGGCTGATGTATCCTCTTCCCCATCCACCCCTCCTCTGCGGTGATCCAGCCAAAAGCCGCTGGAGACCCCCCCCCGACGCAGGCCACGGATTTCTTTATTCTTATGTTTTTTTTCCCCTTGCTTGTTTTTCTTTTTCTTCTCCCACCCGCGCGACCCTCAGAGGTCTTGCCTGGGCCCCTTCCCCGGGCGCGGTTTTTCATGCTGGGTCGTTTTTGGACGGTCCCGCGTCCCAGCCTCCAGAGGCCGAAAAGAGCGAGAAGCCTCCCGTCGCGTTTTTTTTTTTTTTTTTTTTTTTTTTTTTCCCTTCTCTCTCTCTCTCTCTCTCTTTCTTTCTTTTTCTCTCTCTCTCTCTCTCTCTCTCTTCTTTTCCCTCGCAGCGCGAGGAGGGAAACGGAGGAGGAGGAGGAGGATTTCCAGGATGTCCGCCATCACGTGGTGATATGGATGAAAACCCAACACTGCCTGGGCATGTGCAGTGCGTTGGGAGTGACCTAGTGCACCTCGGTCGCTCCAAACCTCGAACGGCCTAGAAGGGGAGTGGGACTCAGAGGTGCACGTGCACGTCCAACGCCTCTAGGACCGACCCCCCCCGAGGGGAGGCGGCCCCCCTTCCACCCGCCAGGCGCTCCAGGCACTGGCCGGAGACGCAGGACACCCCTCGCCACCAGGCGGGGCACCTGGCGCGGGTCTCGGGGCGGGTGCCCTGGCCTGCTCCACCCAGCCCCCTTGCCCAAGGGGGACAGAGCAGGAATCCCCATGAGCCTGGCCGAAGCCAGACCCCCCCTGCACACCCTGGCGCGACCGGGGGGTCGCCAGGCCAAGACAGTGGAGGGGGCCCGAACCGGCCGTAGCCGAAACGGGTTTACCGCTTAAGCCCGAAGACCGGGGCCGGTGCCCCCACTGCCAAAAAACCCCACCCACCCACGGCAGTGGCGCAGCCCCCATACAGGCCACGACTAAGCGGGTTTCAATTCCTCCGGACGCCGGGAGGTGCTGCCCACACCAGCCGGCTGCCCGCCCGGAGGCCGGAGGAGGAGTTCGAGTTCCAGCCTTCTTCGCGCGAGTCGCGCCGGCAGCTACAGGCAGAGAGCAGCGGGACGTTGGGAGACAGAGGCAACAGACAAGCAAGAAAAAGAGAGGCAGAGACTAGACAAGAGAGAGATCGGTCCAGCGGCTCCTGTGCGTGGTGGCCAGGAGCTCGGCCGCCCTCGTCAACTTCCACAATCCTTGGAGCTCGGCCTGCGTCACTGTGCTGGCGCCTAGGCCACCGCCTCCCTTGAGGAGGACGCCGTCACTCTGATTCGAAAAAGGGTCGATGAGCGCTACGACGAAGCCAAAACCAGCTAGGCCATCACGGACCCCGCCGTCGAAGGAACCCCGCAGGAAGATGGGGCCCTGGGCAGGGAGGCGAATCGATCCAGCTCGATTGGAAAAGAAGGGGATATGCTCCTGGATCCCTCTGATCGCACACGCCTCGGCGAGAGTGTTGTATTCTCTATGCACGTGCCTAAAGAGATCGCTACCTACATTGGCTGCGCTCATTCCCCAGGCCCTCAGGAGACTATATAAGGTGTTCTGTATGTTCTGGATCTTTTTCTTGTAGTGGCTGTTGTTGATTTTGGATAGCCCCCTGGCCCATCTGATAATGGTACTACTGTCCCCCTTTATGTCCAGGATAATATTGTATTTGTTTAGGCCGTCCGTCCTCCACCTGATCATTTCCTCGAAGGTCACCCGCTTGCGCTTCTTGGATTCGGCTCGAGCCGAGGCGCGCTGTAGTCGGCCTTGGCGTTCAAGTCGGAGGGCCGCTCGGCCTTGAACTCCGACTCTGTGCTCAAGAGCCCAGATCAGAAAGGTCTCCTTCCCCTCCCCCCAGTCCTTGACCCTGCCCCTCCAGTCATTGCCTCAGAGATCACAGAATACATCCTCCCAAGTAGTCCTCCTCGTCCATCCCGCCCTATGTTTCCATCGATCAGGTCCGTGGCGCACGCGCTTGGGACCGGGCAAGTGTGCCTCCAGCACTTTGCAGGAGGCCAAGAGGCGTCGCCATGCGGCCTCTGAATACACATTCATAGTCGAGGAAATCCCCTTCTTGTGCCACGAGTTGTCCTGAAATAGCGAAGGTATATGGTAAACTATCTTCTCGAGAAGTCGGATTTCCATACTCTTGTGGCCGGCCTGTCTGTGCATTGCACGAGCCTGACGAGTCGCTCTCTTAACATGCTGTTCGCTGTTCCCGATCTCCGTTTTGGAACGCGAGCGAATTTCCGAAGCGTACCCCCTTCGAGTTGGCGAACGCGCTCGAACATAGTTTGATTCCAGGCGAGACTCTCGGCACCGCACAGCAAGCATGATGGCGTGCTCTCCGAGCGCCGATGCGTGCGCTCTGACCTGGAGAGGAGTGGCTGCCTGAACTGGGAGTCGCTGAAAAACATTTTGAGCGCCTGCTTGACTCGATGATCGGGGGCCGCATTGGAGCCCCCCAATCTCCGAGATCACCGCGCCTAGCAGGAGCGCCCCCTTACGCCTCGGTGCACGAACTTCCCCCTGGAGAGCCCGGGGCCCGAGGAAGGCAGGGGCGGGCCCGACGTCGGTCACAGCAAGAAGGAGCGGCAAGGAACGTATACCCAGGCCAAAATATGGTAATAAGCAAGGATGGTTGGTGCGCGATACTGGGCGTGAGATACTCCATGCTTTTGGCTTTCCAGAAAAGTCCCAACTTACTCATCTCGTAAGTCGTGTCCTGAATCATCATCCGCAACTTGTCTGCGTACGAGGCCAGAAGCAACCAATTATCAGCCCACTGGATGTTGTAGCATCTAGTACCATCAATAAGTAGCCCACCTCCCGTCTCACTCCAGATTCTCCTCATGTTAGAAAAGATAAGCTCACTAACGTAGTTCCATTTCCCCGTGGTATCCGTGGCCGCAGTCTTTTCGCATTTAGTATAGGGAATAGGTATGGGACTCTGATCGCCTCGGAAAACAGGAACCAGCTCGAGATCCACACCCTCCAATAGTAGGGCTCATGCAAGAGAACCATGCATACGGCGAAACTGTAAAACTTGGGAGCATACTGCAGGACTGGGGTAGTCGAAAGCCTGCAGGACATCTCCTGAAAAGACAAAGATCGGCAACTTGTCGGGCCATTCCCACCCTTTTGAGAATAGGTTCCTGATGGGCCCTGTGAGCTGGCTGCAGTTCCGACCCGTCTGGAATCCGAAGTTCCCCAGGTGGTGTGCGTTAAGCATCTCCTCATCCTCCTCCACCATAACCATAAGAGCATTACTATACCATCTCTGAAACACACTGATGAGAGAAACGCCTGGATAAAGAAACATATGCTGGGCTCCTCGTTCCTTCTCCGAAAACGTCATGACGATGGTGGCCCGCGACGCGACGGCCTGATCCCCCTCCCCCCCCAACCGTGCCTTGAAAAGCTGAAAACAAACTTCAACGCTGGAAGTGGGCAATTCCTGCGCTATTGCAGCGCAGATCTGGTCGTTGCCTGCAGAGCTGTCCGCCTTGAGCCTCGCCCGAGCAGTGTGCGCGTGACCGACCGTGTGGATGGGCTGCCTGCGACCAGCAGCCACTTCGCGGTGCCCGCGTTGGCGGTGAAGGTGGGCCCGCCGCAGGAAAGTGGTGGTCGAGGCGGAGGGGTCCTGGTACTTCTCGTGGCAGAAGTCCTCGATGATGTTGGTCCAGGCCGAACGATCTTCATGTGCCAGCCCGTCCCGATCATGTAGGGCTTGAGGTATGCCCACTCGCTGCGCCTTCCTGGCCTTCGCATTGGGGAACTCGACCCTGGCCTTCTGTCGGCGCCGGCGTCTCTGAGCTCTCCGAAGTTGCGTGCGAGCAGGTCTGTAGTTAGGAGTGCCCGAGGCCTCCCTCAGCTTCCCCTCCAGCATGAGGATCTCTGGGGGGGGGGGGGGGGGGGGGGGGGCGAGCCTGCAACTGAGACTTGCGTGAATATCGAGTCGAATATGGAATGGTAGTAGCATGCGTGTGAATGATCTCGCTGGCCTTCTGGATATGTTCCCTGGGAGTCGTCTCCGTCAGTTGAAGCTCCCTCAGCTTGGGTCCGGGGTCCATTCTGAAGCGGCCCCTGGCAATCTCTCCATCTGGCTGCCAGCCTGTTAGATACATGTGATTCTGATATAGGCGCTTGTCGATCCACCCCTGAATACGGATCCCAATCGGAGCATAGTCTCGCTGCGCGCCTCCAAGGTATAGACACCCGGCGTTATGAAGCAGAGCTTGAGTAGCAAGATTGCGATTGCAAAGAATGTAGTCGATAGTTTTCCAACAACCAATATTATATGAACAGAACGTGTGTGGTTTCTGATGCGCCGTAAGGAAGGTTGAGGCAGCGTGGCAACGGAAGGTAGACATGATATCGAAGATGGCAACCTGTCTCTCTAGAGCATCCCCACTCTTCCACCTGTATTCCGAGGCCCCCGTGATCCCCTCGACCTCAGGTAGTGACGTATTGAAATCCCCCATGATGACGTGAGCATAGGATGAAGATGAAGTGGATGATGACGAGGCCGTAATAGACCAAAAGTTAGAGGTGATATCTGAAATACTATTCTTGAAATCGTTGATGTTGTAGCCCCAGGGGTCAGGTAAGTAGCATGATTGAACACAGAGATTCTGAATCATGACCCCTGCCACTCGTGCCGTGCTAATGTAGCCTGACTGCACGCGCGAGGAGAACTGAACAGGCCAGAGGAAGGCGACGTATGAGCCCTCCTCATGATGGTATTCCCAGCCTCCGATGTGTGCATCATCTTCAAGCTCCTCCTTCCAAAAAGGGACTTCCTGAAGACTCACAATCACATCAGATCCGTAGAAAGAAACAACCTTTGAGATAATCTCGGGAATCGTACACATCGGAGCATTGTTGACATTCCAGGACACCAGAGTGACACCCGCAATGCGACTAGAACCCCTCAGTCGTGCACGCCCTCGAGTCCTTCGAGCGCCTGTGATGGCGGCCATGATGGCCGTCTCGTCAGCCTGGCATCCCCAGTCCCGCCAGTTGCCGACTATGATGGACCAGCCCGCCTGCACGTTGTAGGTGGCCAGCTTGACAGGGTGGGGAACTCCAGACACGCGACGAGCAACGATGTGCTGGTTCCCGCTGGTCTTGGGATAGTCAAGCTTGAGCTCCGTCTTGTTCAAGTTGAGACTCTCCACTGCACTGTAGAACTTGGCGGCCTGCTGGCGGAAAGTGGTGAAAGAAGGATCTGGTTCGACCGTTACCGAGGGGGCCCTCTGATGGATGGTGACAGTGCCTTGGTCGATCAGGGTCTTGATGGATTTACTTAGATTCCAGGCATCCCCTCGGTTCTTATTCTTCAAGAAGATCGTGATCTTGGTGTGCAGCGCTTTCTTGTCCAGGAAGCTGTCCGACTTGTCCGCGTCCACGAGCGCGCGGATGTCCCCTGTGAGGTTGGACAAGGTGGCTCGAAGGACAGCTCGAGCGCCTGTGGCTGTGAGGGAGGTCGGGTCGGGGTCCTTCCAGTCTGCGACGAACCCCTTGATGTCCACGCCTCCTGGTATGTGCCAATGGGCACTGCTGCTGCTGCTGCACGGGTTGGAGCTCAGAGTCCCCCCTACGTCGCCATTTACGCTGGCCGCGACTGAAGTGCCGCCGCCGATGATCGATGGGGTTGCTCTCGAGCTTCTTCATCCTGGCATCGAATTCCTGCAACATTTCTCGACATGTCTGTTGGGCCACCTGAGCGGCGACCTCCTTCACCTGAGCAAGGACAGTCTCCCCTGTTCTCTCGGCGGCACGGTTGGCCGTGCGGGTGATGAGCTCCTCGAGCTGGTACGCCTCCATCTCTCGTCTCTCCACCTTGGCCTCACGACGGCCTTCTCTGCCGGGGTCGGAAGAGAATATATCCGCACCCTCAAGCATGCGGGGCTGGGAAAAGGAGAAAAAGGCGGGCGCGGCCTGACCCAAGAAGGTCTTGAGCCAACATGAGGAGGAGGAGGAGGAGGAGGAGGAGGAGGAGGAGGAGGAGGAGGAGGAGGAGGAGGAGGAGGATGCGGATGAGGAGGAGGAGGAGGAGGGAGGAGGAGGAGGAGGGAGGGAGGAGAGGAGGAGGAGGAGGAGGAGAAGGAGGAGGAAGAGGCTGATGTATCCTCTTCCCCATCCACCCCTCCTCTGCGGTGACCAGCCAGAAGCCGCTGGAGAACCCCCCCCGACACAAGCCACCGACGTCATGTTTTTGTTTTTGCTTCCTGGCGCGACTCTCTGAGGTCTTGTCTGGATCCCTTCCCCGGGCGCGGTTTTTCATACTCGGTCGTTTCTGGACGGTCCCGAGTCCCAGTCAGGGCCCCCAGAGGCCGAAAAGAGCGAGACATCTCCCGTTCACAACTCGAGGAGGGTGGAGGAGGAGGAAGAGGAGGAGGATAAGAGGAAAAAGGAGGAGAGGAGGAGGAGGAGGAGGAGGGGGAGGAGGAGGAGAGATGAGGGGGAGGGGCGAGGAGGAGAGGAGAGGAGGAGGAGGAGGAGGAGGCCGAAAACAGCGAAAACTTGCAGCGCTCGATGGGGGGTCTGGGGAGGCGGGGGCGGAAGCTTGCGGCCAGCCTTGCCCAGGCTGTTGCGCACCCGCTCGTGCGGGTGGTCGAGGGCCGCCCCACCGCGACGCGGTCCGATGGCGTGCTAGCCCTCGCCCTGTTCCTCCTCCTCCTCCTCCTGCTCCTCCTCCTCCTTCCACCACCTCCTCCTTCCTCCCTCCTCCTTCTTCTCCTCCAACCCCTCCTCCTCCTCCTTCTCCTCCTCCTCCCCTCCTTCTACCTCCTCCTCTTACTCCTCCCTCCTCCTCTTCCTCCTTCTTTTCCTCCAACCCCTCCTCCTCCTCCTGCTGCTGCTCCTCCTCCTCCTCCTCCTCCTCCTCCTCCTCCCACCTCCTCCTCTTACTCCTCCCTCCTCCTCTTCCTCCTTATTCTCCTCCAATCCCTCCTTCTCCTCCTCCTGCTGCTGCTCCTCCTCCTTCTCCTCCTCCTCCTCCTCCTCAGGACTCAGGACTGCGGACCTTGCGGCCCCGCGGGGCCAATCGCCAGGCCGCCCCAAACGCGCACGGGGCCGGGGCTGGGCCCGAGACGCGCGCAGAGCTCGACCGCTCGTGGCCAAGGGCGGCATGCGAAGCGCGCAGCTTTCGGGGAGGCCGAGCTCCAAAGGAGCCCGCCAGTGCTGGCGGGACCCCGGTGTTGAATAATACTAATAATACAACTAATAATACGACACATAAGAAACATAACAAACCTACGACTACTAACAATAACAGTAATATCACCAACAATAACAGTAGTAAGATCATATTACTTGTAATCATACTAGGAATCAGAGAAATACTACTAATTATACACGTAATACAAAAGAATATACCATGGCATAAACATACTTTTTCGGACGGCCGCGCGGCAATCTCGCAATATTTCGGACGTCTGGCGCGCGGAGCGCGCCGTGGTCGGCGCAGGAGGCGCCGCCAGGAGGCTTTACCGCAGATCCAAGACATCCGCGCGGACCTACGGAATGTTATGTTTATGCCGTTCTGCCTCTTTCGACTGTGGGCCCGCCCCTTCGTGTCACTCCGGCGAACGGCCGATCTTACGACCTGGCAGCCCGCAGCTCCAGCCACGATGAGGGGGGACGATAGCTGGGCACTGGCTCAGGGGGGGGGGGAGGGGGCATCGACCTGGAATCGGCGACACATCGCCGATGGATCGGCGGTATGTCCCCTGGGCGAGGCGGGCTATCGGGCCCCTGGCGGCCACGAGTGGTCGACTGGGGGTCGATGCGTCCCCCCTGAGCCTACTCCCCCCCTAACGTTGCCCCTGAGACGAGGGCGGCGACGTCGACAACGAGGCCGCCCAGGACCACGACGGAAAGGGCAATGACCCCAGACATCTGGCGCTCCACCTTTTTCGATGCGTGGACCACCAAAGGTCTCGACAACCTCCCTGTTTTTGTTTGTTTTGTTTTTCTCTCTTTTCTGTGGGATCTACTGATACGGGTCAATTTACATGCGGGTCACTCGGGCTTTGCAGGATCCTGCAAGATCCTGCGCGCTAGCCCGGGTCAGTGCAACCCTGGCTTTGCAAGATCCTGCAAGATCCAGCTCTGTGGCTGACCCCCGCTTGCATTGACTGAGGCGAAGCCAAGACGACGGATATAAATCGGGAATCTCTGGGATCTGGCGGTTCTGGGGGGGCGCCGCGGCCTTCAGAGCGTTCAAGAAGGCCCTCAGAGCGTTCCAGAACGCTCTGGAACGGATTTATCCTCGCCCAAGCCCAGGCCCCGACTGAATCGTCGACCCCCGCCTCGAGGCCCCTCCTCCTCCTTCTCCTCCCCCTCCTTCTCCTCGTCCTCGCTCCTCCTCCTCCTCCTCCTCCTCCTCCTCCTCCTCCTCCCTTTCCTCCCTTTCCTCCCTTTCCTCCCTTTCCTCCTCCTCCTCCTCCTCCTCCTCCTCCTCCTCCTCCTCCTCCTCCTCCTCCTCCTCCTCCTCCTCCTCCTCCCTCCCCCTCCCCCTCCCACCTCCTCCTCCTCCTCCTCCTCCGCCTCCTCCTCCTCCTCCTCCTCCCTCCTCCTCCTCCACTCCTCCTCCCTCCCTCCTCCTCCTCCTCCTCCTCCCCTCCTCCTCCTCCCTCCTCCTCCTCCTCCTCATCCTCCTCCTCCTCCTCCTCTCCTCCTCCTCCTCCTCCTCCTCCTCCTCCTCCTCCGCCTCCTCCTCCTCTCCCTCCTCCTCCTCCTCCTCCTCCTCCTCCTCCTCCTCCTCCTCCTCCTCCTCCTCCTCCTCCTCCTCGAACCCCCTGGGCCCCGCCCAGTTGAGCCCTGCCTCCATGCCCCCGGCGGACTCGTGCCTGGACTGTCCCACAGGGCCCGCTCTGGGCCCCAAGCGGCCGAGGACCGCCCCCCCCCCGCACACCGGCCGCTCCGGTGTCCTCGGGGCCTCGGATCTCCGGGGCGACGGCGGCGCGAGCGGGCGGCGGGCCGCTCTGGCGACGTCGGGCGTGCGCGGCGGCGCGGCGGGATAGTAGTCGTACTGGGCTCGGGCCCTCGGGTCGGTCAGGAGCTCGTGGGCCTCGCTGGCGGCGCGCGGGGGTTCGGAGGGCTCGGCGTCGTGGTCTCTCGAGCAGCCCGCCGCAGGGCTCAGCGCGCCGCAGCGGCGGCCCTGGCGACACGCTATGCCCTGCAGGCTGATAGCTCGGCGCTCCGCTCTGCGGGCTGGGCCAGAGACGGCGCCTTGACACGCCAAACCAGAATTCCTGACCGTAGATTTCGGCATCCAGGGGGCGATTTTTGCGCCAGGGGCCATCAGAAATGAATCTGACGCCCTACGGAAACGGTTGGGAAAACTGGGGCCCGCGGATTGAGGAAAGCGCATCGCCGCACACCCGGGGATGGGGGGCTGGGCGAGGTGGGCGATCTTCTAAGAAGGCCTGGGTGGGGTCCTCGGCGAGGCACCGGAAACTTGCCCTTTACTAGATAGAGGCTTCCAAGAAGGCCTCCTTCCTGGGAGCCAAGAAGGTTTCTAGGAGTCGGGGTGCTGCCGTAGACGTGATGGAGCAAGGAAATCCGCCACCGCGCCGCTGGGCACGGAGTGGGCGTCCCCTCAAGCCCTTCGCCTCATTTCTTCAGCGCTCCTCCTGGGGAGTCTGTACACGGCCTGGACCCCCAAATTCTCAAATCTCTTGGGACTCCCGTCGGGGATCTTCTGACCCGGGTCAATCCAGACCCGGGTCAGCGGGAAACCAAACACTGCAATGCAAGAAAAAAAACTGCAACGCAGATCTTCGCAAACCCGGGTTAGCCAATATGCGCGGCCGCCTCGCGGCCACGAGTGGCTCGCTAACCCGGGTCAGCCAGAGGGGGTCTTCGCAGGATCCTGCAGGATGTGGTGCCCTGGCTGACCCCCGTTTGCATTGACCCCCGTCTCAAGGCTCCCGACTCCCGGCGTGCCTCTTGGGCTCTGGCGCGTCTTGTCTTATGATGATTTCTTCGGGCCCAGCACGGCCCCCGAGGCGGGCCAAGAGGACCCCGCGGTGCCCCCAAGACGGTGTGTGAGAGGGCCCCGGGGCGCCGAAAGCTCGCTCCAAGACTCCCAGAGATGCCTTCAAGATGGTCCAACAGACCTCCAAGACGCCCCAAGAGGCCTCCAAGATGCTTCCTGAGAAGGCTCCAGGAGGCAAGCATCATTGATTTTCCTTAGGTGTTTGAAGGACTTGGGTGTTCTCCGACGCTCCAAGACGGGCCCAGATGCTCCTAATACAACCCCAAAGCGCCTCCAAGAAGGCCCCAAGACGGCCTGCGAACGCCCCCGTACGGCCGAATAGGCGCCCAAAACAGCCCAAGGGGGTCCCAAAACGGCCCCCAAAGCGGACCAAGAGAGGAAACCACGAACCGAAAATCCGAGCCGTCCGCCCCAAGAGTGCCCCAGGAGGCCCCAGGAGGCGCACAGGAGGCGCCCAAGAGGTTCCCAAGAGGTTCCCAAGAGGCCCCAACAGGCCGCCAAGAAGCCCAAGAGAGGCCCCAAGAGGCTCCGAAACGGTCCCCACGAGGCTCCAAAAGTGCCTCCAAGAGGCCCCCGAAATGCCTCCCACGAGATCCCAACGAACATCTCATACCCGATACCGCTACTCCTCGGACCTCTCCCAGGGGGCTCTCTAGTCCCGACGTCGAAACGACTCTAGCCGTGGCGACGAAGGCCCCACGAAGCCCCTGGAGGCCCCAAACGAGGGGAACAGACGTTAGGCATCTGCAATATTCCCCCACTGTTCCCATCCCCACCATCGAAGTCCGTTCAAGCACGGTCCCGTACCTCTCCTGGGGTCCACCCCAATAAATTCATCGTCCCTGATCGATGCTTGACGCTCCCGGGCCCGAAAACAGAATGCAGGCGCCGAGCACGTGCAGTGCCCCAGCAAAGGACACCAGCAGCAATCGAGGTGTGGAAGCGGGTGGGCGCCTGAAGCGTCGGCTTGCGGGGACGACCTCATCCGAACGTCAATGTGATTGCGGAGCTCAACTTGCTGATGAGAATGACATTCGTACATCGGCGACTCCGAAGGGTGTGGCTTGCGAAGGGTGCGGTTTGCAATCGGCACCCTGGGGGGCACCCTGGGGGCGGGGGGGGGGGCGGGCGGGCACCTCGACAGAGCTCTCCGCCGCACCCCGCGAAGAGGCCCGACGAGGACAGTGTCGTGCCCCCCCAGGCCCCAACGGCGCCGATGGCAAACCACACCCCGGCGTAACCACACCCTTTGCAGTGGACGCGCTTGGAACAGCATTCGGGATCCAGCGACCCCGCTCCTGGCAGTTGGAATGGTCAGAAGCGTATGGCCCTGTCGCGCTTTCTGGACCTAGGACAGCTGGAACAGTGATAATCCCATGCCCCTGCCACCATTCTTGGACATGCAACGGCTGAACTCGAGCCGGGGCACCATTCTCCATGTAATTTCCAAATCCGCGGAGGCTGACATCGAGCCAGAACACTCGCCCCCCCCCAGTGGGGATTATGGTGAAACTGATCTTCGAACGGACATCGAGCCAGAACACGATAGTGAGTTCACTTCTGGACCGAATCGAACTAGAACGCCATGATTAACATATTTTCTGGATCTGGGAAGGCTAAAATCGAGCCAGAACACCATCGGGAACTTCACATATAGACCACATCGAACCAACACACCAGAGCGAGTCTCATTTCTGGATCTGCGAGGACTGACATCGAGCCAAACACTCAGCACCCCATGTAGAGATTTTAATGACAAACATCCTTGCGCTGGAATTGAACCAAAACACACAAGTGAGTCTCATGCCTGAACCAAAGCGAACCAAAACACCATCGTGAGGCTCATTTCTGGATCTGATCTGGAAGGACTGAAATCGAGTCAGGGCGCCATAGTGCACCTCACTTGTGGGCCAAGACAAACCAGAACGCCAGAGTGAGCCTCATTTCTGGATCTGGCAAGGCTGACATCGAGTCAGGACGCCATAGTGAACCTCAGTTGTGGGTCATAGCGAGCCAGAACAACAGAGTGAACCTCATTTCTCGATCTGGAAGGGCTGGAATCGATTCAGCGCGCCATAATGAAACTCAGTTGTGGGCCAAAGCGAGCCAAAACAACAGAGTGAACCTCATTTCCGGATCTGGAAGGACTGAAATCGAGCCAGCACGCCATAATGACACTCAGTTGCGGGCCAAAGCGAGCCAGAACAACAGATTGAACCCCATTTCTGGATCATGAAGTATTGAATTCGAGTCAGGACGCCATCGTGAACCTCATTTGTGGGTCAAGGCGAGCCAGAACAACAGTGTGAACCTCATTTCTGGATCTGGGAGTATTGAAATCGAGTCAGCACGCCATAATGAAACTCAGCTGTGGGCCAACACGAGCCAGAACAACAGAGTGAACCTCATCTCTGGATCTGGAAGGGTTAACATCAAGTCAGGACGCCATAGCCCTCAGTTGTGGGCCAAGACGAGCCATAGCAACAGAATGAGCCCCATTTCTGGATCTGGACACTCTGAAATCGAGTCAGGACGCCATGGTGAACCTCAGCTGTGGGCCAGGACGAGCCAGAACACACCAGGGTGAGCCTCACTCCTGAATCCGCGAAGGTTGGAGGAGGGGGAGGAGGAGGAGGAGGAGGAGGAGGAGGAGGAGGAGGAGGAAGGAGGAGGAGGAGGAGAAGGATGAAGGAAGGATTAGAGAGAGGGGGAGGAGGAGGAAGTGAGCAGGAGGAGGAGGAGGAGGAGGAGGGATGAAGGAGGGGGAGAGGAGGAATTAGGAGGAGGAGAGGAGGAGGGGGAGGAGGAGGAGGAGGAGGAGGAGGAGGAGGAGGGAGGAGGAGGACGACGAGGAGGAGGAGGAGGAGGAACCATAACACCATAGTGAGTCGATTCCGGACCGCCGCTGGACCGGTGAGACGCCTCCCCCCGGCTCTGATGTTGGATCTGCGAGGGCTGAAGCCCAGCCAAAACACAATAGTGAGTTTCACTCCTGGACCAAAACGAGCCAGAACACCATCGCGTCTGGGCCAAATCGAAAGTGGATTCTGCTTGTGGATGTGCGAGGGCTGCAATCCAGCCAGGACGCCACAGTGAACCTCCTTCCTGGGCCAGATCGACAAGGAATTCTGCTCCTGGATCTGCGAGGGCCGACACCTGAGCCAGAGCACCAGTAGTGAGCTTCGCTTCCCGACCAGAGCGAGCCAGGACGCCATCGTGCGCCGCATGCCTGGACCAAGAGGGCGATCCAGAACGCTATCGTGGGCGCTGCCGGGCCGCTCTGCCGGGCCGCCGCCGAGCCTTGGGAGACGCCTGCCCCTGGCCCCCCCTGCGGAGGTTCAGGTGAGAGGAAATCTTCAGCTTAAGTCGGTCCCATCGCACTTGAGCACCACATCCCAGAAATAATTTCGAGCACCCAGAAAGGCATCAAAACAGTGTCGAACGAATATCGCCACCCAGGGCCCGACACGTGAACACCTTCCGGTTTCGGTACTTGCTTGGTGCTCGAAGTTCTTGCGGGTGATCAAGGCTAAACTAGGTTGGAACATCCTAATCTTGTTCACTATGAGAACCCTCTGGCGAGATACTACTGACGAACAACTTACGAGAAGGCCTCAAAACACACGCGTGGCTGGATTCATGTCTTGATCATGTGGAGGCCGCGCGACGAATGACATGCTGAGGGCTGTCGCGTGCTTTGCCACGGGAAGGCCGAGCGCTGGAACGACGTCTGGCCAAACGTGTATCCAACTTTTGACCAGGCCGGCCGCGTCATGTGCACGGTAAGTTCGTGTCGTGACGACGTCGGCGTTGGTTTCTGACACCGCATGGATCGCTCAGCCTTGAGCGATCGGCGGCTCTTCGGCCGACAGATTGTGCCACATTGTCGGGGGGACGTAAGACCTGGGTACAGGGGACTCGGAAATCCCCGACGAGGTCGTCAAACAAATGACGAGGCCGAGCCTGCATTTTGACGAGGCCTCCCGCTGCAGACATCCCACGAAACTCCTGCTCGTCAAAATCCGAATCGCGGTCGTCAAAAAACGATGGCGAACCCGAGTCCTGGCAAACCCGGGTCTTACGCTCCCCCGACATTGGGCGGTTCTGGCCCACCGGCGGCGTTCAAGCTTCAACGCCCGCGCTGGGGTCGCAGCCGCGTCGAGACGACACGAACCCACCGTATGCTTCCTGGTGGATCCTCGGACTTCTCCCCCCCCGGCGTGCCACTACGCCGAGCCTTGCCCAAGCGCACAAACTCGTCGTGCGCGTCCGGCGACGGGTTCCTGTCCGGGTGTATGTGGCGAGCGGCCTCCCGGTATGCCCTCTTCAGCTCCTTGTCGTCCGCGTAGCGCGAGACCCCGAGCAGCTGGTAGCACGAGGAGCTGCCGCAGTAGAGGTCCTACTGCGACGAGGAGGAGACGGCGGG
>CAUYUJ010016012.1:55000-120000 GCA_963575745.1 Prorocentrum cordatum | reverse complement strand
GGCGGCGGCCGTGGCGGGGGGTGGGCCGCCGCCACGGCGGCCCTCAGCTGCGCGACGGAGTCGCCGGGCTGGCAGTCCACCTCGAACTCGCTGCCCCCGACAGTCCTGACGCGCATCCTCATCTGGGGTCCAGGGAAAGGGAGGAGTGGGGGGAGGGGGAGAGGAGGAAAGGGAGGAGTGGGGGGTGGAGAGGAGGAAGGGAGGAGGTTGGGGGGGGGGGGGAGAAGGGGGAGAGGAGGAAAGGGAGGAGTGGGGTGGGGGGGGGGGCGAGGAGGGGGGGGAGAAGGAGCCCTGAGACCGTGGCGTCGCAGCTTCGGGCCCCGGGGTCCTCTCGGATCGGTCCACGCTCGAGAAGTGCCGCAGAAAGATGGGGTACGTGGCTCCTGTGGGGTTCTCTTGCGATGCTGAATTTTTCGTGACGTCGCATCTCAGGGGAAGCGGGGACAGACGGGAATCGAAGAATGGCAGACGCTGGGTTAAGCCAGAAGGCCAGTCCCAGGCCCAGACCAATGCGGCTCTTGAGCCACCACTGCTACGGAGGTGGAGTGGGAAACATGTAACATGTGGATCCATCGTTGACATCGCATCGAAACTCGTCAACCTTTCCGACATCTTCCGCCAAGCTTCCGCGGCCGATGCCACCCTCACTTTCCTTCCGCCGGTGTCTGCGGCTCTTCCGCCAACCGTCCCTCCAGCAAGGAACACGCTGTTGGGGAAGGCCCAGCCCGCACGAATGCGGAGCGCCGCGGCGGCCGCTCGCTGGGAAACACTTTTTCATTTGTTTCGGCGATCGCCCGCTTATCCGGTGTGTGTGTGTGTGTGTGTGGGTGTGTGTGTGTGTGTGTGAGTGGGGGTAGGAGGGGTGGGGGGGTAGGTCGGGCGTGTCCTCCTACAGACGGATTTTGGGCGAACCTGATATTGCCACGAACCCCGACCTGAAAATGGAGGTGGGGATGATTGGTGAGAGCGGCAGGGACAAGGAAGGAGTGGCCTGTTGTGGGCTTGATTCGACGACGGGGAAGACGTCCGACGAAGAAATATGTATAATCGTGGTTGGTCTCTCGGGGGCTTCTGGGAGACTGTTTTGAGGCTTCTTGGGGACAGTTTTGGGGCATCATTTGGTCTTTTTGGATGCCTAATTTGGGGCTCTTGGGGGCCTCTTGGGCGCTTCTTGGGATCTCTTGAGGGCCTCTTGGGGCCTCCTGGGGCTCTCTTGAGGCAGAAGGCTCGAATTTTCGGTTCGTGGTCCCGCTCTTGGGCCCCTCTTGGGGCCGTCTTGGGGCCCTCTTGGGGCCGTCTTGGGGCCCTCTTGGACCGTCTTGGGCGCTTCTTGGGCCGTCTTGGGGCCCTCTTGGGCAGTCTTGGGGCCCTCTTGGGCCGTCTTGGGGCAATCTTGAAAGCTTCTTGGGCCGTCTTGGAGCGTCGGAAAGCCGAAGAGGCGCGAAGTCCAACATCCTTCAGAAACCGTCGTAAAGTTATTAATTTTCACCTCTTGGGGCTCTCTTGGGCGGCTGATTGGAGGTCTCTTGGGGCGTCTTGGCGGCCTCTTGGGCCATCTTGGGCCCATCTTGGGCTGTCTTGACCGCTCAATCGGCGATTCGTTACCCTCTTGGGTCATCTTGCGGACTCTCTTGGAGCCGCCCGTGCCTCCCGGAAGCGCGTCTGCAGAAATACGGCCGTCTTCCGCCGGCGTTCTGCGCGTGTCCGGGGCCCTGTCCCGGGGGGTCCCCCCCCAGACCCCCCCAGGGGGATACTAAACGAGAACCCCTCCGCCAGGTCGGGGAAAAACAGGCGGCGGAAGAAATGATGATGCGTCTTGGAGGCGAGCTCAGCACGCTACCATGCGAGTCACGAGGTGAGCTCAGCACGCTTCCATGCGAGCCACCGGGAGGAGGGGAGTCGCGGGTTGACATGGCGAGGGAGGAGTGGGAGTTAGAGGACTCTTGAGGCTCTGGAGGCTCCTGGGGGGAGCCAGGATTGGACAAGTTGCGTGAGCTCAGCACGTCTCCATGCGAGCCGCAGCGGCGGGGGGGCGCGGGTTCACAGGATCGGCCGACTTGCGGCTTTCGGGGGCCGTATGCGGCCGTGTTGAGGCCTCCGGGGGATTTCCTGGGGAGCGATGTGGGGATCTAAAAGGTCGCTTGGGGTTCCTGTCCCAAAGATGTTCAGAGAGAAAGGTGGCGGAAGAAACGACTGTGCGTCTTGGAGGTGAGCGCAACACGCGACCATGCGAGTCCGGAGGCGAGCTCAGCACGTTTCCATGCGAGACCAGCAGAGGATGGGTTCCCGTGTTGTCCGTTTGCCGCTGTGACGCTGTGTCGTGGCGCCTCCAGCCGTCCTGGGGCTTTGTTGGGGCAGTCCTGGGGGCCTCTTGGGCGCTCCTGGGGGCTTCCTGGAGGCCTCTTGAGGCTTCCTGGGGCTCCTTGGGGGCCTCTTGGGGGCCTCTTGGGGCCTCTTGAAGGTTCCTGGGGCGGAGAACCCTGAAAATGGGCCGCTGCCTCCGCTCCGGGGGCGCTCTTGGGGCGTCCCTGGGGCTCTTCTGAGACCGTCTTGGAGGCCTCTTGGGTCGTCTTGAGGGCCTATTCGGCCGTCTGGGCGCTCTCTTGGGGGTCTCTGAGGGCGTCTTGGGGCGATCTTTGGGGCCTCTTGGGCTGTCTTGGAAAGGCGGGAAGCCGAAAAGACGCAAACCCCAGAAACCTTCAAATACCTAAGGAAAAACTATGATTTGGGACGCTACGGGCTCTCCTGAAGGGCCTGTTGGAGGCCTCTCGTGGCGTCTGTGGGGCTCCCTGGGTCGTCGGGACGCCATCCTGGGCGTCTTGTGCCGCTGTTTCGGCGACTGGAAGCCTTCTTGGTCCATCTTGTGGGCCATCTTGGGGCCGTCCGTGCCTCGTGAAAGAGCGTCTGCAGAAATCGGGCCGTGAGCGGCCGTCGATCGGCCGTCTTCCGCCGACTTCCGCCGACTTCCGCCGGCGTTTCGCCCGTGGCCGGGGCCATGCCCCGGGGGGTCCCCCCCAGACCCTCCCAGGGGGACACTAAACGGGAACCCCTCCGCCAGGTCGGGGAAAAAACGAGAATAGCCAGAACAAAATTCAACAATGGTCAGAAATCATGAACAAATCGTCCCCAGACAAAGTTTGACTATCTTTGCATATGCCTCCTGTAGCAGAGCATGCCCGACTTCAGGGTCTGGGGGGGATGGCCGATACCCTCACTTTGGCCGCTTCGGGTAATCCCACGTGCTCCCGCGCGAACCCGTACGGCGTACCCCTTCGGACCTGAGCAGCGGACAAGGTCAGATTACGATCGGACCAAGGCAAGACAACATCGGACCAGGACACATCGGGGATCTCTGAGGTCCTGCGGTTATGGGAGGACGTATCGGGCGCCGCGACCTTCTCAGAGCGTTCCAGCTTCCAGACCGCGAGAGCCCTCCAGAACGCTCAGGAAATATTGGTCCCTGCTCCAAGTAGCCCCGCGCGAGATTACGAAGGTTGCCCCTGTCGGCGCCGGCGACACGCCATGCCATGCAAGCGGATGGCGAGTCGCTCCGTTCCACAGGGCGGGAGGTTCGGACCCGATTTTCCGGCCTGTCGCCAAGCCCTGTAACAGAAACGGTCCGGGAGTTGAGCAGGGACCGACCGTCCTGGCATCCCTGTAGGCCTACCACGACATGTTCTCTAATCGAAAAAATGTTCTACGAACAAAAGCAATGTTCTCATAACATGAATATATTGTTTGAAAATCAAGACAGTCTCAGCCAGAAATGTTCTAAGAACATGAACATGTCGTGCAGACCACAACGTGTTCTTAGAACAATGTTGGGCCTATAGGCAAGCCCAAACGCTTGGCCACTGCTTGAGGTCTGCGGGGCGGGAAGCTCGGGCCCGATTTCCCGGCCTGTCGCCAAACCCGCGATGCGTCGCCAACGTCGGCGATGCACCGGCGATGCATCGCCGACGTCGGCGACGCATCGGTGACTTCGGCGTGGAGAAAATCGGGATCCACATCGAGCCGCATCGCCGATGCATCGGCGATGTGGCGCGATCCTCCGACCCCATCTACTCCGACCCCATCTCTGAGGCCTGGACAAGCCCTTAAAAAGAGCAGTCCTGGAGGCGCGTGTGCAAGAACCGCCTGCCGCGTTGGAGAACTCAGCGGCCAATTACGCATCACGCGCACAGCTCAACATCCGCCACGGATGTTTCATCGCTGTTCTGCTTGACCTCCTGCGGCATCACAGCAGCACTGGCGGCAGAAAATCGCAGCCGATCGATGCCTCTCACCACTCTGCCAGTGCACATCTGCACGGCGCCTCCTCTGCCGATGCGCCGTCAAGGCGCCTGGCTCCTTACCGCCAAACCCTTATAGACGAGCGCGCTTCAATACTCGCAAAGTAACTGCTCGCAAATGGCCTGGATCTGCCGTGGGGGATCTACGCTGACAGTGACGTCGAGGAAGACAGGACTTGTGTCGAACGTCTGCGAGTAGGCACTTTGCGAGCAGTGGGGCGCGCTCGTTGACCTGAACAAAAGCAGCCCTGGAGACGCGAGCGCAAGAACTGGCAGGCCGTGCGGCGACGCTTAAGCCAGCAAGATCCCAAAGCCTTCTGTCGGGCCTGTCCCCCATACAGGGGGATTTTGGACGAAAAATAAAAATACTCGAAAAAGACGTCACCGGGTCCTCGGCCGACGGACCCCTCGGGGGCGGCTGTCAGAAGGCGGCGACAACCGCAGACTTCAGCGGACGCCTCGGGCCATCGACCCCGAGATCCAACGTATTGGAAAAATCAGTACGGACGTTTTTAGCAGTTTTCGGCCTCTAAGGGCCCTCGCCGGGCCCAAGGACCGTCCAAAAGTGACTCAGATTGAAAAACCGGTCCCGAGAAATGGGTCGAGACTTCCGGGAACCGCGTATTGAATTAGCCTTGCGAAGGACCCAACCATATGCAGTTGTGGGTACCGCAAGTGTGAGCACCTTCTTCGGTGGCGATCCCTTTGGGGCCACGAACCGCATGAGGGGTGTGCCGAACTGCGTGGCGGGGTACACAACACGAACGAAGACGATAAGTCGAACTACAGGAGACTGACGCGGGTTGGTCTGAGTGCGACTGCGTCTGAGGGTGAATGAATACGAGCGCGAATGACGATAATTGCATGAATGCGACCACGGCTATGCCTGGCGTGAACGCATGGGCCGTAATGGGTGGCGGTGACGCATGCAACCGCACCCACTGGGGCCATCGGTGGAGCTCCCTATGGGGCCACGAACCGTGTGAGGGGTGTGCCGTAATGGGTGGCGGAGGCGCGTGCAACCGCACCCACTGGCGCCTTCGGTGGAGCTCCCTATGGGGCCACGAACCGTGTGAGGGGTGTGCCGTAATGGGTGGCGGTGGCGCATGCAACCGCGCCCACTGGGGCCTTCGGTGGAGCTCCCTATGAAACCACGAACCGTGTGAGGGGTGTGCCGTAATGGATGTCGGTGACGCATGCAATCGCACCCACTGGGGCCTTTAGTGGAGCTCCCTATGAAGCCACGAACCGTGTGAAAGGTGTGCCGTAATGGGTGGCGGTGGCGCATGCAACCGCACCCACTGGCGCCTTCGGTGGAGCTCCCTATGGGGCCACGAACCGTGTGAAGGTGTGCCGTAATGGGTGGCGATGACGCATGCAACTGCACCCACTGGGGCCCTCGGTGGAGCTCCCTATGAGGCCACGAACCGTGTGAGGGGTGTGCCGTCATGTGTGGCGGTGACGCGTGCAACCGCACCCACTGGCGCCCTCGGTGGAGCTCCCTATGGGGCCACGAACCGTGTGAGGGGTGTGCCGTAATGGGTGGCGGTGACGCATGCAACCGCACCCACTGGGGCCTTCGGTGGAACTCCTCATGGGGCCACGAACCGTGCAAGGGGTGTGCCGTAATGTGTGGCGGTGGCGCATGAAACCGCACCTACTGGGGCCTTTGGTGGAGCCCCCTCTGCGGCTACGAACCGAGTGAGGAGTGTGCCGTCATGTGTGGCGGTGACAACCGCACCCACTGGCGCCCTCGGTGGAGCTCCCTATGGGGCCACGAACCGTGTGATGGGGTGTGCCGTAATGGGTGGCGGTGGCGCATGAAACCGCACCCACTGGGGCCTTCGGTGGAGCTCCTCATGGGGCCACGAACCGTGCAAGGGGTGTGTCGTAATGTGTGGCGGTGACGCGTGAAACCGCACCCACTGGGGCCTTCGGTGAAGCTCCCTCTGTGGCTGCGAACCGTGTGGGGAGTGCGCTGTAATATGTGGCGGTGACGCATGCAACCGCACCCACTGGGGCCTTGAATGGAACTCCCTATGGGGCCACGAGCCGTGTGAAAGGTGTGCCGTAATGGGTGGCGGTGACGCATGCAACTGGAGCTCCCTATGGGGCCACGAACCGTGTGAGGGGTGTGCCGTAATGGGTGGCGGTGGCGCATGCAACCGCGCCCACTGGGGCTTTCGGTGGAGCTCCCTATGAAACCACGACCCGTGTGAGGGGTGTGCCGTAATGGATGTCGGTGACGCATGCAATCGCACCCACTGGGGCCTTCGGTGGAACTCCCTATGGGGCCACGAACCGTGTGAAGGGCGTGCCGTAAATAAGTGGCGGTGACGCATGCAACCGCACCCACATGAAGCCACGAACCGTGTGAGGGGTGTGCCGTAATGTGTGGCGGTGACGCATGAAACCGCACCCACTGGGGCCTTCGGTGGCGCTCCCTATGGGGCCACGAACCGTGTGACGGGTGTGCCGTAATGGGTGGCGGTGACGCATGCAACCGCACCCGCTGGGGCCTTCGGTGGAGCTCCCTATGGGGCCACGAACCGTGTGAGGGGTGTGCCGTAATGTGTGGCGGTGACGCATGCAACTGCACCCACCCATTGGGGCCTTTAGTGGAACTCCCTATGGGGCCACGAACCGTGTGAAAGGTGTGCCGTAATGGGTGGCGGTGGCGCATGCAACCGCACCCACTGGCGCCTTCGGTGGAGCTCCCCATGGGGCAACAAACCGTGTGAGGGGTGTGCCGTAATGGGTGGCGGTGACGCATGCAACTGCACCCACTGGGGCCCTCGGTGGAGCTCCCTATGAGGCCACGAACCGTGTGAGGGGTGTTCCGAAAATGGGTGGCGGTGACGCATGCAAACGCATCCACTGGGGCCTTCGGTGGAGTTCCCTATGGGGCCACGAGCCGTGTGAAGGGTGTGCTGTAATATGCGGTGGTGACGCATGCAACCGCACCCACTGGGGCCTTCGGTGGAGCTCCCTATGGGGCCACGAACCTTTTTTTTGCCCGCAAAGCTACAGCTGTCAAGTAGTGGGCGCTGAGCCATCAGAGCACGGCGGCAGCGAGACCGTGGGATTGCAGCGCGGGTCGACCCGCGCGGGCAGCAAACGCGGGGGGTTTTGTCGCACGACGGAGGGGCACAACAATCCCGAAAACCCAAGTGCCAGGCGGCCCAAAAAGGGAGATGCCTGGACAGAGACCTGGAGCCTCGGCGGACCCGTGGGCCAGAGGCCGCAGCACAGATTAGTCCGAGCCTGAATCCGAGGAAACCTCGACAGGAACGCCACCAGCGGCTCGGACCAACCTGCTAACTTTGGCTTGGAATCAAACACCACGCGTGAGTGGTCTGGGCGGGGTGACCAGGGGGGCCTCATCCTCTTCGAGGGTGTGGCTCGCACCGATACGCATCTCCGGTGGAGCTCCCTATGGGGCCACGAACCGTGTGAGGGGTCTGCTGTAATGGGTGGCGGTGACGCATGCGAACGCAGCCAGTGGGGCCTTCGGTGGAGCTCCCTATGGGGCCACGAACTGCGTGAGGGGTGTGCCGAAATGATGATGATGACGGTGATGATGACGATGATGATGATGACGATGATGATGATGATGATCCTGGTTCTGATTATGATGATGATTATGATTATGATGTTGATGATGATGATGTTATGATGATGATGATGATGATGATGAGGATAAGGATGAGGATGATGATGATGATGATGATGATGATGATGATGATGATGATGATGATGATGTTGTTGTTGTTGTTGTTGTTGTTGTTGTTGTTGGTGGGCGTCGAGGTGATGATGGTGACGGTGATGCTGAAAATGGGGAGAGGGAGGGGGGCAGCGGGAGGAGGAGGAGGAGGAGGAGGAGGAGGAGGAGGAGGAGGAGGAGGAGGAGGAGGAGGAGGAGGAGGAGGAGGAGGAGGAGGAGGGAGGGACGCGCGGCGCTGTCTCTTCAAAACGAAGACCCAACACCACAGGATGGTTGGGAAAAAAGTCACAACATCGGAGCTCTGGGGAGGTGGATTCAGTCAACCCGTATCATCAGGATGCGCGATGAGGATGCAAGGGCCTTGGCCGCCCAATTCGAAGCTTTTCGAGCGGGGCACGGCCAACGAAAGTGGCGAAGGAAGGACCGAGGAGGCAAGGATGCAAGGGTACCCTTGGGATGGTTGCCCATCCTGACTATGCGGGTTGACTGTAGCGTGTCGCGCCGCAGCGCAGTGAGCCAAAATCGGCGGAGCGACACGCCACCCACAAGTTCTCGACCGTGACGACCACCGCTCCCCAAGCTGTGTCTGGTTTGCCAAGGATAGAGGCCTCCGAGATGGGGCCCGAGTAGCTGGGGTCGGAAGATTGCGCCGCATCGCCCATACATCGGCGACGCATTGCCGATGCATCGACGATGCACCGGCGACCTCGGCGATTCGTCGGCGACGCCGGTGTGAAGGAAGGCGGGCTCCACATCGAGCCGCATCGCCGATGCGTCGGCGATGGGGCGCGATCCTCCGACCCCATCTGCTGTGTTCCATCTGGGAGGCCTAGAGGGTGTGCCCGGACATCTAGAGGTGGAGGAGGAAGATGAAAACAAGGAGGATGAGGGGAAGGAGGAGGAGGAGGAGGAGGACGAGGTGGAGGAGGAGGAGGAGGAGGGGGAGGAAGAGGAGGGGGAGGATCGACGCGCGGACGGCGGGGCGGCCCGCCGCGGCCCGCCGCACTCAAGCCATGGTCGGCCACGCGCTCGCCACCGCCGCCGGGTCTGATGTTGCATCTTCGGGGGGCCGCGCCCCCACTTGTGTCCGGTCTGCCCAGGCGGCGCGCCTCGCCGCCTGGCCGAGGAGACGAGCGGCCAACTCGACGCTGCGCAGGGCGAGCGGGGCCTGCCGCCGCTCGGAGCGCGCAGGCTCCTGGGCAAGGGCCACCCCAGAGCGGCTGCTCCCTCTTTTGCCGTTCGACGCCTTCGAAGCCCGATCAAGCGAATCGCAGCGCGAGCGGAGGCCAAGGAGAAAGAGACCGAGCACCACCACCGGAGGACCGAGGATGGGAGGAGAACGATAGCGCCGGTCCACGCTGAGGCGCGACTCCTTCCTCCTCCTTCCTCCTCCTCCTTCTCCTCCTCCTCCTCCTCCTCCTCCTCCTCCACCCCCTCCTGCTCCTCCTCCTCCTCCTCCTCCTCCTCCTCCTCCTCCTCCTCCTCCTCCTCCTCCACTCCTCCTCCTCCTCCTCCTGTTCCTCCTCCTCCTCCTCCTCCTCCTCCTCCTCCTCCTCCTCCTCCCCTGCAGCTGAGAGCCAGGCGTTCGGTGTGGGAGGCGTCGGCGTCCCAGCTGTGCCCGCCGAGAGGCACCGGCTGTACGCTGCGTGCAACCTGTGAGGACGCCAACAACAGTTTCCGCCTGCACCGACCTCGACCACGCCAAGCTTCAGCGGCGCGCGCCCAAGGGATGGCCTGAGGGGAGCGGTCCGTGGTCCTCCAAGGAGGCGGGGGGCTTCTGGAGAGGCAGGTGGCCCCTTGGAGGCCCTCCCAGCTTCTGTGCAGCCCTCTGAGAAGCCCCTCCTCCTCCTCCTCCTCCTCCTCCTCTCCTCGTTCCCTTCCCTTTCCTCCTCCCTCCTCCCTCCTCCTCCTCCTCCTCCTCCTCCTCCTCCTCCTCCTCCTCCTCCTCCTCCTCCTCCTCCTCCTCCTCCCCCCCCTATGTGCCCTTGTGACACTTCCGCTGCCCTTCGAGGAGCCCCCCCGCCTCTTCAGAAAGGCCGCCCCCCTCGCGCCACCCCTCGCGCTGCGCGCCGTCGGGGCCTCGGGCCCGGCCTCCAGGGCAGGCCACCGGGGGCGTGCACACCGATCCTGGACTTAGGTCGGGCGTGTCCCCCTACAGGCGGATTTTGGACGAACAGTTTAAAATTAGCCGAACAAGATTCAAAAACATCAAAAATAAACTAAAGAAATCGGCCCCAGGCTATTGTTGGACTATTTTTGAATATTCCTCCTGTAGAGGGACAGGCCCGACGTATTGGACCCAGGGTTGGCCTGTCCAGGCTCGGTGCCTTTGGACAGCTGGCGCTCTGCCGACCAAGCACCTGCGCGAGAGGCTGCGCCTCTGGTGGACCTTGAGGTGCCGCCGCTCGGCTGTGGCCATCCAGAGAGGACCATGGCTGCCGTCGGTGATCGCGGCTGTGAGCAAGTCAGCGCGGAAGCTGCCCTCGAGCGCTGACGCGTTGTGGCCGCATTTCTTGTGCCTGGCCATCCAGAAAGGCCCCTGACTGCCGTCGGTGATCGCGGCGGTGAGCACACCGCCGTGGAACCTGCCCTCTGGCCTCGAGCGCCGACGTGTGGTGGTCCAACTGGCCTCCGTTGCTGTAGAGGCCTCCCAGATGGGGTCCGAGTAGCTGGGGTCGGGGGATCGCGCCGCATCTCCCATACATCGGCGACGCATTGCCGATGCATCGACGATGCAGTGGCGACCTCGGCGATTCGTCGGCGACGCCGGCATGGAGGAAGGCGGGCTCCACATCGAGCCGCATCGCCGATGTCTCGGCGATCCTCCGACCCCACCTGCTGCGACTGCGACCCCATGTGTGGGGGCACCAATAGGTACCGATACCGCTACTCCCCAGCCCTCTCCCGGGGCGCGTTCTGACCAGGATCTCGAGGCGAATCCAGCGGTGGCGACGAGGGCCCAGGAGGCCCACAATTGGGAGAAACGAAGGAAGGGTAGCGGTATGGGTACCTCTTCCTTGTCTGATATCTGGGAGGCCTAGAGGTTGTGCCCGGTCATCCGGAGGTCCCTGCTGCCATCGACACGGCGCGGCGGCGTGGGCGCGCCGGCGCTGAGGCCTGCCCCTGAAGAGCGCCGACGCGCGGGTGGCGGGGCGGCCCGCCGCGCCAGGCTGCCCGCCGCACTCAAGCCATGGTCGGCCGCGCGCTCGCCACCGCCGCCGGGTCTGATGTTGCATCTTTAGAGGCCTCCTGGATGGGGTCCGAGCAGGTGGGGTCGAAGGATCGTGCCGCATCGACAGCGCATCGCCGATGCATCGGCGACGTCGGCGATGCATCGGGCGACGTCGGCGTGGGGAAAGACGGTCTCCACATCGAGCCGCATCGTCGATGCATCGGTGATGAAGCGCGATCCTCCGACCCCATCTACTCGGACCCCATCTAGGAGGCCTAGAATCATCGGGGAACCTGGTCTGTCTCGTGGCGCAGCTATCCGTGTCGAACCCGTGTCCAAATACAGATCGGACGCGTCGAATCCGCGGCGAATCCATGTCGAATCCGCGCCGAATCCGCGCCGGATCCGCGTCGAGTCCACAGCGAGAACCCACGTCGGACACAAGAACACTCCCAAGTTTTCGAGGCAGACGAGGCCCCCCCCTAAGATGCAGAGTGACGGGCACCCTCCCGCGCCGGGGGCTGTACGCACGGCGAGAGGCAATATAGGATACGCCGCGGCGCGTGCACTGCACGCGGGGCAGAGGTGGTACGTAACCATGCGGTCTGAGAGCTGCGCTCGAGGAGGATGGTGAGCAGGAGGACTGGCCATCGCTCGGGCGTCCATTCCCTGTGCTTTTTTCGGTTTCGTGCGTGGTTTTTTCGCCAAATGATCAAGGATGCTCCTCGATGGTCCTCGCCGGAAGAAAAATGCACACGTCCGAGCGATGCCAGGAGGAAGGGCGAATAGGAGACAGAATCATCGGAGGTTGGGGGGTGAGATTGACATGGAACGGGGCCCCCCCAGCCGGGAGATCGGTCTCGGTTTCGGTTCCCGTCGTGCTTGACCCGCGGGCGGGGCGAAGCTGCTCGAGGGCGAAGCAGATCCTAGCCCCGTTGAGGCAAAGCGCCATCATCTGTTTCTTTCTCCCCGCTGGTGGGCGGTGAACCCCGGGTTGTCGCACGGTTGTCCGACGATTGTCCCATGGCTTTCCTGTGGTCGTCCGTGTTTGTTTTGTGGTTGTCCCGCGGTTGTCCCGTGGGTGTTTTGTGGTCATCCTGTCGTTGTCCCATGGTTGCCCGAGGGTGTCCCATCTTATGGTAGAGATGATTCACATGCGTAGTGAATCCGCCACATCCCCCCTCATCCGTAGCTGGCTGGTCGGGGAGGCGTTAAACCGTGTCAGCGCTACCTCGGGTCAACCATTGCAAGGTCGTCAACCTCGGCTGGCCGCTCACTCAACAGCCCCCGGACCTGGATCAGCGGAGTGCGGGGAGGGGGGGGGAACTCCACGTGGCTCTAAACCCCTGGGCAGGCCAAGATGACTGGATGACCCCATCAGCGCTGACCCTTGTCACCTGCGCTCCAGGTGGCCTTCGGGCCACAGCTCGGGTCTCACGCGGCCGCCCGGGACGACTCTGGAATCTCCGGGACGCCCTCGACAACTCGCAGCTGCTGGAAGCCGCTCCCAATCCCAGACATTCGAAGCCAGGGTGTCTTTTCCGCGACTTGGACCCCTTGAGGTCCGGGCTCCTTTCGGCGGCGTGCACAAGGGGGTAGGGGGAGGAAAAGGGGGCACAACGGCGGCCCGCGTGATCACCCAGCGGTCGGAAAAAGTAGGTAGAACCATGGAGGAGGAGGAGGAGGAGGAGGAGGAGGAGGAGGAGGAGGAGGAGGAGGAGGAGGAGGAGGAGGAGGAGGAGGGGGAGGAGGAGGAGGAGGAGAGGAGGGGCGGAGGCGGCGGCGGAGGAGGAGGAGGACGAGGAGGAGGAGGAGGAGGAGGAGGAGGAGGAGGAGGAGTAGGAAGGCGTTGGAAGTAGATTGGGTTTCCGCCCACCTCCTGTGTAGGAGAGAAGAGGGAAAACCACGCGACCCTTGAAGTAGGCAAGCGGCCGAAGTAGATGGGGTACCGGGAGTCCCAGAATATACCCATTTTCAACGACCGACGGGCGAAGGGTTTTAGGGGACAAATTTTGGGGTGAAAGAAGGCCTGGCTGCTTCCTGAGCTCTTTGTGCACTCCGTGGGAGAGGATCGTGCATCGATTCTTTTTGTCGAGGGTAACACGGAGATTCTCTTCGACAAAAGGGTTCTGCGTGCATTCCCTTTCTGGGGGGGGGGGGAGGGACACATGGATTTCCTGCGTCGGAGGTTACCAGTTGACTCCTGTGTGTGTGGGAGGACAGGGATCGTTTCTCTCTGTGCCGGAAGAGAAGGGGTCTTTCCCTGGAGGATAGGTCCTCACATTCACTGGCCCCGTTTCCCCCCAGGTGAACGACAAAAACGGGGCCAGTGGATTGAGGGGGTCAATCTTCTGCTTGTTCCTGGGACGTTTCCACCAAGCCGCCTTCATTTTCCTTGCTGCTCCTCTTTCCACCCGTTCTGTAGACCCCTTTCTACAGGAACCCTTATTGATGACCCCCCTATTAAAGGACCATCTACTAAGGAATTCGTCCTAAAAGGGAGCCTTTTTAATGATCCCTTACACAAGGGATCATTCCTGAATGAACCCTATATGAGAAAGCCTTACCGAGGATCGCTTACCGAAAGGTACCCTTACTGAGGGATCCGTTTAAAAAGGGGCATGCGTGCGGCATCCTTACTGAAGGGGCCTTTACTCATGGGAGCCTACTGAAAACCCATTACCGAAGAACGCTCACCAACGGCACCCTTACCAACGATATCATTCGTAAAGAACTCTTCGGAACAAGAATCCGTAATACGATATCCATGCTAAGGGTACCCTTAGTAAGGACCCCATTGCTACAGGATCCTCCCCAAGTGCTCCTCACGAACGGGGCCCTTGCTAAGACCTCCTTAAAACAACGGCATCCTTACGAAAGACTCCATATTGAAGGCACCCCTTGAATAATGACACTTTACGGGAAACCATCCGCAATCGATATTCCTCACTAACGGGTGGGTCTGTACGAACAGACGTTTGCAAAAATGGGTCATTACGGAGGATCAGGGAATAGAGACCCAGGCTAAGGATCCGGTGACAAAGGCACCAGTACTAAGGACTTCTGACTTGAGGAATCATGTATACAGGAAGCACGGCGGAGGACTCCTTACGAAAGGACTCCTTACTAAGGACCCCATACTGCAAGGCATTCTTGCTATATGATCAATACTACAACACATCATTGACACATGATATTTTCTAAGGCCATCTTTGCAACAAAGAACTCGTCACTGAGCTTGGCCAAGTCTAAGGACTGCTTGCTGCAGGGATCCTTACTGAATGAGTCCTTACTACAGGCATCCTCATTAAGGAATCCTTACTAAAGGAACCTTTATTACACAGGGATCCATATTGGGGGCTCCTTAATCAAGGCGCCCTTTAAAGAAAATCCTTGCTACAGGAGTCCTTATCCAGAATTCCTTACTCTAGAACTATACGGTCAATATTCCATACTAAAGGCATCCTTGCGAAGGAGTCCTGACTAAGCGAGCCCTTCACACAACACTACTACTAACGACTCCTTTTGAATATGGACTCCATACTCTGGATCCCTGCCTAAAAGCGTCCTGACCAAGGAAGCCATGCTTCAAGTATCCTTGACAAGGAATCCGTACTACACGCATGCTTTCCAAAGGATTCCTTGCTGAAGGAATTCTTACTCAGGGCTGCTCGCTACATGGGGGCCCTGTTGCGTCGTGGGCGAAATCTTCCCTGGCATCCGAATCCTGACAGAGCTGAGCTGGGCCTCGAGCTCGAGCTGCCTGGGCGCATGGCTCGCCCAGAGCTGACTGCACTCGAGACCTAATGAATGAAAGGACCCAGTTCCGCAGCAGGGCGAAATGAAAAGGGCGAGTCCAAACCGAGGCGAGGTGCATCGAGAAAAGGCAAGCCAAAACGCCGACTGTGACAAGGACGGCGGACGGCGACGACCGCGACAGCGGTTTCAGCTCGGTGCCACTATGTTGGATATCCACCTGCGTGGCCTGGACACGTGACAACACGTGGCTCCAGCTCGGGACCACCATGTTCGATACCCGATTGGGGAATCTGGAAAATCACCAGCCGACAATTATTACACATCTGGTGCCGATGTATTGATATTGTCTGGCTCTTGTGGGGGGGCCCACGCTGGGGCCTCTCAGGGGCAACCATGTTAGATCCCCCTCTTGGGGGCATGGACACGTGAAAGCACGGGGTTCCAGCTCGGGGCCACCATGTTAGATACCCCACTGTGTGGCGCAAGACCCAACTATATGTAGTTGCGGACGCCGTCGTCGTATGCACCGCATTCGGAGGAGTTCCCTGTAGGGCCACGACACATGCGAGGGGTGTGCTAACATGGGTGCGGTAGGCGCATGCGAATGCGGCGACTGTGGCCGTCGGTGGAGTTCCCTATAGGGCCACGAGGCGTGTCAGGGGCATGCCAACAAAAATGTGCGCGGTGGGAGCATGCGAACGCAGCCACTGGGGCCGCCTGTGGAGCTCCCTGTGGGACCAGGAAACGTGTGTGGGGTGTGCCAAACATGGGCGCGGTGGGCGCATGCGAACGCAACCACTGAGGCCGTCGGTGGAGCTCCCCATGGGGCCGCGAAGCTGTCAGGGTCTGCTGAAATCGGCGCGGTGGGCGCATGCAAACTCTGGCATGTAAACCTTCGGTGGAAGTCCCTACGGGGCCACGAAGCGTGTAAGGGATGTGCAAAGTGGGCGCGGTGGGCGCATGCAAACGCAGTCACTAGGGCCGTCGGTGGAGCTCTCATATGAAGCCACCACGAAGCGTGTGAGGGGTATGCCAAACATGCGTGCCGATGGCGCATGCGAGCGCAGCCACTGGGGCCGCCGGTGGAGCTCCCTATGGAACCACGACGCGAATGCGGGTGTGCCAAAATTGCGCGGCGGGCGCCTGCGAACGCAGCCACTGGGGCCGCCGGTGGAGCTCCGTAAGTGGCCACGAAACGTGAGGGGTGTGCCAAAAATTGGCGCGGTGGGCGCATGCGAACGCAGCCAGTGCGGCCGTCGGTGGAGCTCCCTAAGTGGCCACGACACGTGTGAGGGGTGTGCTACAATGGGTGCCGATGGCGCATGCGAACGCAACCACTGGGGCCGTCGGTGGAGCTCCCTATGGGACCAGGAAGCGTGTGTGGGGTGTGCCAAACATGGGCGCGGTAGGCGCATGCGAACGCAGCCACTGAGGCCGTCGGTGGAGCTCTCTGTGGGGCCACGAAACGTGTGAGGGGTGTACCAAAATGTACGCGGTGGGCGCATGCGAACGCTGGCATGTGGACCTTCGGTGCGGCTCCCTATGAGGCTACGAAGCGGGTGAGGGGTGTGCCGAAACATGTACATGCAGAGGCCAGAGGCAATCAGGGGGAGGATGGAGGAGGAGGGGGAGGAGGAAGAAGAGGAGAGGAGTTGCAGGGCGCTCTCTCTTCAAACCGAAGACCCAACTCCACAGGGTGTTTGGGTAAAATGCGTAGCTCGTTCGGGACCACCATCTTAGATACCCCCTTGGCCACTTGGGTGGTCTGGGCATGTAAAAACATGTGGTTCCCTCTGGGGACAACCCATGTTAGATACCCCCTGGGCGACATGGCCACGTGGAAACAAGCATTTCGCCTGAGGTCTGCTCTGAATTTCGGCCCCCACAAACAATAATCATCTACATAGCAAGACAACCGTTCCGCCAGAGACATCCTGAACACATTCTGCAGCACCAGCGTTTCGCCCGAGACATCCGCAACAAACCAAACTGCTTATGTTACTTAATGTTTTATGGATCGGAATATCAGCTAACCATGCTTCGCTCGGGACATCCTCAACGCTTAATCCGCCGGCCCTCTTCGACCCTATTACTTATCGCACATTAATCCGCCCGCCTCTTTGAACTTTGGCATCGCGGACAAGTTAACTTGTAAACCTAAGTTGTTGGATCGTAAACTTAAGTTTACTATCCAACAAAAAACCTGGGCCTCTGGCCATGTTCGGGGCAAATGCGTGGTTCCAGCTCGGGGCAATCATGACCTATAACCCCCTATGTGGCCCAAACATGTGAAACACGTTTGTTCCAGCTTTGGACCAATATGTTATACCCCTCCGGGTGGCCTGGACACGCGAAACCACATGGTTCCAGCTCGGGACCACCATGTTAGATACCTCTCTGGGTGGCCCGGACATGGACAACACATGGTTCCAGCTCGGGGCCTCCATGTTAGATGCCCCAAGGAAAAACCTGGAACATCACCAACCGAAGAAACGACGTCAAGTTATCACACGTCTTGTGCAAATGTAGTGTTCTTCTCTGGCTCTGTGGGCCCACGCGCTGGGGGTTCCCATGCGACCGCGTGTTAGATACCCCCCTCGTGGGTGGCCCGCAAATGTAAAAACACATGGTCCCAGCTCGGGGCAACAATGTCAAGCACTTACCTGTGGCCTGGACATGCGAAAACATGTGGTTCCAGCGCGGGACCACTATGTTAGATACCCCTCTGGGCGGCCTGGACACGTGAAAGCACGTGATTCAAGCTCGGGACCACCATGTTCGATATCCCCGATGTGGCCTGGACACATGAAAACACTTGGTTCCATCTGGGGACAACCATGTTAGATACTCCCCTGGGCGGCCTGTGCGCATGGAAACAAGCATTTCGCTTGAGGCATGCTCTGAATTTCGGCCCCCAGGAGAAGAGCAATCTGTCCGAAACGTTTCGTTCGAGACATCCTCAACACATTCTGCGAAACAAGCGTTTCGCTCGAGACATCCACAACAATCGAACATGTGCACTTTACCATGTCTTCATCGATCGGACTTTCAAGAAACCAGCGCTTCGCTAGGGACATCCTCACAATTCAAGTCTGCCGGTCCTCTTAAACCTCGTATTTACCGGAAAAAAATCCGCCGACCCTTTTCGAACTTGGCACCTGTAGGCAAACATACGATCCTGAAGAAGGACCCTGGGCCCACGCCCTTCCCGGGAGCATGATGGACCTGCGATGCATGGAATCGCCTCTAAGGACCTCAATTGCAAATACACTTGGGCGATGCCAAGCGGACATGCCAGGGGGACGCGCCGCGGAACGTCCCAAGGGACGCGCCCAGGGACGTGCCAAGGGACGTGCCATGGGGAAGCACCGCGGGACGTGCCACGGGCACGCGCTACGGAACCTGCCACTGGACGTGCCAGGGGACGCGCCGCGTGGGGGCCGAGGACAGGCCCCCCACTAACCCCCGCTCCCCCAGACCAACCCCGCGGACCCCGAAAGAGGCCACACGCGGCGGACCCAGAAACGAACGCATTACGGCAGAGCCGCGCCCCGAGGCGGCAAACGCGGCTTGCCTCCCCCCCGCCCCCGCCCCGCCCCCGACACCGTGGAATCAGAAGGGGGCAACGCACGGCGGACCCATGAACGAAGCCATGACGAAGGGACCGCGCTCCCAGGGCCACGAAATCTTACTTTCTGGAAAAGGTTAAAGCCTCCAGACCTTGTGTCTTATAGCGGATTCTGCGCACAACGCTCCGCATACAGGTTTATTTACGGGGGAAGGCGCGTGTGTCTGCGGACAATGTTATTCATCGAAGATCCGAAATTAAAAGGGACACATTTTCCGTGAGCGGGCACGCGCGATTTTTCCACACAACAACTATTAACATCATCTTTATTATTATCGAAAATAATTCCACTGGCTCGCCTCAAGTCGGTTCTGGGGGTAAACCTCTACAAGAGGACCCTGGGCCCAAGCCATGTCCGGGAGCAAAACAAAAACGAGGGCCGCCATTCTGCCCCCCAGCCCCCGGAGAAGGCCCTCAGAGGCCGAAGATAACAAGCCGACCTTCCGTTGTATTTCTCCTCGCGCGCAGGGGTCCGGGGTCTCTGGAGCCTTCGATCATTCTCCGCACTCCTTCTGGCGCCTCCAGCTGGTGAAGTGAGCGGCGACAAGAAACGGGTCCCACGCGAGATGACACAGCGACCCCACGCGGTGGCTCACGCGGGCGGCCAGCGCGGCACGCCCACATTGGGAACGAAGGCGCTGACGCGCGGGCTTGCGCGGGCCCTCTGCGCGCAGTTGCCCGCCCTGCGCGGGTCGCTGGCCGCGGCCGCCCGCGCGGGGCGCCTGCGGCACCAGGCGCCCCTCCCTGCCCGCCCGGGCCAGCCAGTCGAGCAGCCGCTGGCGCGCCGCCGCGCGGGCACGCTCCGAGGCGGCGACCTCGCTGGAGGCCGCCGTCGCAGCTGCCGCTGGCGCGCCGCTGCCGCCCTCGCCCTCGCCGTCGCCGTCGCCGTCGCTGTCGCCGCCGCCGCTGCCGCCGCCGTCGCAGTCGCGGCCGCCGCCGCCGCCCTGGCCGTCGCCGTCGTCGCCGCCGTCGCCGTTGCCGCGCGCGGAGGCGCCTCGCGGGAAGGGACGACGTCGTCGTCGCCGTGATCGTCTCCGAGAATCGGAGATCGAAGCTCGACGATCGGGGCCTTTGGGCGCTTCCGACCTCTCCTGGGCCTCCTCAGGGTCTCCCCGAGTTCTCTCGGCTAGCCTCGCCCCGATCCCCTGCAGAGAGCTCCCCGATCCTTGAGGGAGGCTGTCGTCGTCGTCAGCGCTATGCATCCGCCACCGTGCCGCTGGGCACGGAGTAGGCGTGTCCTCAGGCCTTTTGCTCCCGAGTCCACTAAGCCTCACTCCTCACTCCTGAGGAGGAGGAGGATGAGGAGGAGGAGGAGGAGGAGGAGAAGGAGGAGGAGGGGGAGGAGGAGGAGGAGGAGGAGGAGGAGGAGGAGGAGGAGCAGGAGGAGGAGGAGGAGGGGGGGTGTCTCCCGGGGCTTCTCGCGTCCGGTCGGGGGCTTGCCGCGCCTTCCCGCGTGGCTGTCTCGGGCCCGGGAGGGCCTCAGGACGGATCAAGAGGGCCCCAAGCTGCCCCCAAGATGGCCCAATAGGGTCCCGAGTCGCCGAAAGAGCGCCCCAAGACGCCCAAAAAGATGGCCTCAAGACGGCCCCAGGGGGCCTCCAAGACGCCTCCAAGAGGCCTCCCAAGAGGCAAACACCATCCGTGCTCTTTAGGATTTTGAGTGACTTTGACGTTTTCGCATGTTCGCCGGCGGCACGTCCGACGACGTCCAGGACGGCCGCGTGTAGGTGCTCCAACCACCGCCTGAGTCCGGCCCAAGATGACGCCGGTGCGGGCGATTGCCCCAAGGAGGAGCGGGGAGCGCCGAAAGGCGCCCAAGAGCGACCCAAGGAGGGGCGACGCAGCAGACGTGCGGCGGGGGGGACCAAGGGGCGGGGGGGCAGTGCGGGGGGGGGTAGGGGGGAACATTGTAGTCATCCTACGTGCCGGGTTCACGTCCCTGACTCGAAGTGTCCAAAAACCTCTCGGGTCAATTGAAAAAAATAAAAAAAAAAAATGATTGTGCGCGCGCCGCTGGAAAAAGCATATAATCAAACACTTGGATACTCGTTTTTCACAAAAACACAATCACACCTCCTTCGTTTACGCGCCCAAAAAGTGATATCAACAACAACAACATAAATACTTCGCGCTGTTCACTTTGTTCTTGGATTGTAACGTGGTACAAATCAGGGAGTAACGGATACACTCTTCTCGTACTTTGCAGGTGCGCAGCAAAGGGAGGGGCCTTATATAACTACACAGATAATGATAACTACAATAAATTTTCTCCCAGGTAGCAAACAAAATCCATCTGCCTAGCACGTGCTCTAGGGCGCACAAAGGGGTTTGCTGGGATAAAAAATAGACCTGAGGTGGCCTGTCTACTCTCGAATTATTGTGTCTAGGCACCGAGAGCTCTCAAAATACCTCTACTCTTGTGTCGGCGAAGTCACATCGGAGTGGCGTATGCATATTGTAATCGATTACGTTGGCGTACATCTAGTCCCATGACATCCACTTTTTTAGTATATCGTATCGCGCTGTTTCTCTTCCATAGAGAGGATGTCTAGTTGCTCATACTGAGCGCCTGGGAGGTCTTCTCATCGTCGCCCACGTCGCTTATGTGGTGCTAGGTGAGTCTTCTAGTGCATGTCATAAGTGCTTAAAAACTCCTCCTCTTCTCCTCCTCCTCCTCCTCCTCCTCCTGCCCCTCCTCCTCCTCGTCCTCGTTCTCCTCCTCCTCCTCCTTCGCCTCCTCCCTCTCCTGATCCTCCCCCTTCTCCTCCCCCAAGTGTTCGCAGAAGAGCTTCCAAAGCGGCTGGGGGAATACATAGTCCGATAGCTTGGCCAAGTTTGGGCCCAACGCTTGGCAGCAGCAGCGCTTCCCACAAAGGGCAGGAAGCGGCGGTGACTCGCCGCAGGCGTCTTTGTGTCCACCGCCCCTGGCCAGGCGGATCCTGAGCCCAGGATCGGAGTACACGCCCCTCCGACTAAGCCAGGGGGGCGCACACACCGCCCCCTGAACGCTCCTCCTCTCGTCCTCGTTCTCCTCCTCCTCCTCCTTCGCCTCCTCCCTCTCCTGATCCTCCCCCTTCTCCTCCCCCAAGTGTTCGCAGAAGAGCTTCCAAAGCGGCTGGGGGAATACATAGTCCGATAGCTTGGCCAAGTTTGGGCCCAACGCTTGGCAGCAGCAGCGCTTCCCACAAAGGGCAGGAAGCGGCGGTGACTCGCCGCAGGCGTCTTTGTGTCCACCGCCCCTGGCCAGGCGGATCCTGAGCCCAGGATCGGAGTACACGCCCCTCCGACTAAGCCAGGGGGGCGCACACACCGCCCCCTGAACGCAGGATGGGCCTAGCCAGGGGCGATGGATCCGTATGGACCTCGTCGCCCTACTGCCGTAGCCACCGTCGCCGTCGTCGCCGCCACCGTCGCGGCCGCCGCCGAAGCCGCTGAGGCCGCTGCCGTTGTCGTTGTCGTCGCCGTCGTCGCCACCGTCGTTGTCCTTGTCGTTGTCCGGGTCTCTGTCTGTGTCCGTGCCTTTGTCTTCGTCGTCGTGTCGGTCGACGGCCGTCGTCGCCGTCGCGGTCGGCGGCCGGCGTCGCCGCCGCCGCCGCCGCAGTGGCGGCCGATGCCGCCGGCCTCGCCCGCCACGGCGCTGAAGCCGCGCGCGGCGGCGTCCACCGCCCCGGCGGCCTCGAGGCTGCGGAGCCTGTGGCGCGCGCGCGCGCGCCGCGGCCCCCGCCCGGCATGCGGCGGCGGCTCTCTCGGGCGGCGGCGGCGGCGGCGACGACGGCGACGACGGCGACGACGGCAAGGACGCCTCGGCGGCTTCGGCGGCGGCCGCGAGCGGTGGCGGAGTGTGGCAGGCGGAGCTCGGGCGGCGGCGGCGGTGGCGACGGCGACGGCGGCGGGGGCGACGGCGGCGGCGGCGACAACGACAACGACGAGGACGCCTCGGCGGCTTCGGTGGCGGCCGCGATCGGTGGCGGAACGGGTCGAAGCGGGATCGCGGCCTCGGCCGTCGGAGCGGATCGCATGCCATCGGATCGCAGGCGGCCCCGCCTGGGCGAGAGCCCAATGTGGCAAGCATGGGCCACCCGGCCATCCTGGGGCGCCGTGGTAACTTGCGCGGGAGTCGCGCTCCCAGGCTACGATCCTTCGTGCAGGGCGCTGCGCCTGCGCTCCCGGTGCCACGTACCCTTCGTGAGTTACTCGGGCTCGCGCTCCAGGAGCCACTCTCGATGCCAGGGCCAAATTTTAGGTCGGGCATGTCCTCCTACAAACAGATTCTGGAGGACAGAGAACTGGCTGGACCCACGAACCCGGAAAGGGATATAGGCATGTGAAGCATGGAAACGTTTCGAGACACCTGGATTGGGCGATGGGCAGTAGCAATGATGAATCTATCGTTGGTGATGGCACCGTGCTAGAAGCTGCGCTGCGCTGTGCCGTGCTGCGAAATGCTGGACAAAACGAAACGCGAAACAGCCCCCCAAACGCCATACGAAGCACCCCGCGACACACCCCAAGAAACACTCAACGAAGCACGCTGAGAAACACTTGACGAAGCACCCAACGAACAGCCACGAAACACCCCACGAATCACCAAACGAAACACCCCACGAAACACCCCACGAAACACTCCACGAAACATCCCACGAACCACCCCACGAAATAGACGTGCCAACAATGCGCGCTGTCCTGCGCCGCGTTGTGCCGTGCTGCCAAACTCAACTTCCGACTCAATTATGAAACGGTACGAACCGAGAGGGGGCGAATCCAAAGAAAGGCGGGACGCACCGAGCAAGGACGGACCGCAACGCGGCACACCGAGACACTACGAATTGAGACAGGACGAACCGAAGCAGTACCAACCGAGACGAGATCCAACATGACGCTGCGCCCCCGCTCCAGCTGTCAAGACCCCTCATAAATTACGCTGCGTCCGCATTCCTAGGACCACGAACCTTAACAATTCACACTGCGCCCGCGCTCCAAGGGCTCCGATCCCTCGTAGATAACACTGGGGTCGCGCTCCCAGGGCCCTGATCCCTCGTAAATTACGCTGCGCCCGCACTCCAAGGGCCACGATCCCAAGTAATTTACGGTGCGTCCGCGCTCACAAGGCCACGATCTTTTGCAAACTACGCAAGGTCCGCGCTCTCACTGCCGCGATCCCTCGTATATTACACTGGGGTCGCGCCCCCAGGGCCACGATCCCTAGTAAATTACGCTGCGTCCGCGCTCCCAAGGCCACGATGCCTTGTACATTAAATGCCCTTGTAAATTACGCTGCGTCCGCGCTCCCAGGGCCAGGATCCCTCGTAAATCACGCTGCGTCCGAGCCCCCAGGGCCCCGACCCCTCGTATTTTACGCTGCGTCCGCGCTCCCAGGGCCACGATCCCTCGTAAATTACATTGCGTCCGAGCTCCGAAGGCCCCGACCCATTGTAAATTACGCTGCGCCCGCACTCCGAGGGCCACGATCCCTTGCAAATTACGCGTGGTCCGCGCTCCAAACGCCACGATCCCTTGTAGATTACGCCTTGTCCGCGCTCCCAGGGCCTCCTGGGGCATGCTGGGGCGCCCCATCCTCGAGCGGGCACGCACAAAGTTAACATTTTCACGCTTTCCGCGCCGAATTGGACCTTGCCTCGTTTTTGATAAAAAGGAAAACGGGGGTCCGCGCACCCCGTTATTGATCGAGGATCCGAAAGGGGGGGCCGATTTTTCTTGAGCGGGCACGCGCGAAACTCCCTTCCCGCGCCGAATTTGACTTTATCTCGATTTTTATAATGGAAAACGGGGGGCCGCGGACCTCCATATTTATCGAAGATCCGGCCGGGATAAGGGGGTCTACTTTCCTCGAGCGGGCACGCGCGAAACACTTCACGCCGAATTTTACTTTACATAGTTTCTTATCGAGCGGGAATTCCGCTGGCCCTACAGAAGCTGGCACCGGGGAAAATTAACACAACTAAAAGAGAACCCTGGGCCCACGCCCTTTCCGGGAACATGATCGACCCACGAACCCAGAGGGAACATAGAAATGTAAGACATGGCAACGATTCAAAGACACCTGATCGGGCGACGGGCAAATGCAATGCTGAGTGTATCGATCTTGATGTACCGTGCCGAGGGCTGTGCTGTGCAGCGCCGTGCTGAACTGCGATGTGCCATGCCTCGATTGTGCTATATAGCGTTGTGGATCGAGTCCTCCTTTGTATCCGAGTCCTGACCGAACTGATCTGGATCTTAAGCTCGAGCTGCCTCAGCACGTAGTAGCTGTCCCAGAGCTAATTGACAGGGGAACATGCCAGGAGGACGCGCCGCGGAACGTCCCAAGGGACGCGCCAGGCGACGTGCCAAGGGACGTGCCACGAAGACGCACCGCGGGACGTGCCCAGGGGACGCGCTACGGAACGTGCCAATGGACGTGCCACAGGACGTGCCAGGGGACGCGCCGCGCGACGTGCCACGGGGACTCGCCACGGGACGCGCCACGGAACGGGCCAAGTTGCAATGCTGAGTGTATCGATCTTGATGTACCGCGCCGAGGGCTGTGTTGTGCTGCGCTCTTCTGAACTGCAATGTGCCATGCCGCGATTGTGCTATATAGCGTTGTGGATCGAGTCCTCCTTTGTATCCGAGTCCTGACCGAACTGATCTGGATCTTAAGCTCGAGCTGCCTCAGCACATAGTAGCTGTCCCAGAGCTAATTGACAGGGGAACATGCCAGGAGGACGCGCCGCGGAACGTCCCAAGGGACGCGCCAGGCGACGTGCCAAGGGACGTGCCACGAAGACGCACCGCGGGACGTGCCGAGGGGACGCGCTACGGAACGTGCCAATGGACGTGCCACAGGACGTGCCAGGGGACGCGCCGCGCGACGTGCCAAGGGGACTCGCCACGGGACGCGCCACGGAACGGGCCAAGTTGCAATGCTGAATGTATCGATCTTGATGTACCGCGCCGAGGGCTGTGTTGTGCTGCGCTCTTCTGAACTGCAATGTGCCATGCCGCGATTGTGCTATATAGCGTTGTGGATCGAGTCCTCCTTTGTATCCGAGTCCTGACCGAACTGATCTGGATCTTAAGCTCGAGCTGCCTCAGCACATAGTAGCTGTCCCAGAGCTAATTGACAGGGGAACATGCCAGGAGGACGCGCCGCGGAACGTCCCAAGGGACGCGCCAGGCGACGTGCCAAGGGACGTGCCACGAAGGACGCACCGCGGGACGTGCCGAGGGGACGCGCTACGGAACGTGCCAATGGACGTGCCACAGGACGTGCCAGGGGACGCGCCGCGCGACGTGCCACGGGGACTCGCCACGGGACGCGCCACGGAACGGGCCAAGTTGCAATGCTGAGTGTATCGATCTTGATGTACCGCGCCGAGGGCTGTGTTGCGCTGCGCTCTTCTGAACTGCAATGTGCCATGCCGCGATTGTGCTCTATAGCGTTGTGGATCTAGTCCTCCTTTGTATCCGAGTCCTGACCGAACTGATCTGGATCTTAAGCTCGAGCTGCCTCAGCACATAGTAGCTGTCCCAGAGCTAATTGACAAGGGAAAATGCCAGGAGGACGCGCCGCGGAACGTCCCAAGGGACGCGCCAGGCGACGTGCCAGGGGACGTGCCACGGGGACGCACCGCGGGACGTGCCGAGGGGACGCGCGACGGAACGTGCCAATGGATGTGCCACGGGACGCGCTCCCAAGGCCGCGATCGCACGCAAATTACGTTGCATCCGCGCTCCCAGGACTACGATCCCTTGTAAATTACATTGGGGTCGCGGCCCCAGGGCCCCGATTCCTTGTAAATAAGCTGCGTCCGCGCTCCCAGGGCCACGATCCCTCGTAAATCACGCTGCGTCCGAGCTCCCAGGGCCCCGACCCCTTGTATTTTGCGCTGCGCCCGCGCTCCAAGGGCCATCCTTGTAAATTACATTGCGTCCGAGCTCCGAAGGCCCCGACCCCTTGTAAATTACGCTGCGCCCGCGCTCCGAGGGCCACGATCCCTTGCAAATTACGCGTGGTCCGCGCTCCAAACGCCACGATCCCTCGTAGATTACGCCGCGTCCGCGCTCCTGGGGCTTGCTGCGGCGCCCAGGTCCCTCAAGTCTTGCAAAACAAGCGTTTCGCTCGAGACATCCTCGACTTTTTGCCGCGGGGGGCGCGCCATCCTCGAGCGGGCACGCAACAAACTTAACATGTTCACAGTTTGTGTCCCGGTCGGTGCTCCAGACCTTGGTTTTTCTCGATGGTTCTGCTAAAATTGGCCCGCACCCCTTTTTCACGACGGAAAACGGGGGTCCGCGGACCCCGTGATTTATAGAAGATCCGAAATGGGGGGTCGACTTTCCTTGAGCGGGCACGCGCGAAACGCATTTTCTTCACGCCGACTTGGACTTTACCTCGTTTTTTATCGAACGGAAATCTGCTGGCCTCCTTCAAGTTAAAACGGGGGGCAAACAAACTAAAAGAGAACCCTGGGCCCCAGCCCTGTTCCAGGAACAAAAAAGTCAAACAAAGATCCCCAAATGGTCAAACAATACCAAAAAAGTATCCCTAATTTTTTTGGGGGGGCCATTGTTGAACCTTCCTCCAGTAGAGGGACACGCCCGACTTAAGCCAAGTTCCAGGCCGAGGCTTCAAGATCGCAGCGCGTCGAGGAGCTCTGGCCGCGGATCAGACATCGACGGTGCCCGGCCCTCCCTCCGGCGCACGTATGGGCAGCGCGGGGGGCGAAGCACCTGCGCGGCGCCACTGCGCGAGCCACGTCTTGGAACCGACCGGCGATCGATCCGCGCGTCTGCAAAACTCATCCGAAGCAAAGGTGCGCGGCGCCAAGGCGTAACCAAAACCAATCACAAACGACGTGTGCTCACCCACCGAAGCTCCCGGGAGCTTTTCGAGCGAGTGCGCGCGGCGCCAAGGTGAGAGGCAGGCATTGGAAAAGCGCCGCCGTCGAGTGGAGATCTCCAGCTCAGGAGGCACCCATGTCGATGAGGTAGAGGGTAATCGAGAAGATGACGTAGATGACGTGAAAACAATGTGGGTGAGGAAAAGGGATCGGATCAAGAGGAGCATGAACGGAGAGAGACGGAGCGAGAGGGAGATGTAGAGAGAACAGGTGGCGATGAGAAAGGAAAAACGTGTTCGTCGGGGTGAGGGGCTGGGCAGCACGGTTTTACAGCCTGCGCCAGCCATGTCTGTGCGAACAGCTGGTGTTGATCGGACCTCTTCGGAAGACCGCGCGGACCGAGGCCGCAGAGGAAATGCTGGCGCCACAACAAGTTGCGTCAGAAGTTCGCACACATCCCCGCGAAAGTGGAGTTCCTCTGGATCAGCTCCACCCTGTACCCGCTCGGGTCGAGCGCGAAGGCGATCTGCGGCATCGTGCCGTCCTCGGGCCTCTTGAAGAACTTCACGCCCGCTGCCTCCAGCTCGCTGCAGCTGGCGACGAGGTCGTCCACCAGGAAGCCGATGTGTCCGAAGCCACGCGCTGGATCCGAGTTGCCGGCGTGGACCTGGAAATCTTCCCGCAGCTCGGTGCCGTGGTTGTGGGTCAGCTCGAGCACGGGCTGCCACAGCGTCTTCACAAAGTCCCTCGCGTCGGGGCCCTCTGGGTCGGGGGCCTTCTGCTTCTCCTCCTCGGAGAGGCACGCGAGGAAGTAGTTGCTGAAGTCGTTCGGGACGTGCATGGCGCGTATCAGCGTCATGCCCATCATGTCTCTGTAGAAGGCAATGGTTGCGTTCGCATCCTTCACGCGCATCATCGTTTGCGAAAGGATTTCCCTCTCCTGGAAGAGCCCTTTGGTCCTCGATACAAGCTCTATCCAGTATCCATCCGGATCAAGCGCGAAGGCAAGGCCTTTCATGCGACCCTCGTCGGGTCTCTTCTGAAACTTGACCCCGTCCTCCTCCAGTCTCTTGCTGACCTCGTAGACGTCCTCCACGTTGAACGCGACGTGGCCGAATCCGCGCACCTGTGGACAGCCAAAGCCACTGTCACATGGGGATTCGTTGACCCTCAGGAAGGGGGAGACAAGGGTGGGAAGAAGAGGAAGAGACGAGGACGAGAGGAGGAGGAGGAGGAGCAGGAGGAGGAGAAGAAGGACAAGGCGTGGGACGCAGCTCGAGAGCTACGTTGCGATTTGGACTCTGCGCGAGGGGCAGGCCCGACGGCCATCGGTCCCGCCGAGCTCCAGCCGTCAACACACGAGCTTAGACTCGTTGTGCGGAAGCCCGGGTGAGCCCACAGCAGGCCAGAGCCGCACGAAGAGGAGGAGTCTCGGGAGAAGCAGGAGGGGAAGGAGAAGCATGACACAGAACCGAACGCCCCCCACTACCACCGCAGCGCCGAAGGGATCTTCAACATGGCCGCTCAGATCGCGGCTGACCCCGCCAGATTCCGCACGAAAGCTGAGTCGGCGTGAGCCCTCGTAGGGAGCAAATACTGCGTGCTCGGCTGTATCCGCCTAATCCACCTGGTCACAGGCTGGGTCGGCGAGGACGGGGACCCACTCAAGAAACTCATCACGACTACGTGGCAATCTGGCCGGAGGCCAACAGATCACAGCAACCTCTCGATCTGTCCCCCTCTGGCACGACCCTCTGTTAATCGGCGCGCTCTGGGAGCCGTGAACCCCCGTAAGCAAGGAGCCCAACTCTGTACACCGACGCTTTTTCTTCTGGCCCCGCACCAAACATTCGCACAGGAAACCGGATCCTGGTGTATACGGGATCCTGCTGTGTAGATGTTTCGTCGTTCCCCCGGGACAACGGGGAAAGAAGTACGCACCACAGCACCCCGACGTCGACCCCGACCCTCAAAAAGTCCTGGGCTCGAATGACAGCCCGTCGTTGGTGATGTAGATGCTCCAGATCCCGAACAGGTGATCACATTCGGCTGTGGACAAGCCTCCATTTAGTAAACCTACCCTTAGTGAAAACGGCCTAGGACCGAAACCGACGGACCTGGACCCGCAAACATGACGGCCGCGACGCCCTCTCGCGAACCGAAAACGGCCAATCCCTTAATCGACGTGTCGGGGTAATTATGGGGTCTGTCCATCCCCGGCACATCTGTTTTTGGAGAACGACTTTTGCTCCCGCCCTCTTCCGCCGTCTGCCCCTCCTCCTTCGGCCAGCCTCCGCCCGCGGAGCCGGCCCTGCTTTTTACTTCTGCCGGCCTGCCGCCACCGCCCCCCGAAGAAGCGAGGTCCACCCCTCGAGTCCTCGAGGGCGGGCGCTGCCTTTCCTGCAGCGCTCTCTGGGCGCTCGTGAGCCGGGACGGGCTCCGAAGGCCCAAGCCCAGAGGTTTGGCACGACGGCGAGAGAGGTCCTGAAGGAAACGGCCCCCTGCACCGGCGAGAGAGACGGGCGCCGGGCTACTGTGGGGACGCGTGGCTCGCGCCTTCCTGCAATCCCGTGCGCGCTCGATCCATTCGCAGATGGGAAGTCTAGGAACGCGTGCATCCTGATGTCCTGCCCTTTGGTCCCCAACATCCCCGTGCGGCCCCAGCTCCGGAGGACGAGTCGTCCAGACTCTTGCGTTAGGTCGGGCGTGTCCCCGTACAGGCGGATTTTTTGACGAAGAATGAAATATATCCCCAAACGTATCCCAACATACTCCAAAATTGTCAAAGAATCGTCACCACATATTTTTGTTTTCTTTTGTTTTTTTTCTAAGAAAAACTATGCTTGAAGATTCCTCCTGTGGAGGGACAAGCCCGACTTTGCTCCTGCGCCGAGGGGCGGCCCGAGCCTCGGGCCCGCTCGGCCGCAAAGAGGTGGTCGCGCTCGCCAGGCCCCCCCACCCGCACGGGGGCGGCTCCCCGCCCCCTGCACTCCTGGGGAGTGCAAGGGCGGCGGCGCGGCCGTCCGAGGACTCGGCGGTGCGCCGGGGCGGCGGCGGACGCTCGACGCTCGACGCTCCTCGCTCCTCGCTCCTCGATCCTCCTCCTCCTCGATCTTCGATCCTCAATGCTGAATCCTCCTCCTGCTCCTCCTGCTCCTCCTGCTCCTCCTGCTCCTCCTGTTCCTCCTGCTCCTCCTGTTCCTCCTCCTCCTCCTCCTCCTCCTCCTCGTCCTCCTCCTCCTCCTCGTCCTCCTCCTCCTCCTCCTCCTCCTCCTCCTCCTCCTCCTCCCCCCCTCCTCCTCCTCCTCCTCCTCCTCCTCCTCCTCCTCCTCCTCCTCCTCCTCCTCCTCCCCCTCCTCCTCCTCCTCCTCCTCCTCCTCCTCCTCCTCCTCCTCCTCCTCCTCCTCCAAATCCTGGCTGGTGACGCTGGGTCGTGCTCTCTGGTTCTGGGCAGCCGTTTGGGCCCCTCGGGGCCAACAAACCCCGGGAGCACGCAGCGAACCTCGATATTTCGAACTGGGCCACAGGATGGCCTCGGAGTGCCACGGGGCAACGCGTTTGCGTCGTCGTCGTCGTCGTCGTCGTCGTCGTCGTCGTCGTCGTCGTCGTCGTCGTCGTCGTCGTCGTCGTCGGGAGGAAGAAGAGGAGGAGGACGCGCACGGCCTGAAGGCGAACGGTCACGCCGTCTCGCCTCGCTGCGTGCGCAGGCACGGCCCCAGGCGACGAGGAGACCCGACGCCGCGTGAGTGCGAGCACCTAACACCCCGCAGCGCGGGGTGTTGGACGGCCGCAATCACCCCCAAACCCTCGGACCAGAGGCGGCTCCCCAGGAACGGGCCCCGCGGAGACCACCTGGGGCCCCACACCGCCAGGATCCGAGACGAATCCAGCAACCCGACCAGGCTCGGCCCCACGGGGGTCCCCTGGGTCGGGCGCGCGCTCGCCCGCGGCTCCGCTCAGCCCCGCAGCGGCGCAGCCGCGGCGGTAGGCCGCGAAAAGCGACGCGACCTGGCCACGCACCGCCTCCTCGGTCGCCGCTGCGGCGACCTCCGCCTCCACCTCACCCCCGCCTGCAGGTCGTTGAGACCGCGGCAAGGGCCCCTGGTGGCGCCGCTCTGGCGGCACTTCCACCCCTCTGGGGGCCGCCGCGTCCAGCCCGCGCGGTCCACCGAGGCCAGGCCAGAGGAAGGACGACGTCGATCATAACTCGCCGAATGGCTCCTCGGCGCCCCCGAGGTCGATCCATGAGCTGCGGTAACACCACCTCCAGGTGCTCTCGTCGAGGCGGGCCTGCCCCGCGCGCTGTTTACCCTGTGGGTGCACCAGGGGGCAGGCTCCAGCAAAAACCTTGGCGACTGAGCCCAGCCCCTCGCGCTGTTTACCTCGTGGGTGCCCCTGGGGGCTGGGACTTGCGTTCTAGCCGCCGACGGAGTCAGCAACCCCTGCACACCTGCGACCTGGTGGGGGTCCCCCTGCTGGTGGTGCCCGATGCACACGTCGAGGTAGGAGGCCCGCGCGCCACGGAGCCGCTCCTGTGCCACGCCGCCAGCGCCACCCCAGCCTGCAGCGCCTTGTGCCACGAGCCTCTGGCGGGCAGGGCCGACAGCAGGCCATCCGCGCCGAGGGGCTCCGAGTGGTGCCGCTCGGCCCTGCAGCGGCGCAGCCGCGGCGGTAGGCCTCGAAGAGCGACGCGACCTGGCCTCGCACCCTCTCCTTGATCGCCGCTGCGGCGTCCAACGCCTCCTCCTCGCCCCTGCCTGCAGGTCGGTGAAACGGCGGCAGGGGCCCCTGGTGGCGCCGCACTGGCGGCTCTTCCACCCCCCTGGGAGTCGCCGCGTCCAGCCCGCTCGTCACCGAGGCCAGACCAGGGGGAGGATGACGTCGAGCCGACCTCGCCGAAGGGCTCCTCGGCGCCCCCAAAGCCGATCCACTCGGTCCATGCCCGCCAAGTCCGACGCACATGTCGAGGTGGGAGGCCCGCGTGCCGCTGAGCCGCTCCTCGGCCGCGCCGCCAGCGCCGCCCCAGCACGCATCGCCACGTGCACCGCGAACCTCTGGCCGACGGCGGTCGCGAGGTGGGAGGGCAAGCTCATCGCGCGGCTCCGACGACCTCGCCTCGGCGAGAGCCGCTTCGGGGCGGGGGTTTCTCGGGTTCCTTTCGGAGCGCCCGCTATAGCCCCCGCCCCTCACGGGTCGACCCTCGGCTCGGCCGCCACCAACGCCATGTGCTCCCCGTGCCTCTGGCCGACGGGGCTCTGGTCGAAATGCACTCTCGCGTGCTGTCTGACCGCGGGCGGAGCAGGCGAGCAATCGCACACGAGCTTGTGCCAGGCGCTGGCGGCCTCCGGTGTGAGGCGCAGGCAAGCTCAGTCGAAGTGCCCGTGGAACATACAAGGGGGAACCAGACGAGAAACACGTGCAGGCCGAATAGGAAATTGCGCACCAGTGCACACACAACCAACACATACCCACGGAGTTGCGGATGCACTGGACGGTCCCAGGAACCCTCTCCTCCTCCTCCTCCTCCTCCTCCTCCTCCTCCTCCTCCTCCTCCTCCTCCTCCTCCTCTTCCTCCGCCTCCTCCTCCTCCTCCTCCTCCTCCTCCTCCACAGTTACCCAATATGAATACTACTTTCCCTCTTCCCCTAATGACGTCTTGGGAGTAGCCGCCCCCCCCCGCGCACTGTTTTTTACACACATGTTTCCCCAGAGTTGGGTTTTCGCCTGCATTTTTGTCCAAAATGCTGCTCTCGCTGAAGCGCCGGCCTCATTTTCGGGCCCCGCTCGTTCCGAATCGTGCTCCTGCAGCGCTGACATCATTTCCGCCGGCGCCCGGGCTGCACGCCCGAGCCGGCGCCTGGGGGCCGGATCCGGAGACGGTTCCGGCCGCCCCCGGAAAATGGAGTTCCGAGGCGGCGCCGAAAAAAGCCCATACTCTTTTTTTGTTGAAAATGCACAATTTCTGCCCCCGGCGCCCGGGAAGCCTCCCGGGCCGATTCCGACGCCCGCGGGCCGGCGGGCCGGCGCCCGGGCCGGGTCCGGAGCCGGTTCCGGCCAGGGCCGGAAAATCGAGTTCCGAGGCGGCGCCGAACAAAGGCCATTCTAATACACATGTTTCTTTTGAAAATGTTCAATTTCTGCTTCCGGCGCCCGCCTCCCGGGCCGATTCCGACGCCCGGGCTGGCGCCCGAGCCGGCGCCCGGGCTGGACGCCCGGGCCGGGTCCGGAGCCGGTTCCGGCCGGCGCCGGAAAATCGAGTTCCGAGGCGGCGCCGAAAAAAGGCCATTCCAATACACATTTTCTGTTGAAAATGCTCAATTTCTGCTCCTGGCGCCCGGGAAGCCTCCCAGGCCGATTCCGGCGTGCTTCCGCTCGTTCCGAATCGTGCTCCCGCTGCAGCGCTGGCCTCATTTCCGCGCTTCCGCTCGTTTCGACTCGTGCTCCCACTGCAGCGCTGGCGTCATTTCCCGTGCCATGCCACGGCATGCAATGCAATGCTAGGTTGATATTACGCTTCGCGGGCTCTTCTACGCCATGCCATGCCGTGCTCTACAATGCATCGCGTACCCTTTCGGGATCATCATTGCCCTGCTCGACATCCGACTGTGCGAGTAGAGAAGGGATCTGCGCCATGGTAAGGGATGGGAGGGAGGGGTAGGTTGTGAGATATGACGCGAACGCACCTAGCTTGCCCCCCTCCCACTCCCCCTCCTCCTCCTAGCAGCCCGAAAGGAATGCCGACAAGACAAGCTGTAAAGCAGTTAGAGAACACCTGGCCCCTCCCCAACGAAAAGGGTTCCTTCTTCAGCGGCCCGACTGTCAGGGCAGCCCTCTCCCCCCCTACCCGTCCCCTGAGGAGGGTGGGGGCCACGACCTCCCCACGAGAGACCATTCTCGCCCGTGCCCGCGAGGAGGATCCTCGAATCGCCGACGGCCACAGCAGAGAAACAGGAAGGGGCAGCAGACAATCACAAGGCATGCGTATCATCGAGGCCCTCTGGGGCACAGACCTGCCGAATAGGGAAACGTTGGGCCTTCTGCCAGCCAGCCCTCCGCCCTCGAAAGCGAGGCTCTTTCTGGAACGCCCCATTTGAAGGTCTCCAGAGGTCGCGTCTCGACATCGTTGTATGTTTGTTTTGACCCGCGGGCGCCACGTCCTCCCTGTAGAGCGGGCTGTCCTTGGGCAGGTCGCTCCCAGAGTTGCCGCTCCAGACCGAGAAGTCTGGGTCCTCCTGGCAGCGAGGGGTGCAGACAAAATTTTACCAGAAGGAATCTCGCCGCGTCGCGTCGCGTCGCGTGACCAATTTCGGAACCGACGTCTGCTGGCCTCGGCGCAACAATCATGTAAGCACGATGCTACGGCAAGATCGTGTCGTGACGACACCGGCGTTGGTTTCTGACACCGCGTGGCATCCCGAAGCGGGCCCCCCCCCTCCCATCCTAGCAAAAAAACAATACACGGTACACTTTGGGGCAAAGTCTGGAGTCAAGTTCGTGAGGCCCGCGGGCACTTTGTACTTTCGACAGGGACGGCGGGGGTGTCAGCATATTGCCTGCTGCGCGAATGCACCTCGCGGCTAAATGTGGATAGTGCGCGGCCATCCCGCGATCACTGTCAAGTGGTTTTTGTCAGGGACGGCAGGGGTGGTGGCGTATGGCCTGCTGTGCGCAGGCCCACCAGACACAATGATGGGCTGGGTTTTCGATAGGGATGGTGGGGGCCGACATGTTTCACGATGTATGCTGTCACGTGCGCAGGCGGACGTGGCGCACCTGGCGCGGCTGGAGGGAGCACCTGGCGTACTAGCCGTGCCTGGCACGCTCAGGCCCCAGGGGTGCCTGGCGCGCGTGGCGCGCCTGGCACGCGTGGCACGCTTGCTCCAGCGTCGCGCACTTGAGGGGCTCGGTATTGGTTCCCAGTAGTTAGCTTTCCATCAAAGGACAACCGCGGAACATGCTGAGGCTCGGGTGTTACTTATGTGTTGGGAGGGCGGGTGGGAGTGAGCTAGACGGCTTGCTATCTGGAGGGTGTCTTGACCCTTACTCCTACCCCCTCCCCTGGACCTGGACAAGCACATACAGACACATACGAGAAGACACAGACACATACGACACCTACGAGAAGAGACCCTGCGACTAATGTACGAGACATCGTTGGGCACAGTCCTTGTCGAGCTGCGAGGGCCTCGAGGTGCCTCAGAGCTTCTGCGTGTCCCTCGGGCCATCGCAGGACAACATACATCGGGAGTGGGTGGGTGGGTGGGTGGGGGGGAGAACCTGCTGGCCGGTGTATATATATATATATATATTATCTGACGTGCCAGCTGTATAATAAAAATGAGACCAATAGAAATTATGAAACTAAGAGTTTTAGTAAGGGTAGTGACAATAATAATGGTAATGATACGAATGACAATAATAATAAGAAACTGTTAATTTAAATAATAATAGTGATGCTAGTAATGGACGTAATAATAAGAAGAAACAACAGCAACATAAGAAGCCGGCCCGTAGCGAGAGCGGGGGCCCCCGCCCTCTCCAGCGATGCGCCAGGCCGCGGCGGCAAAGAAGAACATTGTATTGCGCAGCCTCGGCCGGTGATCACCCGTCCGTCCAACGCTTCCGTGGTCCAGCTCAAGTGCAACGGCAAGGGAGGACGGAACGGCGAGGGGGTCTCCTCGGAGCCGTGGTTGTGAGTCAACTCCAGGGTGGTGCCTTGCATGCTCCACAAGTACTTCTCCGACTCTTTCGTCCCTGGCGTGGGTAGCGTCACACCGTCCCGGGTACGCTCCAAGAAATCCTCGGAACTCCATCGAGCGAATCAGGCGCGTGCTGACGATGGTAAGACTTGAACTTGCTTGGTTCGCCCCAGCCCAAGCCAGTGTGCCCAAATGGCCACCTGATCAGAGTGAGGGGTCGCCGAACCTTCTTGCTTCGTCCATGTGCGCGCGTTGGAATTGCGGTTATCCCTCCTCCAGGACAACACGCGGGGACCATGCGAAGGGACCACATGGGGGGACCACACGGGGGGGGACAATACGGGGGGATCTGACGGGGGGACCCGACGGGGGAGCCATGCGAGGGGACCATACGTGGGCACCATACGAGGGGAACATCTGAGGGGACCCAACGGTGGGGACCCTGCGGCGGGCTTCATCAAAACTGCTTTCGAATCTCGCGAACTGCCGATGACCCCCTCCGTCCTCTCACCCTAATCCGCAGATGACCTTGCCCGCCCAGCTACAGCTGGACAGACTTTATGAGAGCGCTTACCTTAGCGTGCCTCTAGCAGGCCTGCCTGCCCCCTCTCGCTCCGCACAGACTATCTGGTGGCCTGCCAATCTGGCGGCCTACACTTTTACCGTCCAGGGAGTCATAAATTTACCTGGCCTGCGCTTACCTTATGTCACCCTCTCTGCTTGAAACGATATGGCTTACCTGTACGGCTCTGGATTGCAAGGCCTCCCGAATGCCCGCTTCAATCTCCCGCCCGCTTCCTTCATCTATTGGTGTCGTCCGCACCTTGCGCCTACGCTTCGGTCGGGCGTGTCCTCCTACAGGCGCGGGCTTTGGAGGAATAGTGAACAATACCCAAACAATGCTCGAACATATGCCAAATAATTAAACCACAATCCCCAGACTACTTTTTTACTATTTTCGAGTATTCCTCCTGTAGAGGGACACGCCCGACTTAGGCATGCGCCCGTTGGATGAGAGAAGCCGGCCACGCACGCCGCGAAGCGTCTGGGATATAGGGAGAATTTCATCGTCGGGAAATCGTACTTGTGCACGAGCTGCATGTTGAAGTGCTTTGTGTAGAAGGGGATCGATACCTGTCGGAGGGCGCGAACGACTCCCACGCCGACCCTCGCCGTGCCGATCCTGGGCCCAGGAGTCGGCGTGCCCAGCCCGAGCCGAGGACTGGCCCGGCCAGAACCGGAGCGGGGTCCGGGTACACACAGGCCGTTCGCAACCAGCTGGTTGGCACATGAAGTAGGACATCTGCCTGCGAAAATTCACGAACGGGGAACATACACGTCGTTCATGTCTAATCGTGCTCATTTATAACTGTGCTTGTTTCTAAATTGTTCCTGGCCCCCTAGTGGCCAGGAAGGAGCCCAGAATAGAACAATTAGCAATGAAAGGATCTGGCCCCCCCCCAAAAAAAATCAAGAACTTTCGAAGAACTAGAAATGAACAATGTGTATCCGTATCCGCGCCCACGCGGTCCGGATGCCCCGCGAATACGCGGTCGCACGGATGCGCTCCGCGCGGGGCATCCGCTAAGACCACCCCGTATCCGCGGGCTCGCGGCCAAGGGGCCCGGCCTGCGAAGCCGCGGATGCGGGTATGTTGTCGTCCGCGCGAATTATACACACATGTGTGTATATATATATATATATTTATATATATATATACATGTATATGTATGTATGTATGCATGCATGTCTGTCTGTCTGTCTGTCTGTCTGCATGTATGTATGTATGTATGTATGTATGTATGCATGTATGTGTGTGTATGTATGTGTATGTGAATCTACACATACAGAACATGACTCTGGCCCGCCAAGACGACAAGCGGCTCAAACAAACAAAACATCCTTTTTGGCACGGCGATGCGCCTGAGCTGCAGTCGGGAACTTTTGCTTGGCGTGTCGCGGCGGCGGCCTCGGTGACACGCTGTGCCTTGCAGACGGATAGCGTGTCGCTCCACTCCGCGGGGCGGGAGGCTCAGAGAGAGATCGGGGGACTGGGACGTGGATAGCCTGCCGCTCCGCACCATGGTGGGCCAGACACGGCGGAGCGGCACGCTAAGCCAAACTTCTGGACTGTAAGCGGTTCAAACACAAGGTTTCGACAGCAAGAAGCGCCTGGCATACACAGACTTGGGACCTGGAAGGCAAGAAAAACGTACATTCAACGAACGGCCTGTACGTAGTCGGCGATTCCAGAACCTGGGGGTTCTTGATGCGAAGCATCGTCTGCTGGAAGCGGGCATTGTACTTGACGCCGACGCCGGCCATGAAGCCCCCCAGCCGCCTGCCAAAATCGCCCTCGCGGGCGCCGGGCCGCTGCTGATCCCAGAACGCTGATGGGACGCGCCTTGTAACTGGTGGCGGCCGCCTATTACGAGGATAACGTCAAAACGACGGCGCAAGTGAGGGACGTAACCTCGTTTCTATCAAGGGGTTACTGTGGCCGAAACTGTGCCCGAAAATCTGCCCGGGTGTGGTCGAAACCTGCGCCCGAAGTTTTCCGAATGTGCTCGAACGAGACCACGATTGTTTGGTTCGAAGCCAGTACGATGTCCAATGCCGGTCATACATTCGATCACACTGCGTTTTCGGTTACCGAACTATTCGGTCACATGCCTTTCGGCTGATAAGGGCCGAGCGCCTTGAGGGTGTGGGTGATGCGGTCGACGAGTAGGCAGCAGCCAACATCGAATTGCGAAACCTGATCGGATCGGAACATGCGTCGGATCGGGCTGCATCGGTACGTAATCGGGATTGACTCGGATCGGCCGCGCCAAGATGCACAACGACGCAATGCGAGCGGATTAAGCCAGCCAGAATCGATGTCGTCTCGGATCGATCGGGTCGAAATGGGCCCTGGGAGGAGGAAGAGGAGGAGGAGGAGGAGGAGGAGGAGGAGGAGGAGGAGGAGGAGGAGGAGGAGGAGCAGAAGGAGCAGCAGCAGCAGCAGGAGTAGGTGGAGGGAGGGGAGGCGGAGGAGGGCGACCACGAGGACGAGGAGAAGCAGGAGCGGCGACGGCGAGGGACGCCGCCGATTGCCCCTGCGCTGGCCCGAGCCTCGCAAAGCTGTTCCTCTGGCGTCCTCCCCCTGCGCTCGCCATGAGGGAGACGTGGTCCCAAAGAGAGCAGGTCCTCGACCTCGGGGCTCTCCTCAAAACAAGTCCTGGGGCCGTGGAAGGCCCCAGGGCCTCGAAAACGGCAACAACAAAACTCCAGAACCCCTTTCCTCCAGGGCCTGCCTCCTCTCTGCGTATCATCCCCCTCCTCTTCCCTCCTCGCCCCCCCTCTTGCTACTCCGCCTCTGCCGTCCTGGCCCCTCTTCCTCCTCTACCCCGCCTCACAAGACGTCCTCCCCCCCACCCTCCTGCCTCCGCTGTCCCAGCTCCCAACGGGAACCCCTGATGGGCGCTTCAGCGGACCCCGACGCACATGCAGGATGCTCGTCTGCCAGCAACCTGGGAACGCGCATAGCTGGATCAACATCAGGAGCGTGTGGGAGCGACGCGTTCAAGACGCATGCAGAGAGCCGTCGCTGGAAAGGGTACGCGGCCACGTGTGAATTCAGCTCTCGCCCAGGCTGGCTGCGGCATGTGCAGCCGGCTCCCTGATAGTCCACGAAGCGACCCCCTGTGTCCCCGGATCTTTAGACGGAACGACTGGGTTCTGCGCTGTGCTGCGTCGAGCTGCAAGCCGAGCCGTTCGAGTGGAAGCTCCGTCCGGATGAGCACGCTCCCTGCCGCCTCTGCAAGGCTTCTTGTCTACAGTCAGCACGCAAGCTTTTGAGATAAGCGCAGCCCGTACGCCACCGGAGGATACGCGGGAGCAGGAACAGACCCAAGAGAAGGCACGAGTCCAACGTGCTTGCTTTTTGTTCCAACTGATTCCAGCGAGTACCCCGCCCCAAACAAGCACGACATGTCAAACAGGCAACGACAACTAAGGGCTGGACCCTGCCCAACTACCAGATCATCCAGCAAGCGCACGCAGCTATAGAATTCGAAGGAGGACCCCAAATAGCGAAATGGTGCAATCTATTGCGCGACCCATGGCCGCTGCCCATGGGCACGATCTAAGGCGTAGCCGATGGCCCTGGCAAATCAGCGGCAACCATGGCAAAACCCATCGCGGCAACCCACGGCCGCAACCCAATGGCGCAGCCCATGACATCGACATCAGCGGTGCCCATGGCGCAACCAATGGGCGCAATCTATTTGAGCAGGGACCGACCGTCCCAGCATTCCTATAGGCCTACCACGAAATTTTCTTAGAACCCAGAAAGAAATGCTCTAATAACAAAAGCATTGTCCTTAGAACATAAGCACCATGGGTTAAAACAAGACAGTCCCATCCAGAAATGTTCTTAGAACATTTCGTGCGAACCACAAAAGGTTCTTAGAACATTGTTTGGTAGTCCTATAGGCGAGCTAGGACGCTTCGCCACTTCTTGACCGATGGGCGCAACGGATGGCACCGAAAACTCAGCGGCACACATGGCCTAACCCATGGGCGTCTACTAGGGCATCCGATACTTAAGCGGCGCGCCGTGTTCGATAAGCTAAGCCCAAGTACGACCCCTGAATGCAAACACTGCCTTGGAGAGTTTCAACGGCGGGATCTAACAGCCAGGGCCAATTGCAATTTCCACAAACTCCTGTAAACTCGGCGGCCAAAAAGCTTGATGCGTCATCGTTCGTACTGGGAGCCCTGACGTTCAGAACTATTTGCGTCACCGTTCGCTGTTGGGAACCTCAGCGACAAACAACTTGTTACGTCACCGGCTCGTCTGAACATTGGTTTTCTGCCAATTGCCCAGAACTCTTGGGAACCTAGGTGTCACAACTGTGTCCGTCACTGGGCCGTCTGGTGGAAGAAGCCTGGCAAGGCGAGACCAGGAGATTCCTTCAACCACCAACGGAAAACATGTATTATGCCAATTGAATTCCTTTGTGCGTCCTCATAGTGGCCGTCTCGGGGCGTCTTGGGCTGCTCACAGCACCGTTCTCTCCTAATCTCCTAATTCGTGGCCTTGGCATTCAAAACCTTTTTCCTTAATTACCGTTCGATCTTCGGAACCTTGGCGTTGACGGCTTGTCACGTCACCGTTCGCTCTTGGGAGCCTCTGCGTTAAACTCAACGCAAATCACACCTAACTTTTCGGAGCCTGAATGCCTAAGCGTTGTAACCGTCTGGGGGTCCTCTTGGGGGCCTCTGGGGGCCCTCTCGGGGACCTCTTGGAGCCTCTGGAGTGCATCAGGGGGGCTCTTGTCATGCTGGGGGTCTGTGTCAGTCGCGGGGCCCTCTCGGGGGCCTCTCGGGGCTGTGATGGGCCTGTCTTTCTCCACCACCACCACCATAAGTTGGAGGGGGGGAGGAGGTGGAGGATGAGGAAGAGGACGAAGAGGAGGAGGAGGAGGAGGAGGAGAACCAGTGTAACCCCAAGAGTCATCAACGATGTTGGAGTAAACCCACCCTCCAAGCTCCTTCTTCATAGGCCCCATACAACGGTTCATTTCCATTGATGGAACTGCGTCGTTGGAAGGCACCCGTTACAAGACTCTGAAGCATACCAAAACATCGTTCTCGGGATTCCAACGCCACGGGTCAACCTAATTGTTGCTTCTTGACGATCCGGAATCGTGCCAGAACGCCATTCCTAGGACTTCAACACAGAGAATCAACCTAACTGTTGCGCCCGAATAGTTCTGAATTCCTCCAAACACCATGTCTGGTACGTTGGTGATAGGAACCCGTAAAACTCTTGCAAAGTGATTGCGAATGTGCGTAGCGCTAAAGCGAGAGCCACATGTTGAAAAGGAACCGCCCTCAATCCGTGAAGCTCTTGCAAACATTTAAAACGAATGTGCGCGGCGCTCAAGCGAGAGCCACGTTTTGAAAACAACCCGCCCTTTTCCGCGAAACTCTTGCAAATATTACAAACGACTGTGCGCGGCGCCCAAGCGATAACAACATTTTGAAAAACACTCGCCCTCAATCCGTGAAACCCTTGCGATTTTTTGAAACGAATGTGCGCCGCGCTACGGCGAGAACCACATTTTGAAAACAACCCGCCCTCAATCCGTGAAACTCGTGCACATGTTTAAAACGAATGTGCGCGTCGCTAAGGCGAGACCCACATTTTAAAAACCACTCACCCACAATCCGTGAAACCCTTGCAATTTGTTGAACGAATGTACGCCGCGCTGGGGCGAGAGCCACATTTTGAAAACGACCCGCCCTCCATATGTGAAACTGTTGCCATTTTTAAGCTTCACAATCAGAAAGGTTGAGGAAATCTTAGGCGAAACGCCCGGCCCGCCCTAAAAACTTGCCTCGGGGTGCGAGTGGGAAAAGTTATGTATTAGGAAAAGAATTGGAGGAGGAGGACCCCCTTCCCCTCTTACTCATGGTGGTGGCGGTGGAAAAGGACACAGTCGGCCAAGCGCTCCTTACTTGACCTCCCCCCCCCTCTCCTGACCCTGCCACGGCCACTGCTGCTTGCCAACGCTGCTGCTGCCCCCACCCCTTCCTGGCCCCCGACCCCGCCTCCGTTCCTTGCCACCGTCCTCGCTCCTCGCTGCTCCCTCCTGCTTCTTCTCCTTGTCCACCTTCCACCCCCGCCCCTGCTTCCTCCAGCCTCCTTCCTCTTCGCTGCGCCCTCCATCTGCTCCTCGTCATCCTCCCCCTGCTCCGTCTCGTCCTCCGCTTCTCTTTCTCCCTCTTCCCCCCTCCATCCCTTCGGGCCACCCGGGGCCTGGGTCGCCTTCTGGGCTCCCCTGGTCCTCGTGCAGTCTCCACCCGATTGGGAACTCCACGCTCCTGGCCCATGGGGGCCGCGCGGCCAAACATGGGCGATCGACGGTTTTAACCATGCGTCTGCTCACAACAGAAAACTATGAGGGGGCGTCGCAAGGGCATTCAAAATCCTGCCTCTCTGGAGGCCGAATCTTCGTATCCGTTCCCGCCCCCCCCCCTAACGGCCAGAGTGGGGGCAACAGATAGAAACATCCTCCTGCTGCTCTTCCTCGTCCCCTGGGGGATCAAAACCAGCACCGATACCGCTACTCCCTGGCCCTCTCCTGGGGTGCATTCTTACTTAAATTTCGAAGACAATCCAGCCGAGGCGGCAAGGGCTCTTTAGGACGAGCAGCCGTAGCAATACCTGTTCCTCCACTGATCCACGTCGTCCTTCTCTCCAGTCGCTCTCTCGCAACATGTGAGTCGGCAAAATTATAGTCCGCCTCACATCGGTTTGTCTGCTTCTGTCCTCGCTCGCATTTGCATGACCATGTCAAGCATCGCGTCGCTCTTCGCAGTCTGTGGCCGCCGCCGTCTGGGGGCGACACGCGTCTCGTTTGAACAATCCCCAAAGCTTGAAGCGCAGGGACCCTCGTTGAAAATCGCAATCTTCGTCGTCCCTCTCCCCTCCTCTCTCTGGTTGAAAAGGGGGCCCAGCGAAAAGGGAGTGGTGCACTAGACTCGGTGCAATAGATCTGTGGGGTTGCAATAGATTTGGGGGCGTGCAACGCCTTCTGGTGCGCAGAAGTACTGCTGGATTTCCGCGCGCAATACATTATACGCAAGACGATGCAACACAGTTCTCCGGCGCACTACACGTGCAACACACTTGCCCCATATCTATTGCACCCCCCCTTTTCATCGGGGATGGACAGACCCCCCTTTAGTAAAACGTGGCTTAGTGAAAACGACCTGAGGCCCACACCTGGCGGGCGCAAGCCTGGAAAATGACGGCCGCGGCGCCCTCTGGGGAACCGAAAACGGACAATTCACTAATCGACGTGTCAGGGTAGGAGGTCCGTCCAGCCCCGAATCTATTGCACCCCCCCTTCAGCTGGATCCCCTTTTGGGGCGACCGCGCTCCCCCTCGGCGACGGAAGCGCGCGGGGATCGGCCAGGGGGCGCCACGAGCCTGGCAGCCTGGTCGGCCCACGCGGCCACGCGGCCGGAGAAGGCCAGGGCGGTCTCGGCCTCCGCGCGGCGCGGCGCGGCGTCGTGGTCGGCCGCCGCCGCTGCCGCCTCCGTCGCCGCCGCCGCTCGAGGAGATCGAGGTTCTTTGGGTGCTGCTGGCGAGGAAGCCCCAGAGAACAGCGCAGGAGAGCGCGCGAGGATAGCGCCGCTCGGGGACTGAGGGTTGAGGTCGTTGGGCGCTGCTGGCGAGCAGCCCAAGATAACAGCGCGAGAGAGAGAGAGAGAGAGCGAGGGTTAGGTCGGGCGTGTACCCCCACAGGCGGGTTTTGGACGACAAACAAGACATACCCAACTTGTCATACAATTTTTCAAACAAAAAACTCAATAAAATCGTCCCTATACTATTTGTTTGACTATGTTAAACTCTTCCTGCTGTACGTGGGACAGGCCCGACTTCACGCTCGCCGCCCAGCGCCTCGATCCTTTCTTCTTTGCTTCCGTTGCTCGGCAGCGCTGGCGGCAGCGGGCACGAGAGGGGCCAGTCTGGCGGGGCGCGCGGGACGCGAGGCGCGCGGAGCGGGCGGGAATGCAGAGAACGGCCGCAGAGGAGGAGGAGGAGGAGGAGGAGGAGGAGGAGGAGGAGGAGGAGGAGGAGGAGGAGAGGAGGAGGAGGAGGATGAGGACGGGGAGGAGGAGGGAGGGAGGGAGCCTCCCCCAACTGCCTCTACATCCCAATGCCCGTCCTGGAGCCTAGAGTTGGCCTGGCCCTACTCCTCCTCCTCCTCCCTCCTCCTCCTCCTCCTCCCCCTCCTCCTCCTCCTCCTCCCCCTCCTCCTCATCCTCCTCCTCCTCCCCCTCCTCCTCCTCCTCATCCTTTTCCTCCAGAGGCCCGACCGCCGAGACTCGGCGGGTGAGAAGCGCGCTGGCAGCTTCAGGCGCCGCGGACGGCGCGCCGCCAGCAGAGGGGCAGCAGGCGGACGGTGCCGACCCCGATAGGGAGCACGCCCAAAACAACAACGGTCGGAGGTCCGGGCGGACCTCCGAGCGCTTTTACTTACGAGCGTCTTGTTGTGCGCGTGTGTGTGTGTGTGTGTGTGTGTGTGTGTGTGTGTGTGTGTGTGTGTGTGTGTGTGTGTGTGTGTGTGTGTGTGTGTGTGTGTGTGTGTGTGTGTGTGTGTGTGTGTGTGTGTGTGTGTGTGTGTGCGTGTGTGTGTGTGTGTGCGCGTGTGTGTGTGTGTGTGTGTGTGTGTGTGTGTGTGTGTGTGCGTGTGCGTGTGCGTGCTTCCCTGTTGAGCGCAGACATCGTGCACGCCCGAGGGCACAATCTTGTACCCATCAACGCCCGACAGGCTTGGGATCGCCGCTGTCCCCCGCTGGACTGGGACACGCCGTGCGCTAAGGGGTTGTCCTGCTCGCTCAGCCAGGGAACCCGACATCTGCAAATTCAAAAAGGGGTACATGGAGGTGATCAACAAGACTGGGGCGATGAACAACGCAATTATCCACAGCCTTCCGTGCGGCGTAGTGACGTCCTGCGCCACGTTCGAAAGGGTGCCCTTCTGCACGAGGTCATCAAGAACCAATATAATAATAAAAGGGCAACCTAGTCATTATTGAGGCCTGAGCGTTCTGTTGGCGTTTGACGCCGTACAGCATTGCTAGTGACAGACCCGGCACGAAAAGAACGACCCGTTCGTTATGGGTAAACTCTTGAAAACGCTCGGCGCGGGGCGTGCAAGCTGCGATCGCCTGCTCAGAAGCATTGCAATCAAATGCCCCGTGGCCGCTCGCACACTGTATTCATACAGCCGCACGTCCGTACAAAGACTGCATGGCAAACGCCTCGACCCGAACTGGATATCATGTTCATGCACAAATGTATGCGTGCATACATCATGCAAGGACGCATCATAGTCTCTCAACAGGGCGTGCGACTTCATTGCGACCCTCATGATGTTCGTGGTGCCCGTTTGCTCTGGGATGTGGAGCGAACTATTTCGTGGGTGGCAATTGTCAAAACAATTCTCCTGCACAGCTGTGTCCGGGAACTCGGGGCCCCATGTACTTGTTTCGTTCGCCTGGCTTCGTCCCAACATGGCCCAGGAGGAAGAGGAGGAGGAAAAGGAAGAGGAGGAAGAGGAGGAGGAGGAAGAAGAGGAGGAGGAGGAGGAGGAGAGGGAGCACGAGGAGTAGGAGGAGGGTGAGGAGGAGGAGGAGGAGGAGGAGGAGGAGGAGGAGGAGGAGGAGGAGGAGGAGGAGGAGGAGGAGGAGGAGGAGGAGGAGGAGGAGGAGGAGGAGGAGGAGGGAGGAGGAGAGGAGGAGGAGGGGGAGGAGGAGGAGGGGGAGGAGGAGGAGGAGGAGGAGGAGGCGGAGGAGGAGGAGGAAAGGAGGAAAAGGAGGAGGAGGGGAGGAGGAGGAGTTTTTCATCCGGCGCGGCGCCAAGCGTGCAGGCACAGCTAGGCGGCTCAGGCGCAAGCCCGACCGTGAGATGAAAAGGGCCCGAGCACCTCCCCAAAGGGGAGTGCCAGCAGGCGCAGCCAGGGGCCTACAACCCGTCCGCAGCCTCGCCCACGACTACCAGGTCACCGACCAAGCTGTCGAGGACGAAGTCCGCGAACGGCCGAGGCCTAACCTTGCCGCTGGCTCAGGGCAGAGGGAGACCAGTGCGCGGGTGCTTGCCCTCCCAGAGGCGACCCAGGCAGGGCCGCGTCTGCGGGGGCACAATCCCGAGGCAAGGCTGCGCGAGGAGCTGAGCGTTCTCGCTCGAGCGCGCTCCGCATCTCGCGCAGAAAAGGAAAGGGCCCACGCACCATACGCGGTGGCCACCTCCTGGGCTGCACGCCCTTGGCGTGTAGCCATCGCGCGTCCTGGCGACGCGGTAGCAGCGGAAGCCCTTGCCACGCGGCGCAGGCTCGTGCACGCCAGCGGGCAGCACCACGTCTGCCGTCGGCGCGGGGGCTGCTCCCCCCGCGCCGAGCACGTCGCAGGTGGCCGTGCCGCGGCGCGTCGTGCTGGCTGGGGTCCGCTGACTGCAGCACCCGAGCCAAAAACTTGGCGACAAGCGCCATCAGGTGAAAGGTGCGCTTGGCCCGCTCCACCGCAGCGCTGTCCGCGGGGTGGAGGGCAGCGCCTTGTCGGGCGCCGAGGTCGGCGTAGTGGTTCCCCCAACGCTTGATCAGGTCACGCTCGACGGCGCTGTCGTGGCAGCGTCGAGCGTGGCCTTTGACCTTCGCAGCCGTGGTCACCATCTAGGTCGTCCACGCGATCCCAGATGCGCGTCCAGAGGTCGGCTGCCTCGCACTGGGTACCAATGGTCTCGGCGCGTCCGCGCTCGAAGCTGGGAACCACCCAGGCGCAGTCCGAGTGGAAGCAGTCGGGCCCCGAGGCCACGTGCGTCAGATACAAGGGGAGGGCGAAGGCCTCCGTAAGATCTGACGCCTTGTGCAGCCCTGGGAGCGGGCCGCGAAGGGAGGCGGTCAGGCATCCTTGCCCGTCCACCTGGACAACCGACCAGCCCGCTCTACTGAGTCGGGGGTCTCCCTGCACTGACGAGGTACAGGAACTGTCGCCGAAGGCCTCGCCTTCGATGCCACCAGAGCCAGGCCGCTTGAGCCACTGGACGAGGAGGGAGGGCGCAGGGTGAGGGACAGCCGAGGGACAGAGGGGCGAGGGTCGGGGACCAAGGCGTGCCTCCAGAGGGCCCAGGTCGAGTGCACCCCGAGGTCCCGCCTCAGGAGAGGGGGGCGGCCATGCTCGCGGACGAAGGCCCGCGTCGCGGAGCACTGGCCAGTCACCCATGCCTCAAAGGTCCCCGGGCAGGATTCGATGCAACAAAGTGGGCGCATGCGGCTGCGCGTGAGGCCGCGGCGGACTTTGCGGGCCTGACCCCACGCGCCATTCGAGACAATCGCACGGATAGTCGCCTGGTGTCGAGCCGTCCGCTCGGGGCCCGTCCCACCGATGTAAAGGCGACGGAAGGGGGGCAAAGTAGGGGCGGGCAGTGAGGCCAGACATGTACTCGGAACTCTGCTGGGTTCGGTCCAGCAGCCAATCCTCCGTGCTCAGACGCGCGAGGTGCAGCGCAGATCTCGGGCAGACCGCGGTGAGATCAACCTTGGGGCCCTCGCTGGTATCTAACGTGCAGACAGACTCCAGGGCCCAGCTTCCAGCCGATGCGCCTGCAACTGGCCAGGGCCGCCGAAATCGGGCCGCGGACGAGGGCCCACTCATCCTTCACACCTGCGGGCCGGGCCAGGGTGGCCTCGGAGGCAAACGAAACTCGGGCTATCCACTCTCGAGGCAGCCACGACCCCCAAGCAGCCTGAGCGAGCAAGTGGACCGGACCCACCGTGCAGGCGCACGCAGGGTCGACCGACCTAGGCGCCGAGGGAGCGAGGTGGAGGTCGAGAGTGAGGGAGCGACGAGCGGTCCGAACGAAGAGGGCGGCATGCGCAGCTCTGCGCATCGGCTCGATCCCACTCCACGCCCTCCTCGTAACACCGTCCCTCCAGGTACCTGCAGGCGCGAGACCGAGAGAGACGAGCTGCTGCGTTTTGCCTCTAGCGGCACGCAGCACGCGGATGCGTGCCGAACGCCAGATCACAATGACCGCGCGCTTGCTCCGCGTGGCCGCGCCAGGCCGCCGCCCGCAGCCGTTTTCCACGCCCAGGTTCCTCGCCGACTTGCGGCCCCTGCCGCGGAGCGCCGCGCAGCGCCTCTGGACCTCGCGGCTGCACTCGGCGGAGCTGGCCAGGACCGCGCCCTTGCCGTCGTTCGCGGCGAGGCCGTCCGCCAGGAGCCCCTTGCGGAGCAGCTCGTAGGCGCCGCTGACCTGCGCGGCCACGCGCCTTGCCATGCCCGCCTGGGCCAGCTAGATATCGTCGACGACGTTGCCGACCCGCGCCGTGCACAGCTCCGCGATCGCGTCCAGCCTCGGCAGCAAGAACATGCGCATGCACAGGTCCGCGAAGCTGCACCCTGCCACGGCGCCGCGCTGGGGTGCACAGGCTTCTGTGGCCACCCCCTGGTAGCAGACGATGCGCGGCGTCGCGTGCACCTGGGGCAGGGCGCGCAGCAAGTGCATATTGAAGCCGAAAGCCTCGGCCTGCTTGGCCAGCAGCGCCCACGGGATGTGCTCGTAGGCATTAGACAGGCCCATGAGCACGGTGCACGCCGCCTGGCCGCGGTGAGTCGCCACCTCAGCCGTGGCGGCCTGGATCCAGACGCAGGTCTCGCAGCTCAGACCTGCCGCCCCGTAGATGAAGCCCCGGCGGTGCAGAGAGGCCCAGCTGGAGCCCGTGGTGTTCCTCGTCCACCGAGTGAAGGGCCGTGTGACACATGGAACCAGCCCGATGGTGCGAACTCGTCCTTCAGGCTTGAGCAGGAGGACCATCTGCATCGCTGCCAGGGCCTTCGGCACGTGCCCTAGCTCCAGCATGCGCCGCCAGGGCTCGATGCAGGCCTCGAGCGCATCGTCGCACAGCACGGTGACGTGGCGCGGGTGGAAGGCGTCGCAGCCCAACCCCGTGACGTGACGTCGCTGCCCGACCTGGCGCAGCTCCTCGACGCTCGGCAGGCGTGGGAGGTCGCCCATGTCCAGGGGCCAGGCGACCGCCGCACGTTCACCGCCTTCGCCCCGCAGCGCGTGCCACGGGGGCGCCGCCGCCTCTGCCGCCAGCTGCGCCGACTGGGGGCCCACGGAAGGCTGCCAGCGGTCGGCAGCCCAAGGCGCAGCCTCGCGGATCCAGCGGAAGCCCGTCCGCACGCCGTCGCCGACGGTGGCCTCGCGGGGCCAGTCCAGCCAAGCCTTGTAGCGGCGGTAGTCCGAGCGGCCCTCGGCGGCGCCTACCGCCCGCTGGAGGTCGCCCAGGAGCGCGCCCACCGCGGGCTGCTCCGGAAAGTTCAGCCTGCGGGCGAAGCGGCGCCACGACTGCCAGGGCGTCGGGTCCGCGCCCGCCACGGGCGGCACGAAGCGGAGCAGCTTCACCTGGATGCGCCTGGCGTGCTGGTGGCTGCCCGGCCGCCGGAGGACACGCCACTCGCGCGCGCGCTCGGCGAGCCAGCTCCAGTGCTGCTCAGTGGGGGCAGCCTTCGCGGTCGGCGCCCGCTGCTGCCGCTTGCGATGGAGCTGCACCTTGACCAGGCGCGCTCCTTCGCTCCAGGCCCGATAGCGGTCCGCCTCGCGGCCCTCTGCCAGGCCGAAGTGCGGGACCAGCTCGTCCTCGCATCGGTCCAGGGCGCGCCCGCAGGCGGTGTCCAAGCCCGCTGCCGCCGTGACCGTCCGCAGGTCGGCGATCACGTCCTGCCATCCTGGTGGAGACAGCTGCGGCCTGATCAGCATCTGGGCAGGAAGACCTTCGGGCGGTGCAGGCAGAGGACCGTGGCGCCAGGGGGCGGGGGTGGCCAGCCTGGGCGCCGCCGCCCTGTGGGTGCGGACCGCGAATCGGTCGCGCCGACGCACGGCCTGTACCTCCGCCAGCTGGTCGACGCAGAAGAAGTCGATCTCCCGCACGGAGGTGGCCGCGACGCAAGTGGCGTGGCTGGAGCGTGCCAGTCGCGCCCCCAATGGACGGCAGTAGCCGCGCCTCCTCCAGCACAGTGGGCGTCGTGTCCCAATCCGCTCCCACGACGAAGGGCCGTCGCATGGCCCGCGCCACCGAGCCCAAGTTGGTCAGCGGGTCCAGGTTGAGGTCGCTGAGGTCCTGGCTGGCGTGGAGGTACGCAGACACCATCGGCGCACCCTCGCGGCCGCCCGCAGACGTCGCCCAGAAGCCAAGGCGGGCAAAGCAGCGGACCGCGATGCGGTCATCGGCGGACTCGACCCGCTGAAGATGCACCCAAGGACGGACCAGGATGCCCACGCCTGCCGAGGTGCCGCTCTTCGCCGCGGCCACCGCTGGGACGAGGCCTGCTGTCCGGCCCAGGCGGCGGGCAGCGCGACCAGCAGCGGCCAGCTGGTGCCCCTCCTTCAGGTGATGCTCCTGAAGGGGGATTACCTGGACGGAGCTGTCGATGTTGTCCTCCCCCAGCTGCGCGAGGCAAGAGGGCCAGTGCGTCGCGCTGGCGGTCATGGTCTCCATGCTGGCGCCCTGGCGCCGCCCAGCTCGCCTAAGGCGGGGCCCTCGCCCACGCGCCTCCTGGCGGGGGGGCCGCGCGTCGCGGGCCCCCCCCCCCCCCGAGCTCCCCGCCGCAGCTGGCGCGGCGCCCGCCCACGTTGCCGGGTGCAACGGGTGCCTCTGGCTGATTAGCAGCGCGAAGTGGAAGAACCAGTCCATGGGGGGGATGGCGTCGAACCGACCTCGCCGAAGGGCTCGTCGGCGCCTCAGAGGTTGACCCACTCGGTCCGCGCCCGCCGAGTCCGTCGCACACGTCGAGGTAGGAGGCCCGCGCGCCGCAGAGCCGCTCCTCTGCCGCGCCGCCAGCGCCGCCCCAGCATGCGGCGCCATGTGCAACGCGAGTCTCTGGCCGACGGAGCTCCCGATGTGGCGCGGAAAGCTCATCGCGCGGCTCCGACGACTTCGCCTCGGCGAGAGCCGCTTAGGGGCGGGGGCTTCGCGAGTTCCTCTCGGAGCGCCCACTAGGGCCCCCGCTCCTCGCATATCGACCCTCGGCTCGGCCGCCGCCAGCGCCGCGGGCCCCCCGAGCCCCTGGTCGAGGAACAGATCCAGGGCGAGGCCGACAGCAGGCCGTCCACGCCGAGGGGCTCCAAATAGCGCCTGAGGGGCCATCTGGCGCGTGCCCGTCGCAATCGTTGCGCTCGCCGTGGCGGGGGGCCCGCGCGCCGCGGGGCCGCGCCCCGGCCATCCAGCCAGCGCCGGCGCCGTGCTCGCCAACGGCGCCAGGAGCATCGTGCGCCTCTGGTTGGGGAGCAGCGCGGGGTGGAGGAACCAGTCCGTGTTGAGGCTGACGACGAGCGGTCCTCGCCGTAGAGCACCACGTCGCGCCGGGAGGCAAGCCTCTTGATGTGTGCCCGTAGTCGTCGTGCACGTCGTGGCTGGGGGCCCACGCGCAGTAGGGTCGCTCCCCAGCAGCACCTCCAGCGCCGCCCCAGCATGCAGCGCCACGTGCGCCGCGAACCTCTGCACTCGAAGGCCGTCTCAAAACCGTAGGAGCTTTGGCCCGCCGTTGTCGAGCCTGTGTCAAAGGCTCGACTGGTCCTCGTCGTCGCCCACGGGGGCCGCCGCCGCCTTGCTGGCCGCGCCGCCGCAGCCGCCGCCCTCGGGTGCGCGCCCCTTGCCAGCCGCAGCCTTGCTGGCCGCGGCGGCAGCCAAGCGCTGGCGGCCCGCCACCAGCACCTCCGCCGCCACGGCCCCCCCCAGTGGTCCTCAGGATCTTGCGTTAAGATCCCTGATCTTGTTGTGTTTTTGGGATCTTGCGTCAAGAGCCCCAACGCAATGAAATTTCAGGTTTTTGCTTATTAAGCACGCGCGCATGGAATTCATGTGCCCCCAACAAGAAAATGTAACACACCAGCCAGCGGAGTACCGCAAGCCTATCAAACAACCCTATAACAACCCATCGAGATAAGAGGATCGGCAAAATGATTCCCTCATGGTCACCATCACCAACATAACCACCAACATCTCCCTCATCATTTAGATATGTTTTGGTTGGCAAGGCAAACAGTACCGAAACGTCGACCAGTGCCTACGATGACATCCACGCAGAAATCACACATTCTGCGACATCGACACACGCCAGCTGGGACGCGCCGAATCTAAAAACTAAACTCTGGGGTTGCCTAAAAAATGGCCAGGGCGTCTTTCCAAGCGACAGGAAAAGCATGGCACCCTTTCCTTATAATTGGTGGCGGACCCGCTTCGAAGCGCACCATTGAATAAAAAATCTTCGGCATATCATCCCAAGTTTGACGTCTCATCCATAATCATACCCATGTTCGTGTTGTGTCTTGTTTCTCGTCCTCCTCTTCCTCCTCCGCCTCCGCCTCCTCCTCCCGCATCCTCCTCCTCCTCCTCCTCCTCCTCCTCCTCCTCCTCCTTCTCCTCCTCCCACCCACGTACTACCTTCGTCAAACTGTCATGGGCGGTGCGCCGAGGAGCAATTCATCGGCAAAACGCGACTGCGCTATCGCTCGGGCGCTGGAAGGGTGTGTGTGTATATATATATAGAGACAGGAATACTGATAACGATGTTCGTGTGCGTTTGCGTGCGTGCGTGCGTGAGTGCGTGGGAGAGAGAGAGAGAGAGATTGTGTGCGTGTGTGTGTGTGTGTGTTTGCATGTGCGTTGTTAGGTCGTCCGTGAAATGCAGACGAGAGAGGTTCCCCTCAGCAACCCGATCGCGAACTCATGTGAAACGTCAGAGTGCCGCGCGCACTGGCACGCAAAAGCAACACGTGCGCCTTTATGCAAACATGCGTTGTGCTGCACTTGGGTGAAAAGGGACACCCTTGCAGAGGGTGAATGATGAACGGGCGGGGCCACTCGAAATCATCATCACTGCGCCTTGGCGGAACGGAACACAAACCGACACCGCGTGCGCGTGACGCGTCTGACACCGCATCCAACAGCTAGGATCTTGCACGCAACGCAGGGCGTGCCGATAGAAAAGCATAAACCCGTTGCAGCCCCCCCCCTCCGCGTCAACTCCTCAATCCTGCCTACGCTCCTCCGCCTTCTCCCCCCCCCCCCGTGTTCCCACTCCGTGTCGGTTTTCGTGAGCCCCGTCATCCCCCTCTGTATGCCTCATCGTATCTCGTTCACCAAATCTGATCCCACACACCCGCTACCACACACTGAACATCATATGTGTTTCACTGTTGTCTCTTCCACGTGCCTCACATGCCGCACGTGCTTCGTTTTCAAATTGTTACCCCCGACCCGTCGTTATCCTTACACCCCCGCAATCCTCGGCTATCTTACGTTCCTTATGTGTGTTCCTGTCACCGTGTTTGAGCCGACGTCCACTGGCAATGCATAACATCCCTCATCCACCTCCTCATTACGTGCCTGCCATAGTGGGCGCAACGGTAAGGAACGCGAAATCGATGGAACGGCCAGGGACCTGAATTATGAAACAATGTCACTGATAAAACACTCGACGCATCAGATGCGCTTGCGTTGCGCTCCGAACTCATCGGCGGTGCAATCGATCGAACTCGCATCAATGGAACGATGGTGAGGCGCATGATGAGGATGGGTGGGGCCAGATGAGGAGGTTGAGTAGAATGACGAGTCACAACACAGTGCTGTTGCATTCGCACCAGTTCTCGCGAGTACAGCCCCGAGCAGCGCCTATCGAAAAGATGCGCCAAACGCTGCATCTAATCAGCGCCATCAGCGGCAGCTGCCTGCACAGAACTGCCCGCCGACCCCGAACCGAACAGGGTCGTCTGCTCAGAGACGTCCGCACTCAGCATGGCAATCGCCTTTGCCAGGTCGTCAGGGTATTTCTGCGATCCGTGCGCGTGATCCGAAGCCGTCAGCCCACTCCCAGAACCCTTAGTCAACGGGACAGCAGACTCACCACGCAATGCCAGCGATTGGTTCCCGTCCTTCTTGCTGCGAGCAAGGTAGGTCTCAGCTTTCTCCTGGGCGGGAAACTGAATTATTGCAGATGTAGGAAGTTGCCATAACACCACGGAACATCGACATTGGATCGAGAACGATTAGATTCAAATTCTGTGTATATCAAACCTAGTCAAAGCATAACGTGCGTTACACAGATGTGTACTCAATATATGGGAGAGGGAGACGGGGCGGATGTGGTGGTGGAGTCGCACGAGCAATATGAACGATTGCATCCGAAATCTCCTTGGGCAGCGTGACGTAAATCTCAAGCTGTTTATGAAAGGGCGCGCCAAACGCAGACGACCAAGTGAGTACCCTGTGAGATCTCGTAAGCACCAGCGCCTCTGCAAATGGGTGAAACTGATACAGGAGGCTGTTGATGGGCTGCTCGATGCACGCGTACACTCCACGCGTATAGCACAAATACCACAGAAAGGACCTGAGCTCGCCGGTGGTTTGAACTCCCATGGCCCAACGCGGTTCCAACGCGTTCCAACGCGTTCCAACGCGGTTCCAATGCGTTCCAACGCGTTTCCAACGCGTGCGTTGGAACGCATTGGAAACCAATGTGTTCAATGTATAGATATATACAGGTAATATAGAGAACGACGTATTTGACGAAAGCGAGCCATCACCCCCTATGGATAACCAACGCGCTCCAACGCGTGCGTTGGAAACGCGATGGAACGCGTTGGAAATCCATCGTGGGTGAGATGTGTTCGCCGTTTTCGATCTTCTGGTGTTGAAACCTTTACACAGGTATGCCATCGCTCCTAAATGTAAACTTCCACTCCTCCTCATAATCATCCATCTCGTCTCCATTCGGATTGTTGTGGCATGTGTGTAAGGTGTGCGTTATTGGGGTGTGAGGGTCAGACGATTCACGAGATAAAGACATTCGACTCTGGGGCGGGGTGATTAATGGGTGCGGGTCCACTGATCAATCACGCACGTCCAGAGCATGCACGGGCAACTTTTGACTTAACCCCTGATCTCAACACCGATCACTCGATGCACACTGAGGCACGGACAAGATAACAGCGCACGAGTTAGCTTCCTGCACGGGTCCTAGCTCCTCGTCCCCAAGAAAGCAATTGTCCGCGCTGCGCTTGTACGTGCCTCGGGACAGCCACACCAACCAAGTGCGGCACTCTGGAGACGCCCACATCGTGCCCTTTGGAACGATCTCGTACACGCAATAGATTGCGTACAGCAGTCCACAAAGAGTAAGGACGCACTGGCAAGGTTCATCAGTCCTCTCAATCGTTCTCGTGTCAACGCCGAAAGTATCCTGAGCGTGCTTTGCACTCGCGCCCTCACCAGAAAAGAGTAGGACAAGAACAGCTGTGCGTTCCACATTCCATTGTGAAGCAACTCCCAATGCGATCGGCAACAATTCAAAGACAGTGAGTGGTTCCACACATCCAGATCGGGCAAGCGCATCACGAGCCGCACACTGAATCCATGATGGCACTCTCGAGGTCCATGGCTTCTCCATGGTCGAAGTTCAACGAAGGATCTGCATCTTCGTATGTAGAGCTGATGTATGGATTGAGCCTGAGACACGCGATCAGGTTGAACGATAGATGGACTCGAATGTAAAATGTTGCCCGATGGGCTACCTCGGCAAACCCCCTGAGGACGGCGTTCAGAGACTCGTCCTTCCAACAACTGTACGCTGTCGGGTTCCCCAGAAACGGGATCCTGGGACATTTTTTGCATAATTATGGGCTGAGATGAACACTTGGCGCCTCTATCCTAAATCCTTACCACAACTTTCGGGTTTACCCCTGCGAGCCACCCTCTTGTCAATCTTCATCTCCATCACGTGTTCCCTCCCTTCCCCAAGTTCCTTCCCCTTTCCCAATTGATGTTCGTTCCTCTCATCTCTCATACCAGGCATTAGCATCAGCCCCCTCACTCTTAATCCGTACACCAACCTCCCCCTATATCATCCTCGATCCCCCAATTAGGTAACAGTAGTTAGCCTGCGTATGCATGCCCCCATGTGAAAAATGGATCCTCCTTGTCAGTTCGTACATGAAGTGGTGCTTGGGGACCATCGAAATCCTAGCTGCCTTGCTTTGGGTAAGGGCGACCTTCATGTTGTGGAATATATTGTTAAACTGCTCCTGCGTCGGTACCACTGGCGACGTCCTCAGGAGCTCGAGATAATCGGTTAGGGCTGCGCCAACTCTGGACAATTCTGTGAAGTATGGCACGCGCTGTCCATGCCGCCCCAGAACATCGCACGCATAGAGTAGTACAACTCCACTTTCATTGACCTTTCAACTTTACTGGGCACCCAGGGTGGCACATCTCAGCTGTGTCCGTAGAGTCTTTTCTGTCCCCTAGCATCGCCAATGTGAGGTCACCAATTCTGTGGGATGGTTCCAGGTTAATTCTCGATTGCCATTGGAGAAAATCTGATCTAAGATGTTTAACTGCAAGATCCAGTCGGCCATCTAACGTTGAAGAGCGGACCTTAAACGGATTATTCAAGATGATCCGCCAAAGCACAGCCCCAATGAACCTCTGCACAGGACCCATGTAAACAGTATGCAGACTATCGACTGTTAAGTTCTCCACACGAATGCCAGTGCCCTCGTCAAAGATCGGGTTTGCATGAACCACAGGGTCCACAAGCTTTTTGTTCGAACCTGGTTCAAACCTAGCTCTCCAGAAAACACATTGAACCCCGTCATCTGGAATCTGGGATTTCGCAAATGCATCGGGGTCGGGCATTCCCTCGAACGGCTCCAAGCGATCGCCTGCCAGAAGACCGAAACGCGGAACATCGGCTCGCAGCGTCCTCCCCCAGAACCCTCTCCCTTCCATTGGAACCAAACCACCCGACTCAATAATAAGACGCTTCTCATCTTCAGATGCAACAATTACTTGCTTACAGTGGCTGGCAATACTGGCCGTATACATATCGTGTGTTTTTGAAGGCCATGGACAGTGGTCAACTCTGCAATCGTGGTACCGCTCGTGGCAGGAGCTAGCGGTGCACTCACAAAAGGGGCACATATTGTATTCTGACGAAACCGACGGGAAACCAAATGTGTGTGATAACTCAGCCAAATCCCCTTTCAGCCAAATAACTGCTGCTCTGAACCCTAGCTCTACCCCTTTAATTTTTATGATGTCTAGCAATGGGTCGGCATCGCCAAATGGCGTGTCGTCATATCGCCGATCAAACCTGCGCCCTTCGGACAATTGCGACAACTGCCACGACAAACAGTTCAGCATCGGGAATATTGAATCCCACCCCCGACAGCCACACCTACACGTTTCTAGTTCTCGAAGGCAGCCGAAGTAGTATCGTTTGGACGTCATCAAGTTTATAAGCCACACCCCGCTGATGCTATCAGCCCTGCCAGCAACGTTGGAAGAGTATCGAACCCCGTCGATAAACAACGCAAGTGGCAGTGGGTCGGCCTGTCCATTTGCGCGCGCATCCAGAGTCACGGGATGTTGGTGGTACACTGCTGGCCACGTTCGCTCTGCAATCGTACCAATCATGCTGGAATCATTTTGCACATCATTATACACGAACTCGTGCAGAGCAGCAAATGGCACAGTCTGATATGTACGGCCTAGGCTGTGGCGGTCAACCACTGGAATGTTTTCCCAAATCATAGGGCCAGCCTTAGGTAATGCTGAATCTAACTTCCGTTGATATTTACCGCTCTGTTTACCTGGTTCCAGCGCGTAGCGAGCCCAGTCAACCCCGAGAACCCCTGCATCCTTACAATAGTGAGCACACACGCAGAAATCTTGCGCAGTTATTTTACCACACACTTTAAGCGACAGCAAGTGCTTGAGCAAATGAGAGCCAGCATCCCTCCAGCGTTGCCGCTGGATCTCGGCCTCCACATTCAAATATGCAGACATGTCATGTGTCCTTCGTCGGGAACGGTTAGGGGATGGCGCCAAGAGTTGGCTTGAGGTGAAACTTGCTCCTACTGAACGGCAGAGCACAACATGCCATGTCGATAGGGCCCCCATGCTACCCACATGTCGCACGACACGCCATCTCACGAGCCCGCTGTCCCTGACGAGTGACACTCGTGTAGGATTCACATGACCTGTTACTGCTACCCCTAATGTTATAGTGATACCCCACCCGCCCGCCTTATTCAACACAAGGACGATCGCCGAACACATACTTTGGACGTTGGCACCTCGAAATCACCAATGCAAACTCATCTGGGGTGCTAACAATGCATTACAATGCAGCGCGCGTGCAAATTCATATCTTCTGAAGGCGGCCGATGCCCTCCACCGGCTTCCAACGCGTTTCCAACGGCGTTCCAACGGCGTTCCAACGGCGTTCCAACGGCGTTCCAACGGCTTCCAACGCTGTTCCAACGCTGCTCCAATGCTATGGTTTTGTGAGGATGTCTCAGGCGATTGCTTGAATTCTTACAACTTCCAACGGTCGTCCAACGGCGTTCCAACGCTGGCGTTTCCAACGGTCTTCCAACGGTCTTCCAACGGTCGTCCAACGGTCTTCCAACGGTCTTCCAACGGTGATCCGCCAGGTTTTCCAAGCAAATCCACAGGGGAGCGTGTCTCGCATTGTTTTTTTTTACAATTTTCCAGCATGCGTCGTTACATCAAGTACCAGGAAGCACACGCACCCAATACTTCCACTGTGGGTGGTGGGAATCGCCGCTGCAGACAGTTGAGCGACCATCTTCCAAGCGAAACCGACGTCAAGGCATGAGCTTAATCATACATGTGCCCACCTCCACCCACCCGCACTATGTAGCAGCAAGAACGCCTGTGTAGTTTGCAGGCGGAAACACGCTCCCTAAAGGCCGCAACCTCTGACGCGCAGGGTTGAACCTCGCGTGCAGTCAAAAGATGCCTCATGCGCGCAAGTGGCGGTCACGCGTCTCCCCACACGAGAAACGTGACCTGCTGCGTCCAACGGTAGCACCTACGATGCCTTCATGCGCTGCATCCTCAACTCCGCCTGGTCGTTCATCATCTGCATGTGGTCCTGGATCTTGAGGATGGGAGCGTCGAGCTGGCAGCAGAAGTTCTCGAGGTTGGCGTTGAAGCTATCCTCGTTGCCCTCGTGGAGCTCGGACTTCTTGAAGAGTGCGAAGTTCGTCGCCTTGATGAAGCGCTCGTTGAAGCCACCCGTCCCTGGTGCAAGCAGGGCCGCGAACATCTCCTTGAAGATCTTGTTGTCATCGGCTGCCCATGTGCCCCACTTGGCCTCCTTGTCGTCTTCGATCTCTTTCACGAACGCTCCGCAGTTCATCAAGAGGCACGCATAGCTGTTTTTCATTTGTTTGGCCTTTGCTTCGGTGTTGCCTTTCAGTGCAGCGTATCCGCGAGGCCTGCTGGTGACCCCTGGCTTGGTCTTGGCCTTGGCCTTCGCCTTGGCCTTCGGCTGGGCGCCATCGCCGACGGCCGCCTCCTGGCCCCCGGTGGTCGCGTCGATCTCGCGCTTGCGGCGGAGGCTGCGTTTACCAAGCTGGTCAGCTGCTGCAGCACCGCCCCCCTGGCCGTGTCCAGGAGGATCTGCCTTCTGGGGCGTCTCGCCGTCCTGATGCAAGTGACCCCTCAAACGTACAACATCCCGACCTCTCACATACCTTCCCTCCCCCACCCTCCGAGTGGAGGGCAGGGGAGTAGAACTGGACGAGGAGGACATGGAGGCGGAGGAACGACAGGATACGTTGATCCGAATCCGTCCTCGAGCGCGGCCTGCTTCTTGGTCGTCTGGTCGAAGAACCACTTCAACTGCAGCTGCCAGTGCTTCATGGCGCCGTCCTCGCCCTCGTCCACGGAGTAGTGCCACCGCGCGCGCTTCGTGAACGAGTGCAGCTGGAAGTAGCTCGTGCCAGCTTGCAAACAGCTCAGGGCGTTCTCGATCGCAGCAGCCATCCCTTCCTCGCCGCCGCCCTCCAACCAAGCGATCCTCCCTAAAGGGAGGAACTGCCTTTGAACAAAATAACTGCAACCCAATCCGATCGGGCGCTGTCCTTGGCGCGCAACGGGTGCACGCGTAAGGGCCTGGCCAATGCGATCGGGCATTGCCCCGACACTTTCGCGCGCGCCCGTCGTGCGCCAAAGAAAAACGCATCAATTGGGTTGGAGGTATTTTATCATTCCTCGTGCCGCTTGGTGACGTCCTTCTTCCACTGAGAGGTCGTCTCCTGCCTGCTCTGCTGGTACTTGTCGTACTCGTCGCTGGCCCATTTCATCCTGAACTCCTCCTTCGCACGCGGGCCCTTGCAGCTAGTGTAGTCGGCCCGCAAGCTCTCGTTGTTGTCGACTGCCCGTTGCCAACGGCCTGCAATCGCATGCACTTTTCCAGTCGTAGGGACTTGGAAGCCCCGAGCTTTCACTGACTCCCAAAATTGCATTTCTGCCGAAACGCCAGAAGCAAGCGTATCCGTGTCGGCCGTGAACGCCTCTGGGGACTGCTCCTTGAGATCGTTGGTAGCCATGGTGGCGAGATCGAAGAGCATCCTGCTGGCGTTCGCTACGTTGGCGCTGGTGCGACCCATGATGTCGGTGGCGATGGTCTGCTTATCGGCGGTGTTGGCCGCCAAGAACTCGTCGAGGTCGTTCTTCTCCAACGCTGCCTGGCTGGTTGGCTGTGTGTGTGGGGGGGGGGGCGACCGCAAGGTGGGGGGCAGGGGGAGTATTTCTGCAGGAGGCATCCTGGGAGGACGCGGAGTAGCTTCGGACCAGGAGATGGAACATGAGGAGGGAGATGAGGAGGATGAGGAGGAGGGGAGTAGGAGTAGGAGGAGGTGGAGCAAAAGGACAAGGTGAGGGAACATAATACTTACACCACGCATTACTCATGCACCCCATACATGCCTGCGAGAGCGCGCTCCTGCTCAGCTTGGCGAAGGCGCTATCCAGGATCTCCTGCGGCTCACGCTGTAAAGCTGACACGTTTGCAAACCTACGCACCAACTAGAGGGCCCCCCAAAACTAAACTCCTCAAAACCATCATCCTCGATCCTCCTCGTCACTACTCGTTACTTGGCGCCCCGTCTCCTTCTGCGCACCGATATCGAAGTTGCCAGTGCTGCCCTGGCCGCCCGCGGACCAGTCCCCGCCATCCCAGTCCCAGGTCTCCTCGTTGTCCGTGCCGCTCCGACCGCCCCAGCCGTTGGAGTACCAGTCGTTGTGCTGCCACGCGTTCCAGCTCCAGTCCTGCCAGCCACAGGCCGATGCACTCGTGTCCCACCTGGCGGTTGGCTCAGCTGCTTCCCCGGTGGTTGGCTCCACGGAGCTTGCCGCCCCAGTGGTTGTTGCCTCGGGGGCCGAGCCCGTCGCCTCGGCGGCCTCCACGTGCTCGTCTACCTCCATGTCATTCTCTTCCTCCGTCGGCATGCCCCCCTCAACCTCGCCGCCGCCGCCCTCGGGCGCGTCGAACGGCACCCTGGACGAGCTCTGTGCGCCAGCCCTGGCCAACTCCGAGACCGATAAACCATCCAAATCCTGCTCGGACAACATGGGCTCATCGCGAGGCGGTGAGTCATCAGACACAACGACTGGGCTCGAGGCGGCATTGGCAGTCAGCATCTGAAAAATAAGAACGTTCGAGAGGTCTTTCGGTCGAACTGTGAATTTTTCGTGCTCTTCAAAAGCGTACTTTGTAGGCATACGTCACTTGTGCCAAGGAGGCTGCAGGGGGAGGAAGAGGAGGAGGAGGAGGAGGAGGAGGAGGGTAAGGAAGAGGAGAGGTGGTGTATATCACCCCCCAACGCAGTCCATACAATATCAACTGCCCATGGAATCCAGGCCTTGCGCGCAATGCAATGCGAGTGCAACCGAATTCCAAATTCCAAACAGTGCTTGCACAATCGTAAACGGTTTCAAAATGGTTTGAGTCCGAACGAGCGTTAGGGGCAGCCATGAGGATATACAACCTGAGGGACAATACGCCTGGCGGTGGCGTGGCCGCTCCAACCGTCATAACTTCAGGGCGGGCGCAACCATGTGAGCGACTATCGGCGGCGACCCCAATTGAACATTATTGCATTTAACACTGCGCTGAAACTCAGAGTAATGAGCAATGCTGGACGCAACATCGCACGCAATGCAAGCCCAAACGCCTGCCCCAGCAACGGCGGCGCATTTGCGTATCTGAAGACGCGTAGCTCATGCAAATCGCTCAAGCAAACGATACACCGCACTGCTCGCTGTCGCGCTCGACCAGCGCATGCAAACTAAAGAATAGAGCGGCAGAGCAGTACGCCTCCATTGTTATCCCTTCAGTCACCACCTCTATGCATCATGCTCCCCTTTCCTAAACACCCTCGCTCCACATGTTGTGTATCGTTCATCCTTGCTTCCCCGCCATTTTTCCTCATCCTCCTCCTACTCCACCTCCTGCTCGTCATGCTCATCATGCCCATCCTTGCTGCCCCCTCCCCCATACTCATGGCAGATCCTCAGAGGCTAGAAACAAAGGCATCCGTGCAGACCCGTCAGAACTTCCAATCGTCGAACAGTGGGTCAGCTGCCCGCGGCAGCTTCTTAGCGACGAGCTTCTTCGGCGTCGATGGCACGTGGTCATCATCGATGGGCGCAGCAGCAGGTTTCTTCATATCAGTAGGTGCGGTGGCTGGCGGAACGCCGAGTTGATGCTCAGGTGTCTCTGGCTCGGTCTTACCAGCTGGCCTCCTCTTCGACGATGTCTGCTTCTCACAGGGGCCTATGCGATTGACCTTCCAGTCCTCGGCCCTCCTCTTGGCCTCGCTCTTGTCGTACTTGCCATCCGAGAAATCCCTGGCGAGTGTCGTCATGAAGGTGATGACCTCCTGGATGCTCTTGTCGCCCAGTGTGGTCACGACTATCTGCGCGACTTGTTCTGTTCTGCCGCCGACTATCTTCCTTTGGATCTGGATCATCCTGCTGTACTTGCGGCCCTTCTCCTTGTTCTCGCCCTCGATGTTGTTCCGAACGTTGACCTTGGACCCGTCCTTCTGCCAGAACTCCTCGATGATGCGGTGGCCCTTCTCCTTGCCATCAGGCACGGCCTCGATCTGGGCAACCGTGATGTCCGCCAGCGTGACCTTCGTGCGGGAGCCATCTAACTCCGCGAAGTAGACGACTGCATTATCAGTCGGGAGTGCATCATCAGAAGGGCGCGTTGGCGCCCCCTCCGACGTCTGCTGGCCAATCTTGCGGATGGTGCCGTCGGTCTGCTTCCAAAGCCCCACGCGCACCACAGCCTGCTGAGAAGGATGTGAGTGAAGGTGAGGTTATGAGGTGGGATGCGAGGAGTGCCTGCATATCTGGATGATACGTGTACTCGTAATTCACGAACTCGCTCTTCCCGCGGATCACGGCTTTCATCGTCCCCTCGGGCGGCGTGTCTTGCAACACCTCGTCCTCGCTACCTTCCGCCTCCGCCTCCTCCTCCGCCTCCGCGTCGGCCGATTCACCTGGAGCCTCCGCCTCGGCCACATCACTGGGAGCCGCCGCCTCCTCCGCCGCCGCCGAACCGCTCGCACAGCTGCTTGCAGATCCAGTGGGAACCGCCGCTCCATCGCCAGCGACGCCATCAGCCGCATCACGTGCACTGTGGTCCTTAAGGGCATCAGAAAGCATTTGATCCTACAGTCACCCCCTATGGTTTTCCAACGCGTTCCATCGCGTTTCCAACGCTCGCGTTGGAATACAATGGAACGCATTGGAAATCCATAGGGTACACCTGCAGCCTAAAGGAATAAGCAATACCTTCAACGCCTCGTTGCTAGTCTGAGGGGTCCCCCTCCACCTCCTCCACCTCCTCCACCTCGTCTTCCACATCGTCCCCATCCTCATCCGTTTCACCCCCTCCCCCCCACTCATCCACCCCCTCGTTGGCGCAAAAGTGATGGGGGGGCGACCCTCGTCGGCAGAAGCTGGGCGTGCGTTTCGTCGATGCCCCGAAACCCAGGCACGAGAACAATTCCCAAACGGATTCAATATCAATCAACAAGGGGCCGATTGCAAGTACTGGGTGGATGTATGTAGGCTTGAACGTTGAACGCGTTTACCCCCCAGCGTCGGAAGTCATTGGAGCTGTCTTGGATAACCTTCATGTGGGCCTTCATCCAGTCGACGATCTTCTTGGTCGGCGTCGACTTGTACTTGTTCACCATCTGCTGGACGTCCCGCATCATTGCTCGCAAGCGGCTGGCCTGGCTCTGAGCCCACCCACTGGCTTCATCAGCGAGGTGCCACGCCGACTCCTTCCTCGTCGCCAGCTCCCTGAACGCGACCCAAGCGCACTTGGGCGTCATGCTCCCGTTGGGGAACAGCACCCGCAGCTCCAGGAGGAGCTCCTCGTGCTTCTTCAACACCTCCGTCGCCATCGGGCCAGAGTTCGTCTCCCTG
>CAUYUJ010016012.1:0-50000 GCA_963575745.1 Prorocentrum cordatum | reverse complement strand
GCCTCCGTGCGCAGAGCTCTCCAGAATAGACAGGCGCGCTCCACTACTCCCAAAACACCTGCCCGCCAATGATCTTCGGACGTTGGCGAAGTGGGCGCGCCGCGAGAGCAATGGAACGCGCTCGGTGACAGAAGGCCACCAGAACGCCCGCTCCCTGTGCGTATGTCGATATCGTGCTGCGTTCATTTTTCGCAGGATGATCCGAGATTCAGACTCCCGACGTCATGATTTTTGCATGACGCGACCCCCAGCGGTCTGGACCCATTCCCTGGGACCCGTTTTTCATCCTGTATGATTTTGGACGGCCCCGATGCCCGGCGAGGGCCCCCAAATGCCGAAAACAGCGGAAACCTCGTCGCGTTTTTTTCGCAGCGCGCTGGGGTCTGGTCCGAGATGTTCCACGAGGGCCTTCGAAACACAATGCGCCGTGCGAGCGATGCCTCGCCAGAGGCCGCCGCCGCCGCCGCCCCCCGATGGTCAAAGATCTTCTGGCCCGGGTCAATCCAGACCCGGCCCGGTTCACTCAGGCCCTTCTTGCAGGATCCTGCGGAACTCTGCAGGATCCTGCGCGCGAGCCCGGGTCAGTGCACCCCTGGCCCTGCAGGGGCCTGGACGATCCAGCGCTCTGACTGACCCCCGCTTGCACTGGTCGACCCCCCGTCTCTTGCACCCCGACAGGAGCCGGCGGCGGGCGTGCCGTCTGCCCGCCGCCGCCCGCGGGGAGGCCCTGGAGCACCGCGTCGCGCCGCAGCGCCGCCTTTGGGCGGAGGGCGGCGGCGGCGGCCAAAGACGGGCGTGTGATCGGGCCGAGAGGGGAGGGGGAGGAGGAGGAGGAGGAGGAGGAGGAGGAGGAGGAGGAGGAGGAGGAGGAGGAGGAGGAGGAGGAGGAGGAGGAGGAGGAAGAGGAGGAGGAGGAGGGGAGGAGGAGGGGGAGGAGGAGGAGGAGAAGGAGGAGGCGGAGGAGGAGGAGGAGGAGGAGGAGGTCGGGGCGGAGGGGGCGGGGGGTTAGAGAGGGCACCGTGCTGCTAGGGAGGGGGGGGGCGGTGAGGCGGTGTGATGCCGAAATAAAATGGTCGGGGCGGAGGGGGGCGGGGTGCAGAGAGCACTGGGTGGGTGGGGAGGGGGGAAGGTTCGTGGGGGCGGGACGGTGGGGGCGGTGCGACGCCGAAATAAAACGGTCGGGGCGGAGGGGGGCGGGGTGGAAACGGCACTGGACGGGGGGCGGTGCGACGCCAAAATAAAGTGGTCAGGGCGGAGGGGGCCACGCTGGTGGTAGTGGTGGTGGTCGGTGTGGGTTGGTCGGTGGAGGGGCGGGAGGGGCAGAGTGGTGGGGGCGGTGCGACGCCGAAATGAAGTGGTCGGGGCGGAGGGGTGCAGGGCACTCGGCGGCTGGGGATGGGGGAAGGGTCGGGGGGGCGGGTCGGTGGGGGCGGTGCGACGCCGAAATAAAATGGTCGGGGCGGACGGGGGCGGGGGCAGATTGCACCGGGCGGCTGGGGAGGGGAGAAGGGTCGGGGGGGGCGGTTCGACGCCGAAATAAAAAGGTCGTGGCGGAGGGGGGCGGGGGGCAGATGGCACTGGGCGGTTGGGGAGGGGGGAAGGGTTGGAAGGCGGAACGGTGGGGGCGGTGCGATGCCGAAATAAAAAGGTCGTGGCGGAGGGGGGCGGGGTGGACAGGGCACTGGACGGGGGGCGGTGTCAGGCTGGTGGTGGTGGATGGTGTATAAAGTGGTCGGGGCGGGGCACTGGACGGGGGGCGGTGTTGCGCTGGTGGTGGTGGTGGTTGATGAGGGTGGGTGGGTGGGTGGGGAGGGCGGGGCGGTGGGGGCGGTGAGACGCCGAAGTAAAGTGGTCGGAACTCTCGACACCCTGTGCAAGAAATGAAAGAATAGTCAAACCATACTCCCTATAGTCAGAAACATCGAAGGATCGTCCCAGAGTCTGTTGTTGTATGTTTGAATATTCCTCCTGTAGAGTGACATGCCCGACTTAAGAGAAGAAGGAGGAAGGAGAGACCATGGCTCGACCTAAGGGGTATTTTCCGACTGCGTTTCGTCTTCGTTGTCCCCTCGTGCCGTACTCGTTCCGCCTCTGCTGCAGAACATGATCAGAACGAAAACGGCCCACGAGATCGACAAATCGCTGTTTAGGTCGAGCCCTGGGGTAGAGGCCTCCCCGAGGCATCGCCGCGATGCATCGGCGGTGCACCAACGACGCTGGCGAGGCATCTGCGACGTCGACGTGGAGAGATGGGCCGCGATCCTCCAACCCCATCCACTCCGACCCCATCTGGGAGGCCTAAAACCCTGGGGGCGACAGAACAGCATGCAAAGACACAAGCACAAACGTCCGGAGGCCCGCGCAGACTTAGTGGGCCCGCGCTGCCAAGACGCGCATCGCGCGCGGGGGCGGCGCCCAGAAGCACCGCCGAGGGGGGGGGCCCAGCGCCGGGCCGATACACCCGCGCGGACAACCGAATTTTCACACGGCAGTCTTGGGGCCTCGTGCTCGCTTTTCTGAAACTTTGGTGTGCACAAGCTGTCGAGTGCTCTCGTCGGGCCCAAGGCCCCGTCACGCCCAAGTATCCTCAAGAACTCCACAGACTTTTCGAATCCGTCAGCCCCCCAACCCCGAATACACTACGGCGGGTTCGTGTCATGCCGACTTCGGACTTGGTTCCTGATTCCGCGGGGATCGTTCAATCTTGAACGATCGGCCGTTGCCGAAACGAAAGATCGTTCAACATCGCACGATTCTTGGCCGCCGCCGGCGATCAACGTTGAACGCTGGCGGCGGGGTCGGCGCTGGTCGACACGACGCGAACCTCCCATAGTCATACTGCTCTTTTCTGCTCGAACAAATCGGGGAGGAGTGCAACCTGGATCTGGGGGACTCGGACCAGCCCGACGGCGCTAAAAGAATGACAGGACCTGGTCGAAAATTTGACGCGGGCCCCCGCTACAGACATATCACGGAAACCGGGCCGTCAAAAGCCAGACCAAGACGATGAAGCAAGACCCCAGCAAAGCGCCCTGGTAACAGCAAAGGTGCTGACCATGATCATGATCAGGATGATCTGCCGATGGTGACGGTGATGGTGATAGTAACAATGATGATGATGATGATGATGATGATGATGATGATGATGATGATGATGATGATGATGATGATGATGATGCTGATGATGATGACGATGATGCTGATGGCGACGATGATGATGATGATGATGATGATGATGATGATGATGATGATGATGATGATGATGATGATGATGATGATGATGATGATGATGATGGTGACACTAATGACGATTCTGATCGTGATTCTGCCTCGCAACAGACGGTGGTTCACGCGCGGCATGACATGACACCTCTAAACAAAGGCGTGCGAAGCATGTCGCCGCAGCAGGCTGTGGAGCGCCACAGGGCGGGCGATACTGATGATATGGGGATGACAAGCGGATGACCGTGCAAAACAACCTAACTTTTAACAGTTCAACGTTGACATCAAAGATGATTGCCGCAACTCGTTGTCGCCACAAGCTGATCCGCACCGTGGTCTTCTCGTCCGCCTTCTGCCATTGCGTTCGCCCGAGGGGCCTCGTCCCAGCCCGCGCTTGGGCTCGACTTCCTCCATTACTCACGCTTCCTGGACGGCTTGGCGTGAGACGTAATTGCCCGCCTCCCCCGCCTCCTGCAGGCTGCGGCATGCACTCTCGAGCTCTGCGTTAACCCTTGCACGCGGTTTCGTGCTCGCTGAGGTCATGGAACCACGCCTCCTTGCACTCGGGGCACGCTGGCACCAACGACGATGTCGGCTGTCTCGACTCTGCGCTGGGCGGCGGCGACGTGCCGGCAGACCTCTCGCGCCACGGCCTCGGCGTGCAAGGCCTTGGCTCTCAGGCCAGCCGTCGTGGCCGCCCTGGCCGCGGCGTCTGCCAGGGCCTGCGCGCGCAGCATTCGGGACGGCCGCGGCCTTGCGCCTGCGGCAGCCGAGGAGGCCCCAGAGCGGCGCCGCGAGACCGTGGCGGCGTCGGCGTCGGCGGCGACGGAAGCCGAAGCCTGATCGGCCTCGGCCACGGCCGAAGCCCGATCGGCGTGTTACTCGACGTTCGAGGACTCGTCCCGAACAAGCCTGAGCGGTCTGAACTCCAGGAAGGTTTCCTCCGCGATCGGCCTCATCTTGGCCTTCTTGGCCTCGGCCGGGTTATCAGCCCTGGCCTCGTGAGTCCGCGCCCGCGGTGGCGTCGCCAGCACTTCGGCTTTAGCACGTGGCGGTGGCACCAACACTTGGGCTTTAGCACGTGGCCCTGGCGGCAGCAACAACTTAGGGGCAGCCTTGTTGGTCTGCAGTAATGCCTGGGGCGGCGGGCGTGATGGCGACTGCAGCATCATGCCAAGGCTTGCAGGCAGAGGAACGTTGCTGTCGGACCCTTGTTGGATCGCCCTCGGATGTTCCGGGAAGCAAGCTGAAGAACACCTCGATAGGACATCTTAAACGAAACGGCCGCTGTGGTCATACATTGTGAGGAAGTCTCCGGCGAAACGGCCACTGTGGTCAGAAAGAATTTGAGAAAGTCTCAGACGAGGCGGTCTCTGTTGTCATAAAATGTGAGGAAGTGCCCCGAGGTGACGATCCCTCATTGCGTTCCGAGCTTCCGAGACGGCCCATGCAGGCAACCAGGGACACCAAGATGGCCCAGGATGTCACGAAGACGGCCCAAGATGGCCCGAAGGTGGCCCACTACGGCCTCAAGACGGCCCAAGATGCCTACGAGAGGGTCCAAAAGAGTCACAGCGGACCTCCAACAGGGCCCGAAGAAGCCCACACCACTAATTCCTTTAGGTGTTTGAATGATTTTCGCATTCTCGCCATTTCGGGCTTGGGCCAGCTCGAAGCAGCCCAGGAAGCCTCCACGATGACCTCGAGACGGCCCAAGAGGCGCCCAAGAGGGTCCCAAGATGGCCCAAGAGGTACCACACTGGCACAAGAGGCATCCAAGACGGCCCCACGACGACCCAAGAGGGCCTCCCGTGGGACCCAAGACGGCCTCTCGGCCAAGAGGGCCCCAAGACGCCCCCTTTAGAGCCCCACGACGGCGTAAGAAGGCCGCACGACGACCCAAGACGGCCCCAAGAGACCCCCAAGACTGCCTCACACGGGGCCAAGGCAACCCCAAATGGTCCGAACGAGCTCCGTGAGAGTTGCTCAAATAGTGAAGGACAACTGCCTTTTGTGACGGCCTACCTCTTCCTCCTCCTTCTCCTCCTCCTCCTTCTGCTGCTGCTGCTCCTCTTTCTCCTCCTCCTCCTCCTCCTCTTCCTCCTCCTCCTACTCCTCCTCCTCCCCCTCTTCCTAGTCACCACCATCATCATCATCATCATCATCATCATCATCATCATCATCATCATCATCATCATCATCGTCACCACCATCAGCATCATCATCATCATCATCACCATCACCATCATCATCATCAGTCATCACCAGCATCATCATCATCTGCCGCAGCGTCATCATCATCATCATCATCATCATCATCATCATCATCTTCATCTTCATCAGCGTCATCATCATCGCCCCCATTATCATCAACATCATATCATATCATATCATATCATATCATATCATCATCATCATAGTCATCACCATGATCATCATAATCATCATCATCAACATCATCCTCATACACATACGCACCGTCATCATTACCAACACCACCATTATCATCATGACCGTTATCATCATCAGTATCAGCATCAACATCATCATCGTCATCATCATCAGCATCATCACCATCATCATCGTCATCAGCATCATCAACATCATCACCACCACCATCATCACCATCACCATCAGCGTCATCACCGCAATCACCATCACCACCATTACAACCATCACTATCATTATAAACGTCATCATCATCAATACCATCATCATTATTTTCATCATCAACATCGTCATCGTCATTTCCAGCACAATCAGCATCCTCATCGTCCTCATCATTACCACAATCCCCACCAGCATGACCATCATCATTAACATTACCATTAGGATCGTCGTCAACATCATCATCACAATGTCACCACCATCATCGTCAGCATCATCATTATGATCATGATCATCGTCATCACCACCATACTACAACCATCATTATCATAATCCTCCTCCTCATCATTATCATCATCGTCATCGTCGTCATCATCGTCACCGCGTAACCACCACCGCCATCCTCCTCTTCCTCCTCCTGCTCGCCACCATCACCACCATCATCATATTCCTGCTCCTTCTTCTTCTCATCTCCCTCCTCCTCGTCCTCCTCCTCCTCGACACCATCATCATCAGCATCATCATCATCAACAACAGCATTATCAGCATCGTCATCGCCATCACCATCATCATCACCATCATCACCACCATCGCCATCATCATCATCATCATCATCATCATCATCATCATCATCATCATCATCACCAGCATCATCATCGTCATCATCACCATCGGCATCATCATCAGCATCATCATCATAATCAACATCATCATAATCAACATCATCAACATCATCGTTGACACCATCGTCATTCAACCCCATCATCATCATCATCATCAGCATCATCATCATAATCATCATCATCATCATCATCATCATCATCATCATCATCATCATCATCCCGGCTCTTCCAACCCTGGAGACACGAGGAGCCAGACGTGACGGCATCCCGTGCCCCCTCGAACCGTCGCCACCCAGAATGCTGGGCTGGCACGGTGGAGGGATCTGCCGCAGGCAGCTGGATTGCGAGGAAGTCTCTGGCGAAGCGGCTTCAGTTGTCATAAAGTGTCACGAATTTCGGGGAGACGTAAGGCTCGGGTACGGGGGACTCGGGTTGGCCTGACGGGGACCATCATAAAAATGACGAGACCCAATCTGAAATTTGACGCGGGCTCCCGCTGCAGACATCCCACGAAAACGGGACCGTCAAAACTCAGGACGCGCTCGTCAAAAAAAAATCGGCAAACCCGAGTTCCGGGCTCACCCGAGTCTGACGTTTTCCCGAGAATTCTGAAGCGAAGCGATGGTTTCTGTTGTCCTAACTTGTGACGAAGTCTCGAGCGAAACGGCCTCAGTGTTTCTGACTCGTGGGGGAATCTCCGGCGAAATGGCGATTCAAGGAGTCGGGCCTCGGAGCTCTCCCCATCCCTCCCGCGGGATGTCGGTGCGATCTTCCATGACCCCCGGCAAAGCCTTCTGCCGCTTTCGCTTCCAGGGGAAGCCCGCGGCAAACCCGAGCCACAACAGGCCGACAAACCCGAACCCGGCTTCCCCTGGCCATCGCTCGGACGACCACTCCCTGTGCTTTTTTCCGGTTTCGCGCGTGTTTTTTTTTCTTCTCACAGGATGATCCAGGAGGCTCCTGAATGATCCCCGCCGAGAAAAGGTGCACACGTCCGAGCGACACCAGGGCACCCAGCAGGGAGAGAGGACGCGCGCCGAGCTGCCCTCGAGAGGCGGCGGTGCCGTGGGCGGCCGCAGCGGCTGCTCGCGCGGCTGCTCGGGCGGCCGACCCCGCTGAAACGCCGCGGCCGCGGGCGAAAAAGAAGCCCACCGGCGGGCGTGCAGCTCGACGGGCGCCCAGTGGGGCGCGCAGGGACATGCTAGTGCTATATACACACACACACATATATATATATATATATATATATATATATGTCCACCTTGGAGGCGCGCGTCCGACCCGAGCATATAGTATACCCATCTTGTAGTAACTATCGTTTCGCGTCTGGTGTGGCCACAGAGCGCCCGCCACGGCGCATACACTATGTAAGATTTCCCGGTGCGCGCGTCGCCCCTGGGGGGGCGACGCGCATATGGTATAAGTATGCTGGGGTGACGCCGACCCTGGGCTCCTTGAACCTCAGCGTCGACGCGGCCGACCTCTCTGGAGGTCGGCGCCGCCTCCTCGAGAGGCTTTCTCCGTGCCCTCGCGCTGTAGTGGAAGATAGGCTCGCGTCCAGCTTCAGCTTGTGGGCCAGACGCAGCAGAGAAAGCTGCAGCCGCACAAGTTGGCGGCGCTCACAAAGGGGTGTGGGGGGTGGAAAGCGTCTGAGAAGGAGGCTGCTTCTTAGACGGCGCCGGCCTTGCATCTTCAGGTCAGGCCCGCGCCTTCTGAGAAGCAAGGGATGCCTCTTAGAAACCTTCCCACCCTCGCCCTACCGCCCCTCTGCGCGTGGCCGAACAAGGATTAGGTCGGGCGTACAGACAGAAAATACCACCACAATGTCAGACAATATGCAAAAACACAAAAAACGCCCCCAGACTTTTTTTTTCTCTCTCTCTCTCTCTCTCTCGTAATTTTTGAATTTTCCTCCTGTAGAGGGACAGGCCCGACTTAGAAGGAGGTCGACGCCGCCTCGGGCACCGCCTTCCCGGCGAGCGCCGGCCTCCGCACGAGCAGCCCGCGGCAACAGGCCTGCGGAGGCGGAGGTGCGGCACGCCCCCGGGGCAGGCCCGCCGCTCGGTGCCGCCGCGGGTGCGCCGAGCCCGATGCCCACCCGCCCTCCTGCGGCGAGGTCCCCTTCCCCAGCGATCCCTTGGACGCCGTGGGCCTGCATTGATGGGCCCGCTTTCCACCAACGCTACCATATGTAGGAAGAGGAGGCGGAGGAGGAGGAGGAGGAGGAGGAGGAGGAGGAGGAGCAGGAGGAGGAGCAGGAGGAGGAGGAGGAGGAGGAGGAGGAGGACCTCCTCATCCTCCCTTCTCCCCCGTCCTACTTATGGTAGTGCTGGTGGTGGAGAATTTGCCCATCCTGCATGCCATTCACAGCGGCCCGGGCGCCGACGACCAGCCCCGCCGCCAGCGCCCAGCCCGGGCGCTCGCCCGGTCCTGGAGAGGTCGGACGCTGGAGCCCGCCGCCGGGGTCGTCGTCGGCCGCTAGAAGCTGGCAGGGGGGCAGGCCGCCACCGTGGCCGTCTTCGAGCGAAGCGCACCGCCACCGCCTCTGGTCGCCAGGACAGCCAGACCGTCGCCCAGGGGCGGCCCTTGAACTCCAGGGCCTCCAGGCCGACGGGCTTGAGCCCAGACCGTTACGGAACATGCCCTCTGACACGCCCCTGGCCGCGCCCCCAGGGGGGTGTCCTGGTACGGCCACAGGCGCGGTCCCAAGCACGCCCGCAGAAACGTACCCCCTCCACGCGGAACACAGCCGCCACGGAGATCGAGCTTGCTATTTGGGGGTCTTGGCTGCTCCCTCCTTCTCTGGATCCTCCTCCTCCTTCTCTTCCTGATCGCCGTCCCCCACCTGACTCTCTTCCTCCTCCTCCTCCTCCTCCTCCACCTTCCCCTCCTCCATCTTATCCTCCCTCCTTATTATCCTCCCTCCTCCATTTCTGGAGCAAGGGAGTGCACCTGCGGTATAAGATACTGATAAACAATCCCAATGCATACCTCCATAACCGATCCCACGGGCGATAAGACATGCGGTCGCGGCGAATCGAAGGATGGACACAACGCGGGTGGATGCGCATGATGGCGGCGTTGATGATGGTTTTGCTCTTCCAGGCCAAGCACAGAAGTGAAAAAAAAACTGCAAAAGTAGAAATGGCCGAAGACCCCGAGGAAGCTTCGCGGCTCCTTCCGCGCAACCTGCCAGAGGCAAGCCCTTGGCGTGCGCTTCCTGGTGGATGCCTACGTCTCGCGGCGCGGCCAGATCTCGTAGCAAAGAAACAAAAAAGGAGCAAGAGGCCGAGGATGAACAAGAGGAACAGTAGTCAGAGACGGTGGGATTACACATGCACGTGGGCCCCACAAGGCAACGCTGCATGAGAAGACGCATGGAGTAGGACAACTCGGCACAGTATGGGCACGGCACGGCCTGCGGACACGGCACAGCACGCGCACGGCACGTGGTGTACGTGTATTCTAAACTTCGGGCGCCGCTGCCACATTCTGACACTCAGGCACGGCGCGCGGCGCAGCACCTGGGCACAGCACACCACGCACGCACGGCATGCTTTCACACTCCAGGCCTCGAGCACGGCACGGCCATCGCACAGGACACGGGACACGGGAACGGCACAGCACGCGGGCACGGCACGGCACGCGTGTCGTATCCAGCCTCCCCTGACACGCGTCCTCGTGCTGCGGGTGGGGCCCCTCATCGCATGCGCTGTTGAGGGAAGCATGCGCTGATCGAGCAGACAGAGAACGGCACAGCCAGCAGCTGGCAGAGGTCCACGCGTGTCTCCTGGGCCAGGGAGGACCCAGGAAGACATCCGGATCTGCATGCTGCGGCTGACATGTTATCCGATACAGTGTGGGCATTTTTTTATTATCCTATCACCCTGGGGCTTATCATGCACAAATCAATTCGGACGCCGCACACACAGTGTGGGCATTGGATAAGGAATCCTGAGATAAGGAATCCAGGGTCTGGACGCCAGTGGAACTCCAATCGTGGACTGGCCATGGACATCACCGCCGCCCTCATCGGATCTCCCGGGTCTGGCGCCTCCTGGGACTATTCGTTACCACACGCTTCCACCGAAACAGCGGAGGGAAAGAACAACGGACACCGATGAGCGGGGGAGACAGACGAGTGATCCGCCCAAGCGCGCTCACTGCGCATCTCCAGACTGCCCCTGGTCCGCTGCCTCTGCCGGCTCCGAGGTGCTGTCCTTCGCATCCGAGACCTCCAGGAGGGAGGAGGCACGAGGAGAAGGAGGAGGAGGAGGGCGAGCAGGAGGAGGACTAGCAGGAGCAGGGGTGACGAGAGAGGGGGAGGGTAAGGATAAGGATGATGATGATGCTGCTGATAATGATGATGAAGAGTAGGAGGAGGATGAGGAGGATAATGATGATGCTGATTATGATGATGAAGGTGATGATGATGCTGATGCTGATGATGATGCTGCTGCTGCTGATGATGATGATGATGATGATGATGATGATGATGATGATGCGGACGGTGATGATGAAACTGCTGCTGATGATGAGGCTGTTGATGTTGATGCTGATGTGGATGATTATGATGCTATTGATGAATATAATGATGATTCTGATGATGACGATGACGATGATGCTGATGATTATGATGATGCAGCTGCTGCTGCTGCTGCTGATAATGATGATGATGATGATGATGATGATGATGATGATGATGATGATGATGATGATGATAATGATGATAATGGTAATGATAATGATACTCATGATGATGACGATGATGATGATGGATGATGATGGATGATGATGATGATGATGATGATGATGATGATGATGATGATGATGGTGGTGGTGATGATGATGATGCTTATGATGATAATGATGATGAGTCTGATGATGATGCTGATGCTGATGCGGATGCTGATGCTGATGCTGATGATGATGATGCTGTTGCTGATGATGATGATGCTGCTGCTGATGATGATGATGGTGATGGTGTGATGATGATGATGATGATGATGATGATGATGATGATGATGATGATGATGATGATGATGATGATGACGGGAGGAGGAGGAGGAGGAGGGAGGAGGAGGAGGAGGAGGAGGAGGAGGAGGAGGAGGAGGAGGGGAGGAGGAGAAGGGGGAGGAGGAGAGGAGGAGAGGAGAGGAGGAGGAAGAGGAGGAGAAGGAGGAGGAGGAGGAGAAGATGGAGGAAGAGGAGGAGGAGGAGGAGCAGAAGGATGAGGATGAGGAGGAGGAGGAGGAGGAGGAGGAGGAGGAGGAGGAAGAGCAGGACGGAGAGAGGATCGGGAGCAAGAGGTGTGGAAGTGGAGAGGTCCTCTGCCAGGTCCGGGACGACGGGCAGGAAGTCCGCCGCCTCCTCCTCCTCCTCTTGCGCGCCCGGGACCTCGCGAGCCTGCTTGTCCGCCTCCGATAGGCGCGGGGGCCGAAGGAAGGGACGGGAGGAGGGAGGCGGGAGATCGCAAGAGAGAGGGAGGAAGGACTGAGGAGGGATGCTTTGTTGTAGTTGCCGCTGCTGTTTCTGCTGCTGTTGCTGCTGTTTCTGTTGCTGCATTCTCAGCGCTAAAGAATTATCCCGGCAAAGCAACCTAACAGCGATGTGTAGAAGCATATCTGAAAGCATTCCCCTTAAGATTCAGATGAAAATCCAGTTGTCGAATTCTGCTGTTCTCGCAGTCGTAGTCGCATTCGCGATGACAGTCGCAGCGGCAACGGCAGTCGCAGTCACAGCCTCAGCCTCAGCCTGCCTCAGCCTCAGCCTCAGCCTGCCTCAGCCTCAGCCTGCCTCAGCCTCAGCCTCAGCCTGCTTCAGCCTCAGCCTCAGTCTGCCTTCAGCCTCGGCCTCAGCCTCAGCCTGCCTCAGCCTCAGCCTGCATCAGCCTCAGCCTCAGCCTCAGCCTGCCTCAGCATCAGCCTGCCTCAGCCTCAGCCTCAGCCTGCCTCAGCCTCAGCCTCAGCCTGCTTCAGCCTCAGCCTCAGTCTGCCTTCAGCCTCGGCCTCAGCCTCAGCCTGCCTCAGCCTCAGCCTGCCTCTCAGCATCAGCCTGCCTCAGCATTCAAAATGTGGCCCGGGAATGGAGTTCTGGGAACTCGAAGAACACGAAGTGGCCTACAGTTGGCTCCGGGCATTCAAAATCATGCCCAGGAATGGAGTTCTGGGAACTTGAAGAGCACGAAGTGGCCTACAGTTGGCTCCGGGCATCCAAAATGTGGCCCGGGAATGGAGTTCTGGGAAATCGAAGAGCACGAAGTGGCCTACAGTTGGCTCCGGGCATCCAAAATGTGGCCCGGGAATGGAGTTCTGGGAGCACCAAGAGCGATTTTGCGAGGATGTCCCAAGCGATTTCGGCTTCGACGGCAGCCTCCCCGGGTCCCGCCCAGACCCCCCTGAGGAGTCATGATGCTCTCTTTTGAAACCACTAGAAACCTATCAGCAAGAGCTGTTAGGTAAAAAGTGTTGTTGATGCCCCCTCCGGGGCACATTGTGTTTCCCGACGAAGCGCCGTACTGGGTGACGCGGGACGCATGTAAAGACAAGGCAGGGATGGACGGAGGGAGGGAGGGAGGATGGCATCATCCGTACTGAGCTATTCGCGTCGCGAACAGGGGGCATTATTCGTATTGGGCTACGGAGGAGGGAGGGAGGAGGGAGGGGGGAGGAGGGACAACAAGGAAGGAAGATAGAGGTGGGAGGAGAAGGTGGGAGAAGGGAGGGAGGAAAGAGAAGGGAGGGAGGACGGGGAGGGAGGGAAGACAAGGGAGGGAGGGAGTAGGGAGGAAGAAGAGAGACGAAGGGGGGACAACGGTCCTCCGCCGGCATAGCTGCAGGGCTGTTCGCCTCCTTGTCGAAGCCCGTGCTCGCCGCCTCGTCGGCCTGCCCGTCTGCCTCGAGGAGGGGGTGAACTGAGGGGGAGCGAGGGGAGGAAGGCAATCTGAAGGAGAGGGGACCACGACATCCCAGGTCACCCAGCTTCTCGCATCGCGCCCCGCGGTGGGCGACTCGTGCGCGCGAGGCGCGACCCTCTGCGCGCCCCCCCCCCCCCGGGTGGGACCTGGGAGACCCGCTGTGCATCTCGTCGCCACGGGGTCCCAAGACGTCCAGGCCCTCTCCCCGGGGCCCTCTCGTCCTGCGCAGTCGGCTCTGCCGACGGCCCTGGGGACCGGCCAGGGCCCCCAGGGGCCGAACGCGGCGACAGACACCAGCCTCGTCTCTTCGATACGCTGGAGGTCTGGGGGGGGGGGAGGAGGGGTGCCAGGAGGGAGCAGCGAGGACACAGGATCGGCGGTGGACAAACCTCCCTTTAGTAAACCTCCCCTTAATGAAAAACGGCCTGGGACGGAACCCGACGGGCCTGGACCCGCAAAAATGACGGCCGCGACGCCCTCTCGCGAACCGAAAACGACCGATTCGCTAATCGACGTGTCAGGGTAGGAGGTCTGTCCAACCCCGGGGGAAGGAGGGGTGCCAGGAGGGAGCAGCGAGGACACGTGGAGGAGGCGCCTCCGTCGGGACTCGCGGAAGGAGGAGGAGAAGGAGGAGCAGGAGGAGGAGGAAGAGGAGGAGGAGGAGGAGGAGGAGGAGGAGGAGAAGGAGGAGGAGGAGGAGGAGGAGGAGGAGGAGGAGGGAGAAGGGAGGAGGGAGGAGGAGGGAGGAGGGAGCAGGAGGAGGAGGAGGCGGAGGGAGGAGGAGGCGCCTCCGTCGGGACTCGCGGAAGGTCGCCGGCCCCCTTGTCCGGCTCCGCGGCCTGGGCCCCTTCCGCGGTCGGGGCCCCGTCGCCCTGCTCCTCCTCGGGGGGCTGGGAGGCCAAGGACGCGGCAGGGCCGCGTCGCGACGGCGACGGCGCCTCGGACGCTCTCCTCGGACGTCTCCGCTCTTCCTCGGGCGCTGCCTCATGATGATGATGATGATGATGATGATGATGATGATGATGATGATGATGATGATGATGATGATGATGATGATGATGATGATGATGATGATGATGATGATGATGATGATGATGATGATGATGATGATGAGGAGGAGGAGGAGGAGGAGGAGGAGGAGGAGGAGGAGGAGGAGGATGGAGGATGGAGGATGGAGGAGGAGGAGGAGGAGGAGGAGGAGGAGGAGGAGGAGGAGGAGGAGGAGGAGGACGAGGAGGAGGAGGAGGAGGAGGAGGAGGAGGAGCAGGATGGGAGGATTGAGGGGAGGAGGAGGAGGAGGAGGAGGAGGAGGAGGAGGAGGAGGAGGAGGAGGAGGAGGAGGAGGAGGAGGAGGAGGAGGATGGAGGAGGAGGAGGAGGAGGAGGAGGAGGAGAGCGGAGGAGGAGGAGGAGCAGGATGGAGGGAGGAGGAGGATGGAGGAGGAGGAGGAGGAGGAGGAGGAGAGAGGAGGAGGAAGGAGGAGGAGGAGGAGGAGGAGGAGGAGAAGGAGGATGGAGGATGGAGGAGGAGGAGGAGGAGGAGAAGGAGGAGAAGGAGGGGGGAAAAGGAGCGTGCACCTTTCGTGCCCCTTCTGGGTGGCCACTTTTTGGTGCCCCATTCAGGGCACAAGAGGTGCCCCTGTCTTCGCCCTCCCCGCACTCGCCACCGCTCGGACCTCCAATGCACTGCTCGTGCGTGTATGTTCCGCACGACAATCAAATCGCACACGTCCGAGCGATGCCGAGCCCATCTACCGCCCCCCACGACGCAACGCCCGAACATCATTCTGGCTCTGTTTTATTTGCTTGACTCCGGATGCTCTCCAGCAGGCGCGCCGCGCCGCGAGCTCTCTGGGGGTGCCCGGGCCGTCCCGAGCGGCAGCCGCCAGGCCGGACAAGACCCACCGCCGCGCCGCCACGGCACGTGCCTGGAGCGCGCCGCTGCCTCCCGGGGAGCGCGCTCTGGCAAGGATCGGCGGCGAGCGAGGGGGGCGCAGTGAGAAGCAGGAGGCCTCTTCAGAAGGCGGCGGGGCTTCTCGGAAGGCGCCTGGACTTCTGGAGACTGCTTTCTCTGTCTTCGGGGAAGGCGGGAGCACTTCTCAGAAGGCCCGGGCACTTCTGAGCTTGCTGACCCAAACCCCCGACGTCATGATTTCGTCATGACGCGACCCCCAGAGGTCTGGACCCGTTCCCCGAGAGCGGTTTCTCATCCCGACTCGTTGTTTGAGGCCCCGAGTCCCAGAAAGGGCCCCCAGGTGCAGTGCAAAACCTCCCGTCGTGATTTTTGTCACGTCTCTTGGACCGTCAGAGGCGCCCCCCCAAGATACCTCCAAGACGGTCCAAGAGCGCTCCAAGAGAGCCCAAGACCGCCCAAGACGGCCCAAGAGGCTTCCAAGACGCCCCAAGAGGCGCCCAAGGGGCGTCCCAAGAGGTCTCCAGGGGGCCTGGGGAGAAGGCCCGCCCCTCCTCGCTTGCCCCCCTCGCTGGCCGCCGAAGGGATCCCGAGACGAGCCCGGCCGTGGAGCTGAGGGCCCCCCTCACGCCTGGACCGAGGCCAGGACCATGCCCACGGTGCGGCTGCACGCAGAAGTGGCCCCACAGCAGGAGCTGGACCACAAGAACCCTTCCACAAGAAACCCAGCCCTGAGACCCCAGGGCGTCCATTGATTTTTGGCGTGGGAACGTCACGCTTGCCATAGCAAAACCATCGAAACCCAAGAGACCCAGGACACCCTGGAGGCAAGAAGGGTGTTTCTTGGCATGGGCCTCCACTGTAGGCAAGAGTGACCCTTGGTGCGCGGCCTCAGGGGGTGCGTGATGGGGGCCAAAGCTGAGCGCGCAAGCCGCTGCTATCGCATCTCATTCGGCTATCGGGGGGGGCCCTCTTGGCCCGCACCGACCGTCACTCCAGCGCAGTGCCGTTCTTACGTGTAGTCGATTATGTTTGTTCACCACGTAGTGGCAAATGGCAGCCCAAACACAATGCATATGTGTTCCTTTCAGCACCTGTGGCCCCGAGAGCCAGCCAGACAATTACATGCTAGATGGTGTCCAGTGGCGTTTCTGCGAAGCCCCACAGGACAGGGCCCAAATAACCCAATGTATACATATATCTCATGTATACGTGCATGTAGATGTGTATAGAAAGATATTTATTCATACGCGGCTCCCACTGAATGCCTTCTGGACCCTCACGGCGTCCATTATGTCTGGTTGTCGGTCCCGGATCGGTGCTTGCCCTGGGGCAGGAAGAGCTTTCGGTCGCCGCAAACTAGAAAAATAATCGATCCTCGAATTCCTCCTCCCCCGAAGACTTCTCGGGGCAGACCGGAAGCGGGGCGTCAAAACCGCTCAAACTTCTTCCTGGAACCATCCAGGGATCCCTTCTAGCTACTCCTTTTAGCTGCGTCCAGCCGTGGCGAGGAGAGAATCTCGAGGGATGCTCAACAAAAACTCCGAAGCGACGACAACGTCGTCGGTGTCGTCCCCTTGAATCCTTCTCGAGTGCGACCAGAAGCGGGGCACTCGCGCTGGCGCCCTGGCGCCAACAAGAGCGCCGGACGGACATTTGTTTGCTTTCCGCTCGATTTTTCCGACGGCCCCAGGGCCCGAAACGGGTCCCTGGAAGACGATGGCGAAGACACGCCACGAACCTCGGGGTCGAAGTCCTCGTCGAGCACAGCGGGAGGCGGGGCGCTCTCGTTTCGGGCGGGTGCTGCTGGGGGGTGGCCCACACGGGGGGTGAATCAAAGAGCCCTGCATGGACACTTTTTTTTGAATCCGTAGCTGTCCATGTGTGCGTCCACGTGTCTGTTCCAATCGAGGGTTGCCAATCAGAGTGCGACAAACCTGCGTCAAAGAGGCTCGCGTCATGCACTTCCTGACAAACGTGAAAGCCATGCGACCTCCCTGCACGAGGCCACATGCATATGCACTGAGTTCGCTGCACGGCGGATCGCGTCAACTTCGCTAGAAACAGCTAGCCCCACATGGACGCGTTGGGGCCCCTCCTGGGCCCCCGCTGGCTCCAGGAGGGGCCCGAAGAAGTGTCCCTTTGGGGCCCTTTCCTTCGCCCCCCCGTGGGGGCCCCCCCCCCCCCCCCACTCGCACCCGCCCGATCGCCGGGGCCCCGGGAAGCCTCGACCCCTGCCCCGGGCAGGACCGGCAGTTCCGTCCTGCACGGCCCTTCTGACGGCCTCGGGGCTGGGTGAGGGCACCCGGAGGCCGAACACGGTTCACTGTTGAGGCGGGAATGTTGTCCCTGTCCGCGGAATCCGTGGCCCAAATGGGCCCGATCCGTTCCCTGCAATGGAAACCTGTCGCATGCCTTTCGGGACCAATTCTTGCTGGCCTCAGGGCCTGAAGCGGCCCTCCAGCGGCCTAAACGAAAACGCCCCGACTGAACCAACAAGTCCGCCAGAGGCCCAGGACACGACCAGGTGAGCGCCGACGCCAACAGACGGCGTAGCGGGATTGCTGCCCCCCTCGACCGCTCTCTCTGCTTCTCTCTCTCTCTCTCTCTCTTCCTCTCACTGTCTCTCTCTCTCTCTCTCTCTCTCTTTCTTTTTCTCTCTCTATTTCTCTCTTTCGCTGGTACTCTTGCGTGTTTCATCGCATCGGTCCGCCTGTCACTGCAACATTTTGCCGCGAAACCAATGCTTTGGGGTGAAACAACGCACCGCTTGACTGAACAAACTGTCGCCCCGACTTCTGCTGCACTTGCTTCGACATCGTCCTCGTAACCAGACCCCCGGCGCCGTGTTTTTTCACAACGTGGGCCCCCGAAAGTCTCGACCCGTGCCCCGAGACCGGCTTTTCATCCTTTGAGCAGGGACGGACCGTCCAGGCACTCCTATAAGCCTACCGCAACATATTCTTAGAACCCGAACATGTTCTAAGAACAACACCACTGTTTTTAGAACACAAACCCGATGTGTTAAAACAAGACGGTCTCAGCCAGAAGTGGTAGAAAAACAGACCGCACAGACCACGACACGTGCTGGGAACAGTCCTTGGTGGGCCCATGGCCACGCCAGGACGCTTCGCCACTGCTCGCACCCCGCATCGTAACTGGGCGGCCGCAGGGCACGGCGAGGGCCCCCGGCGGCCGAGGAATGGCAAGAGGCCACCCGCCGTGCGATTTGTTTCCCGACGCGGATCGTTTTGGGACGGCCGCAGCGCACGGCGGGGGCCCCCGGTGGCCGAGGAATGGCAAGAGGCCGCCCGTCAACGATCTGTGCCCCGGGGGTCCATGTCGAAGACGACCGGCAGAGGGGCGCTCTCGTTGGCGTTCTGGCGGAGCTCCCGCTGCAAGGCGCTGGCGTTGCCGCCCGCGGCGTCGAGCCGGGCCGAGGAGTCCAGCAGTGCCCTCTCGGCCTGCAGCTTCGCCACCTCCGCCTTCAGCTTCTCCACCCTTCGTTTTTTTGTTCAGCGAAGGGGGGTTCGAGGTTCGAGGAGCGAAAACCGTCCTCCTCCTCCTTCGCCACCTTCGCCTCCTTCCCTCCTCCTCGTCCTCCTCCTCCTCCTCCTCCTCCTCGTCCTCCTCCTCCTCCTTGTCCTCCTCCTCCTCCTCCTACTTCTGTTCCTCGTGTGCACGTCGCCTGAACCCACCGGGTTTGCCGTCCGTCTGCTCGTAGGTCAGAGCTGTCTGGCACGACGAGTGGCGTGGCAGAGACACTGCACCATCCCCACTCTCCATTGCTGGGAAGCCCTTGCCTTGTCTTCCGAAGTGTCCAATCCAATCCAATCCAATATTACCCCTCCTCCTAATCCTCCTCCTTCGCCTTCCTCTCCCTCCCCCCACGCCTGGGGGAGGAGGTAGGGGCATGATGAGAAGGGAGAGGGAACAGGATGAGAGGATGAGGAAACGGATGCTTATGATGATGGTGATGCTGATGATGCCCATGATGATGATGAGGAGTTCGACTAATCCGATAGCCCTTATAACGGCGACGATGGAACACAGTGCCGGGGAACTGCTTTGAACATCACCAGTCGTTCAAAGCAGTGCCCCGGCACTGCTTTGAACGATGCGGAAATGCGATCAGCAGGAGCCTTCGTCTGTTCCTTCTCCTCTTCTCGTCGCTGTATGCTCTTCCTTGTCCTCCCTCCTCCCCCGTTCCCTCTCTAATTAATTACCTCGTTCTCCCAGTCTCACGCGCACTTCTCCTCCTGCTCTCCTCCTCGTCCTCCTCCTCCTCCTCCTCCCCCTCATCCTTGTTATATTTCTCCGTCCTTGTCCTCCTGTCCCCGTTCTCCTTCTCCCTCTCCTCCTCCTCCTCCTCCTCGTCGTCGTCCTCCTCCTCCCTCCTCCTCCTCCTCCCTCCTCCTCCCTCCTCCTCCTCCTCCTCCTCCTCCTCCCTCACCTTCTTCCTCCTCCTCCTCCTCCCCCTTTTCCTCTCCCTCCTCCTCCTCCTCCTCCTCCTCCCCCTTCCCCCTCTTCCTCCTCTGCTATCACTCCTCCATAATTCCTGTCCGCTCCTCCCCTTCACTGATCTTCCTCTTCGTCATCATCATCCCTTTCGTCGCACGCCTCTTAATCCTCAATCGGTTCCCAATCTTCTCGACTTTCTTGTCATCCGCGTCCTTGGCTGTTGGAGGGGCCTCAGGAATTCTCAGGGCTCTTGTGTTGCACGCGAAGGCACACCTCCCAGGAACGCATCATCCTCCTCACATTCACCCTCCTCCTCCTCATCCTCCTCCTCCATGCACGTTCGGCTCAAGCCCGCGCCGACGGTAGGTTTCACGGCGGTTGGGCGGGCTCGCGCCCGCCTCCGCGGCCTGCAGTCGGGGCAGAGATGCGTGCAGGGTGGGATGACAAAGCGGAAGAGGAAACACGGGCCGCAGTTGCGGATTCTTCAAAGAGCAGCGGCGGCGGTTGGGGAACAAGTGGGGGTTGGGGCGGCCGCAGTGGCGGATACGGCGGCGGAGGTGACCGCAGTGGCGGCTGGGGCGGCGGAGATTCTCTTGGCGGATGGAGAGGAAAAGCGCAGGATGGCGGCGACGGAAGTGACCGCAGTCGCGGATGGGAGGGCGGCGGATGGGGCGGCAACGGATGCGAGGGTTGGGGAATGGAGGGCGCCCGCTGGTGGGACGACGAGGGTGGCTGGTGGAATGCATGGGAAGGTGGCCGCTCGAGTGCCTCGGCAGGTTCTCCTGCCGCGGAGCCCGCGGCCGCAACAGCGGCGGGCAAAGGAGGCGGTCCCCTGCTTCCCCCAGGGCGCGAAGAACAAGGCGCAGTTGCGCTGTTTCAAATTGTGCGCAATGAGCCGCTGCCAATTTTCAAGTTGGAATTCTTCGAGAACTTCAGGGCGAACTGGAACGGCAATTATAAGCAGCACAACGCGGCCTTGAAGTGGTTCCGAGACGAGTACGAAGACCGAGAAAACCCTTTCGGCAGCCGCACGCCCGTCTTCGGAGGTACCGCAGTTGCGGAGGAAATTTCGAAGATCCTTAAGTACCGCGCAAAGGGGAAGGCGCAGGACAACAGGGATTGGGACTGGGACCACACTGTCAAAGTGCCGTGGTCTTGGCTGGAGATGGTCGCGCAGATGGATGGACCTACAATGCTGCGCGTCGTGTGCGGCCCTGACAATGACCGCAGTCGCGGGTTGGTCCGCTGCGAGTGCCGCCCGTGCCCTAGCAGTCTCGACAACATGAGGCACACGAAAGGGGTGGACAGAGGACAGGCGCAAAGAATCCCTCTGCCCCAGTGGGATTTCGTCCTCATCCGCGACGACGGCTCGGGCATTCGCGTCCACCCATCCTGGTCTAGCCCGAAGTTCAACACGTATGAGGTGGAGCCGCACTCGCATCCCGTGCGGGGCCCGAGGGCAGGTCTCGGCAAGAGCGATGGCCACGGAACGTTCACGTTCTGGAAGATGCTGCACGCCCATCCGAATCCTGGGCGGTTCGACGCGAGCAAGGGGGCGCAGCTGCAACCGCGGTGGTCCGCGCAGCCTTGACACCGCAGTTGCGGGATTGCGCAGCCATGGAACCGCAGTTGCGGGGACCGATCGCGTGACGCCGCGCTCGTTTGACTCACTATGCGCGCTTTCGGCCGCAGTTGCGGCGCTGCCTTCTAGCGACTTCATACAGCTTGGCCGCAGTTGCGGCGCTCCCACGACTGACCGCTGTAATTAGGTGCTTCGGGCGCGCATCACCTCCGTTGAAGCACTCGTGACGTTAATTAGCGCGGCCGCAGTTGCGGAGACAGGTACTTAAACAGATGGATCCGCAGTTGTTCGTCGTCCTCGTCGCCCCTTCCCCGTCGTCCTCGTCGCAGTCTCCTCCCTCCGCCTTTCCTCCTCGTCGCAGTTCCTTCCGTTGGCCGTAGCCCGCCTCCGTTGGCCGAGTCATTTCCCGTCGTCCTCGTCGCAGTCCCCCCCGAGGGCCGCAGTTGCGGACTTTGTTGATTCCTCCTCCTCCGTTTCTGCCCCGTCATCCTCGTCGCAGTCCCCTTGCTCCTTTCACCCTCGTCTGAGCTCTTCGCGCCATCCTCTTCCGTCGCGTCCTCTCCATCCTCCTCTTCGCCTTCCTCGTCCTCATCCCCGCCGTCTCCCTCGTTGTCCTTCCTCTCCCAAGCCGGCCGCAGTTCCCCCGTCGGACGGGGGCCGCGCGCGGCCACGCCATGGACCCAGGTCGCAAAGCCGAGGTCGACAAGCGGTTCGCCGAGCTGAAGCAGCAACTGCGGGAAAGGTTCGGCCTGCAAGGGGCTGCCGCGGATGCCGCAGTCGCGGAGCCGACGGAGGACCGCAGTTGCGGAAGCCCCGAGCGACCGCCGCGCGAGGCCTCCCCGCAGTCGTCTAGCTCCTCGCGGGAATATCGGCCGCCGCCGCCGATAAGCGCTGCGAGTGGGAGCTCTGCTGGTGGGAGGCGCGAAGAGGCGCAGTTGCGCAGGGCGCACTTGACCCCCAAGGCAAAATGGGGGCCTCGGGCGCAGACGCCGACGAAGCAGCAGGACCAACCAGCAGTGACGGGAGCCGCCACCGAGACCGCAGTTGCGGGGGTGGCCGGCGAGCCAGGTGCCGCGCGCGGCTCATCTGGGAGCAGCGCGCCCTCGGCCGTGCTGCTCGCAGCCGAGTCCAAACGAGGCGCCCAACCCGAAGACGAGGCCGCCTCCCAGGAGAAAGCCGCCGAGACAATCGCCTCGGCCGATTCGCGGCCGAGGAAAAGGCCGCCTCCCACGGAAGGCTCGCCGCTGTCAGAACCGCAGTCGCGGGGTCGCGCGGGGCCTCCGTCGGAACCGCAGTTGCGGGAAGATGCGGGAGCACCGCGGAAGAAGCAGCGGACCAGGTCCCCTCCAGGGATAAACTACGTTGGGGAACGCCCCAAGTGGAACGAAGGATTCCTTCGTACAGCAGACGGCAATCGGGTTCCGTCCACCATCGCTTTGGTGTTCAACGTGGTGGTCATCACGAAGGTGGCAACAAAGGAAGATGTCTTCAGGTGCATCTTGCACCAAACTGCGGCGGTCGTCTTCGTCGTATGGGACCCCGAGCTGTTCCGCACGGGGAACGTCGAAGGCGCTTGCAGCTACGACGTTCCCGTTGGACTCAGGACTGCCGTCGAAGACGCTGTCACTTTGAAAAACAACACCGCGGAGCCTTACTGGACGACGGTTGGCCTGTTCAGAGACACGGGCGTGGTGCTCGTGCGCCCGCACATCATCGCAGAGACCGCAGTTGCGGGTCATGTTGTTGGGGCCACCCACGCCGTCACGATCCTGCGCTTTCGCCTGAAGGGCTCCGACATGAATCCTGCCGCGGTGATCCGTTTTGCCGTCGTGTCCAGACACGCAGTCACCGAACGTCTCCAACAGAAGATCACGCAATCAGAACAAACAGCGTGGCATCCAAGTTTCTTCAAGGACGCGGTTGCTTCCATCCATAAAAATGATGTGCGGTTCTTGTGCGGCCTGTTTGACATCCCGCCTGAGCAGCTCCAAGCATTTGGCCGCAGTTGCGGAGCCAGCTACACCTGCCCGATGGGGGTGGTGCTCAGGGCTGGACCCGCCCTGTTCGGAGGCCTTGTGGAGGGCACACGCGTCATGCATCCGAATTACGTCCTCCCCATTGGCCCGTGCGACGTGCGCATTGCGGACTACAACGCGGATTCTGCAGGGAGGCCGTCGAAGAACGATCCCCAGTGGCTCCCTGATTGGATGCATCGAACAAGCGACTCCATCATCTCTCGGCGCTGGGTCCCAGCGAAGTACATGCCCAAGTGGGAGGATGACCCTGACCGCAGTAGCGGAGTCAGAAGAAAGCTCGGCTTGGCAGCGCTGCCCCCAATCGGCAAGGTCATTCAGAAGGAGCTCAACGAGAAGACCTTCAGCACGCACTGGTGCGAGGGCATCCACCAAAACGTCGTCTTCGTCGGCCACGGACGCCAGAGTCGGGCGAGCAAGCGGAAGCACGAAGAGGCGCGATCTGCCGCAGTTGCGGACGAGCGGTGAGTGCGGCAAGACCGAGGAGCCGCAGTTGCGGAACAGAGCTCGGTACTACTGGGCGCCTGCTGCCTGCGTAGTGCATCCCATTAGCGATGGAGTGCATGTTGCGGTGTAGGATAGCCCGCAGTTGCGGGGTTGCGGTTGCGAAGCCGCAGTTGCGGTTGCGTATAATAGGAGAGCACGCGGTTGCGAAGCCGCAGTTTGCAATAAGTGTGCGCGCGCTGGGTCATCATCATCGTCGTCGTCCGTCCTCGTCGTCGTCGCTGCCGTCGTCGTCGTCGCGTCTGTCGTCTGTCGTCAGCAGTCGTCGTCGGTCGTCGTCGTCGTCAAGTCTGTCGTCTGTCGTCAGCAGTCGTCGTCGTCGTCGTCCCTCCTCCCTCCTCCCTCCTCCCTCCTCCCTCCTCCCTCCTCCCTCCTCCCTCCTCGTCCTCCTCCAGGCCGCATCCCCCCGCCACCTCCGTCCTAGCTCTCCTTCCCCTTCCCCTCCTCGTCCTCCTCCAGCTTGCACCCCCCTCCCTCCTCCAGCCTGCGCCCCCCCCAAGCTCTCGCCCGATATTTTGGATTAAAACTGAGCCTTCAGTCGTCCGCAGGCATTCGGCTCAGCAGGTCGTTGGGCTCCTGGCACACACGCCTCCACCCTGAGCGACGGACGTCGTGCCATAGTCCGCCATATCGGAGCTCCGGGCCGCAGTGGCGGACAGCGTCGGCACAGATATGAACGACAGCGTCGGCACAGATAATGCCGCAGTGGCGGACAAGAAAGCCGCAGTGGCGGACGAGACAGCCGCAGTTCCAGGCGGAACGCAAGGGATCTTTCAGAGGGCCAACGCCTTGAGGTCTAGATTCAGGACAGGGGACAAGGTGCGCCTCCCTGTGCTCATGCTCGCCCCGCACACGGGCAACCGAGGCGGGCACTACCCTCAGCAGGAAAGGGTTCGGGAACTCGCTGTGAAAATCTTCCTGGCTGGATTCACGCAAGCCGAAGCTGACCACGAAGGTGTCTGCGTTCAGATGTACCCAGCACAAGAGCTGGTGCTGAGAAAAAAGGAGGACCCGAAGTTCCAGACGTACACAGAGTACAATCTGGAAAAAGCGACCGGCCACCTCGCTGCGTGCTTCGACCGCAGTTGCGGAACAGACGTTGCGTATGGGACGTGTTCGCACTCCCACTTGTGCCTCGTGTTGCGGGCGTGCGCCCTGGGAGCCAAGTGGCCCATCCCCCAAGGCATGGAGTTCACGGAGGACGAGAGCGCGAGGCTGAAGCGCGTGCTCGATAAGGACGGCAATCTCGACATGGCCGCAGTGGCGGAACATGACCCTGTCGCTAAGAAACTCGTGCAGGGGGGTATGCTCATGGAAGTGCTTAGCTGGAAAATCATGGACGAGGAACCCACTGGTGCTTCGCTCATCAGCCAGTCCCTCAATAAAGGAGCCGATTTTGCGTTGCGAACGACTGAACTCACCGCGCTCCGTGTTCTGTGCAAGGCTGTTGACGCGGAGCTGCACGCCGCAGTTGCGGATCAGGTTGCCTTTGAAAAGGTCAAGCTCTCCGTCATGCACGAACTCGATCGAGTCGTTCAGGACCCAGACTTCATTGAGCTGTTCTCGTTCGTTGTTGGGCTCGGGAGCACGAAAGCGCAGTTCATCCCCTTGCTGCTCCAGTTCTGCGAGGTCTACGTGAACTCCAGGAGAAGGGCCCTTCGGCTCGGTGCCTTCGGGGCAGCCAGCGAGCTTCCCGACGAAGTGCCGTGGGTCAAGGTTGCCGTGGTGATGCGATGCTACAGGAACGCGCCTGCGAGGAAGAGGGGCGTTGACACTCCTGTGTGGTGCCCTGACCCAGAACAATCGTGGAAGAAGAAGGAGTTCCGAGACTTCCTCATCGACATGAACTCGGCTCTCCGTTTGTACTTGTTCACGCTGAGCAAGGCCATCGACGGCATGGGCCCTGAGAAGGCGATCGAGTTCAAGGCGAACCTGTGCATACTGACCGCAGACGGCTTCATGCAGTACCTGAAGGACACCCACGTCAAGGAACGAAGTATCCCAGGACATCGTCAGGCGCTCCTCCGCGCTTGCGCGGAGGCCACGGGGAAGGTGGAGCCGAAGTCCAATCGGGACGCCCTTGAGAAGGCCCTCGGCGAAGTGGGAGTCGGAGGCGGGAAGCCCGATTGGTTCGATTTCAACGCGTTGCCGCGCCCAGAACCGAATGAGCCCGCAGTGGCGGGGAAGACAAAGGCTTCCGCAGAGGGGCACGAGTTGATGCCGACGGTCATTTCCTTTGACCCCACGACGCAATTACCAACGAACCACCAGCGCAGCAGGGACACGACGGCCATTCCACGCGGATCCTTCCCTTTGCCAATCGCCGAATGGAGGCGTTCAGCGGCAGCGAAGGAGCTGGGGCGGGAGCCTGCTTTGGTCAGCGCAGTGTTGCTGTGCCTTTGGGCGCGCCACATGTCCGCAGTTGCGGAAGCGCAAGTAGAGGTGTTGCAAGACGCTGACACAGAGAAACGCACCGTCAAGGCAACCGCTGCAAACGACGAAAAATGCATCGAGTTGTGGCCGTGCGTCCCAAAGGCATCCAAGGTGCACGCCGCAAGCACGCACCCCGAGAGGGTGGCCGTGCAAGTCTGGGTGAAAGGAGATCCAAATGGGGCCACGCCCACGACCTTCTACTTGCACCCCGAGTTCAAGCCGCCTGCGGACAAGACGCCCGCCGACGTGGCTGACCACGATGTGCGGTTGAGAGCATGGAAGTGGGATGCGCAAGAGACAATGCACGTCTTCTGGGCAGTCAACAGAGTCACGGAACAGGAGATCCAGCAGAGAAACAGCCGTAATGAAAGCGCAGTTGCGCGCATCAACATGGAGCTGGAGACGAAAGAATTGGCGGTGTGCGTGCCTGGGACAGGCGGGGTCGTGCTCGCCGTGAATGTCCCTGTGCTGGTGAATACCACGGCCGTGAAGAAAGGAGAAGAGCTCCTGTGGGAGGCGAGACCCAAAACCGCACCGAAGAAGAAGGCGGCCGAGGAGACGTGGAAGACGGACGCGGCCAAGAGGGCCAAAGGGAAGCCTTCGGGCCAGCCCGCGCCGAAGAAATCGAAGAAAGGGTTCGACGAAAGCGGGAAGATGTCGCTCTAATTAAGAAGCCGCAGTGGCGGCAGTCAGGGCGGCTTGCTCGCGTGACCGCAGTTGCGGGCAACAGGCCGAAGGGGGGGGCGCACGCGTGACCGCTGTTGCGGAGCGCTCGTGTAGTTTGCAGTGTCACTGCTTCTGTTAGCTGATGCCGCAGTAGCGGACCGCTGACGATCGAGCACGGAGGTTCGAAACGGACCTCCTCCCTCCCTTCTCCCTCTCCTCCCTCGCCCTTCCTCCACTTCCTCCCTCTCTCCTCCTCCTTTCTCCCCTTCCTCCCAAGTTGGAAGCCGAAACTACTCATTTCCTCACTCCCTCCCTCCCTCCCTGGAGGCCCTGGAGGGCCTCCGCCCTGGAGGGCCTGGAGGGCCCTGGAGGCCCTGGAGGGCCTCCCTGGAGGCCCTGGAGGCCCTGGAGGGCCTCCCTGGAGGCCCTGGAGGGCCTGGAGGGCCCTGGGCTGAGGGCGGAGGCCCTGGAGGGCCTCCGCCCTCAGAATGCTTCAAAGCAGTGCCGCGGCACTGCTTTGAAGCACCCAGGTGCTTCAAAGCAGTGCCCCGGCACTGCTTTGAAGCATTCTGAGGGCGGAGGCCCTCCAGGGAGGCGCGAGGATCGCAGGGACCGAGGGAGGCCCTCCAGGGAGGCGTTCGTCTCGCCATCTGGCTCAACCGCGCGCGGCCCCACTGCCCGCGCCTCCGCCTTGCCCGCAGTTGCGGCTGTGTCCAGCGCAGTAGCACACATGCCGACTTCGAGCGAATGGAGCCCTGTGTGCGTTGAGAAGGTCTTGTGCATCCGTGGAGGTTGGCTTGCGCAGACCACCCCCATCCCCGAAAAGGATGTCAAGGTGCTCCACGCAGGGCCCCTCGGAGAGATAAGCTTCGTGCACGTGAACATGCAAAAGGCTTGGCTGCTCAAGGTGTGCGCCAAAGGTAAACCGACCGCAGGGGCCTTGAAGGCCTCCAAGGCCTGGGACGCGCTGAAGAAAGAACTCGCGAAGCAGGGCGGCGCCGCAGTTGCGGACGAGGAGAGCGACGGCGACGCGGGGGACGAAGCAGATGACCCCATGTCGGCCCTGGTCAGCTCCACGGACGCCACGAAGAAGCAGGCAGCGACCCCGACCAGCGCCAAGAAGCAGAAGACTGGAACGCGTGCGGCGACTACTGGCCTGCCCAGGGGCGAGGCCGTGGAGTCGGCCATAGCCACTGTGCACTCCGTACAGATGCCCGCAAAGAGCCCCATGAAGTTTCCGCACGACACGGCCGTTCGAAACGTGCGGGTGGCCAGCTTCAAGCGGAGGACGTTGTGGCTGGACGCTGCAGACCTTGGGTGGCTGATCGACATGATCGTGGACGACGTGAGCCTCGGCGGTGTCCCCGACATCGACGACGGCGACAAGGACGAGGCCGCAGTGGCGGACAGGGACTGGGCAACGGCGGTTGACCCTGCCACCCCGCTGGCGAAGCAAAAGGAGGTCGACTCCCCCGTGGCGCAGGGGAGCGGCTCTGGCTTCACCGTCGTTTGGGACTTCAAGGGCGCTTGGGTCGCGACCATCACGCGAGAGTGTGCCAACAAGGGCAAAAGGATCGAGATGGATGTGAAGAAACTTACAAAGAAGAAGTGGCAGTCGGCGCAGTCGGTGAAGGGCTACGACTACGAGTGGGAGGGCATGACGCAGCACCAGCGCAAGCAAGCGGCTCTGGATTACCTCGAGCTCCAAATCCCCAGTCTGTTCGACTGAGGCCCGAAGCCGTATGGGCCGCAGTTGCGGTGGGGCTACTGAGTGCCCGCAGTTGCGGGGTGGCTGGGTGCGCGTGAACACGCGGAGGGCGAGGCGGTGTGAGGAGGCAGGCGGAAGGTTTAGGGTGTTCCACGGGTGCACGCCTTAGTGCGCCAACTTGTGTGGGCGAGCGTTTTTCTTAGAGAAGCATGGAGTGAAGCATCGAAACCCTGTGCGCGCGATGATTGGGGCTTCCGCGCGGGCGTTGTTGAAATGTACCTCCTTCTTCGCCCCTCCGCATCGTCTTCAGTTGCTCCTCCCTCCTCCCCTCCCTCTTCCTAGTTCTGTAGCCCGCAGCCGAGTGCCCGGCCCGAGTCGTTCGCCACGCGACCGCTCATGGATGTTCCCGTGGGGCGGACATGGTATGGCGAGGAGGACGGAACGCATTTCGAGGTGGAGTGGCTCCATTACGACAGCGGCTGCGCACCGAGGAAAACGAAGTATGGCACCACTGGGCTCGCCAACATCTTGAGCCGCAGTAGCGGCGTTCCGTGCCCCAAGAAGATAAAGGTGCACGCATGTGCGGATTTTCCGTGCCTAGCGAAGTGGCCCGCGTCGCAGTACGGCCTTGCTGAGCCGCCTCGCTTTCATTTGCGGCCGTCTGCTTGGCGACCGGGCGCGACGCCACCACCCGCAGTTGCGGCTCCAGGCGGCACCGCAGTTGCGGCTCCCTCGGCCCCTGCACACATAGCACCAGCAACACCAGCAGAACTCGCAGCTCCTGCGCAAGAAGGACACGCAGCTCCAGCACCAGAAGCACCCGCAGAACCCAAACCTCCAGCAGCCCCTGTGCCCGAAGCACCCGCAGCAGCAGTCCCTCCAGCTCCTCCAGCTCAAGTGCACGCAACACCAGACCCGCCTGCTGCGCAGGAGACCGCAATTGCGGTTGAAGCTCCTGAGGGAGTGGAAGCGGACAAAGACACACCACTTCCAGCACGCTTGCCACCAGCGCGGCCGCTGCCAGAGAACTGGTCGAAGACGCAGGTCGCATTCTTCCCGTGCCCAGACCCAAAGGCTGCAGCACGAGTTGCGGCGCCTGTTGGCGACGCCTTGCGGCCACGAGTCGCGGCGCCACCCCTGGCGCCAGAGAAAGGTGTACCTGTGGAAGACGCGCCAAAGATCCAGGCCGCAGTGGCGGCGACGGTGCCTGACCGCGTGATGGCTCTCCTGAGGCAGATTCTGTCCGAGAATTCCTACATAGGGTATTCAGCTTTCATGCTGTTTGCCTTGCGGTTCGGGCGTCAACCTTACGTGTGGGAAGGCGAGAACCGCAAGGACCTCCTTGACTTCTACATGCCTTGGGCAAAGGAGAAGTGCACTGAGCCATGCGCCGTCGACGGCGTGGCGTGCGTACTCGCCGCTGCTGAGGATCTGTTCGGGGAATGGACAACGGTGGAACTCAGGCCCGTGACTCCCGAGAACCCTCTCCATGAGGTGCGCCACTGGGTGGCCGCAGTTGCGGTGGGTGGCGTGTGCTCTGAGGGGGCGGACGCGTTGAACAGGTTCTACGGTCCTCTGGGACAATGGGTCCTAGGGACTGTTTGCGATGGAAACTGCGGCATTGACCTTATGGCGATGATGTTGCAGAAACCGCAAAATGCCGAGACGCGCAAATGGCTTCGGGAGGAACTGTACGATTTCGGGGTGCGCCGCTGGGACGAACCGTGGTTGCACGACATGCTCGTTGTCACGCAGGAACTAACCTTGGAGGAGGTGCGGGCGTACCGCAGTTGCGGGGCCAGCGGCCCTGCTGGACCCATGGTCCTGCACGACTCCGAGGGCGAGGGCGAACCAGCAGAGGCGCCGAGAGAGGCGAGCGCGCCACGCCCCGCTCTCATGGCGGCGTTAGAGTGGCAGACGGGCGTGCAGGACATGGGTATATTGCTTGCCATGGCTGAGGCTATGCCCGAGGCGTTGCAGGAGGAGCAGATCAGGGCGCACGCACTGGCCAGCGCACGCCCAAAACCCGAAGTTGCGGAACAGAAGCGGCGCGTGTGCCCGCACATGCTCAGAGACCGCGAACTGGTTTGCAAAGACCTGGAGGCGCACGCACGCAGTTGTGGTTGGATGGGCGAGGGCGTTCTGCCACGGAATTCAATCGCGTCTTTTTGCGAGCGGTTCACGTGGCCGAAGGGCATGGGGGTCGTCCAGCAGCGCCAGGCCGTCTCCAAGTGGTTTCAAAACTGGCGCACACAAGGTGGACATGGCACGGCGGGCGTGCATGGCCGACGCCGCGCGCGGGGCAACCAAGGGCGCCCGAACAAGGCTCCATGGCTGGAAGCCGCTCTGTACGAGTGGTGGTCCCACATGAGGTACTCCGTGGACTGGAAGGCGGTGGCCAAGCGAACCGCAGTTGCGGAGGAGAGGCCCAAGATGTTGGCCAGGTTCTCCCAATCCCTGCTGGTTACGAAGGCGAAGCAACTCGTCGCGGACTACTGCGTGGAGACAATGAAGCGGGGAGGCAAACCGATGGTGCCGCAGTTGCGGCCTCGGTGGTGGGTGAAGTGGCGGCGCTCCTACGGCCTGAGCATGAAGAAGCCGAACCGCAAGTACAAGGTGCCAAAATGGTTGCTCCAATCTCGTTTTGAGACTATGATCTTGAACGTGGCCAGGGTCCGCGCAGCTGCAGAGGAGCTTCTGGGGTACGACCCGCACATCCTGAACTGGGACCAGTCGCCCTTTCACCACAACGAGTCGTCGTCGGCCTCGAAGCCGACCTTGGCTGTGAAGGGTGGCATTGTCCCGCTTGTCGAGGCGCATGACGACAGCAGGGCTCGGTGGACAGCGAACCTGACGGTGTCGAGCGACGCGGAGGACATCCGCAGTTGCGGACCACCGCCGGCGGAGCTAATGTTCAAGGGGGGATCTGTCATCGCTGAGGGCTTGGCCGCACATGCCCGCAGTCGCGGCTATCCGTCTTGGGTGAGCACGGCGACGTCCGAGAAGGGGTCCTACCGCGCAGACGACGTTGTATCATTCTTGCAGCGGCACTTGCGGGCCTGGCCCGACGACCCGCAGTTGCGGGGAAAGTGGCGCATCCTCATGGCCGACGACCATTCCCCGCACAAAGCAGACGCTGTGCGGAGACTCGCCTGGCAGCGCGGCTACGTGCTGATCATTCACGGCGGGGGGACGACCGCAGTTGCGCAGCCCGTGGACACGGACTTGAACCAGCACGTGAAGCGCCGGTACATTGCCCTCGAGACCAAAGCGCTGGTGCAGCAAATGGCGTTGGGGAAGCACGTGCCGCAGTTGCGGCGTTCCGATTGCGCCGACTTGATGCTGTCAGTGTTGGAGAATGTGCAGTTGCACTTGGACGCCGCGAAAGGTTTCCTGAAAGTGGGAATTCGAGCGCCCTTCGACAAGTCAGGAGATCTCGAGATTTGCCGAGAGGCGGCGGAACTCTGGGAAGCAGGGGGGCTGCGAGCAAAAGTGGACACCGCAGTCGCGGAGGTGAGGGAAGAATGCGAGCAGAAACGTTTGAAATGGTCCTACAATGACGTGCTGCGTCTCATACACGAATACGAGAAACACGACGCCACAGATTCCGTGTTGGAGAAGCTCGGCGACGAAGCGCTAGGCCAGGAGCCAGGCCACGAGGAGGGCGATGAGGAGGGCGGGGAGGAGGAGGAGGAGGAGGTGCACGAGGAGCACGAGGAGGACGAAGAGCAAGAGGAGGCCTCGTGGGCCGAGGCTCTTGCGGAACAGTGCGATGCCGCAGTTGCGGCACCTGGGCCTCAAGGATCCTCGGTATCCATGGACTGCGTGGTCGACGCAGAGGCGGCCGAGCAGGTGGCAGTGGCGACGTCCTTGGCAGAAACGCTCCGCGAGGCGGAAGATATGCTGCGCCAAGTGGGCATGGAGAAACTAGCGCAGGATTGCCGACAGCAACGACACAAACAAAAGAAGCGGTTGAGAGAGCTGGCGCGGGAGGACAACGAGGTCCTACGAGCGTTGACTGCCCAGCGAGACCACGAAGCCGCAGTGGTGGCGAAAAAGCGGCGCCTGGCTCTGGAAGCGAACGACAGGACGAAGGCGTTGCACGATCTCAAGAAGCAGATTCGAGAGGCCGAGGCCGCCTTGAGGGCAAAGAAGGAGGCCGCAGTTGCGGTGGAAACGGCTTTGGCTAACAAACACGCCCTAGCGCAGTGGAATCCCGAGGAGTTCAAGATCAAGAAAAACAGGATGGCAGCTCTGGATCGCCTGGCTCGCGGAAAAGGCGTCCTCTCAGACGAGCAGAGGGGGGAGTGGGCATGGTTCAAGACGCATTGGGACGAGGAGATGTGCAAGCAGCACAAGGAGCAATGGCCGCTCACGTTTGCTGGGTGGCTGCAAAAAGTCGCGAACGACGCGGCGTCTGGGAACCGTTCGGCGCTGTCGCAGTTCGTGCATTCGGAAACAGTGAGAACCCTGGGAGGGCAAATGGCGCTGGTAATCCCAGCCCTAGCGTGATGCAGGCCGCAGTTGCGGACCCACAGGAAGTCCAGAGGGAAGTTGTTTTTCCAAGCGGCTCCCGCGCGGGCAGGAGATGAGGCAAAACCGCAGTTGCGGTCTTCCTGCTGCTGTGAAAATAATCCTTTCACAGTCCCTTGCAATCGTCGCCCTCCTTCTGCTTCTCCGCCAGTCCATTTGTTGTTCTTTCGGTTCCTTTGAGTCCTCGCCCTCCTTCTGCCACTCCTCGAATCCTCTTTGTCTCCTCCCTCCATCCGACCCCATGCCCATTCACGATCCATTTCCGTAGCCACCGTGGCTCGAGGTGGCGCACGCGAAGACGCAAGCATGTGGCCGCCCGCGCGCCCGAGCGCATCCTCAGGGAGTATGGACCGTGGACCTCGATTCGCCAGAACGGTGTTCATCCACAACGCTGAGGAGGAGGAGGGAGGCAAAGACGAGGAAGCCGCAGTTGCGGATGATGACGACGACCAGCGGACGCAAGATGGCGACAGCACCGTCGCGTCCTCGGCTGCCTCCGCTGACGAGGCTGAGTCCCGGGGAGGTGCGGGAGCCGCAGTTGCGGCAGCACATGACTCCTACATGCCGAGAGTGTTGTCGTCGCGGAGAACCTGGAAACGGGTGCCCATCATCGAGACAAGCAATCTGTCGGAAAAACAAAGAGCTCTTGTCGACGCATGGGAGGAGAAAACGGAGTTCGAAGCGGGACGGGTCGGCTTCTACGTGGCCAACTTCGGAGGGACTGCAGCTAGACCCACGCAACGCGCGGACGAGTGGGCGCAGCTCCGCGCGAACCCTGCCCAGATCATCGCCCTCTGCGAGTGCGACGACGAGACCTGCGCGGTACTCAGTGGGGAGCACGACGCGAGGGACAGTGCAGCCGCAGTTGCGGACGATAGGTTTCGGAGTCGGACTCAATGCAACTACCTGTGCGTTAAGGGCGGCGAGCCATCAGGGACCCTCCTTGTTGGCATGAGGGACCGCAGTGGCGGCCACATTGAACACGTAGACTTTGCGAGACTCTTCCACAAGCAGGAGAAGTCCAAAACGAAGAAGAAGAAGAAACAGTCCGCAGTTGCGGAGGCTCCTGCGCCAAAGCTGCACAACAAGTACTCCAGGGCGATGGTGGTGCGCGTCCACCTGGACCAGGCCGTGCCCCATTTGGGGGGCTCCTTCAACGTCATGGCGGTGCACGTCCACCACAGCTTGGCCAACCAAGACTGGGGCGTCACGAAGCTCCATGAGTTCTACAACTGGTTCGTCGCCTACGTCAGGGAATGGGACGTGAAGGTCTGCATGGGGGACTTCAACATGTGCATGTTCCAGCTTGTGTCCTGGTGCCGCAATTGCGGCCTGACTGTGGACGTCGCCGCGTGGACCCCCTGGAAGACAGCAGGCGGCCAGCCCAGGGCAGACAGCATGGCGATTTTGTTCATAAACTGTCCTGGGCAGTACAAGCTTCACCATGGCCTGAGTGTTCTGCACGACCGTGAGGGCGGATTCTTGACGACCCAGCATGATCCGTCTTTCCCTGTCTTCGACTACACGAATGGCCCTGGGAAGATGCTTCAGACTTACGTGCCCAAGGCTGAGCCCGTTGAAAACAAGATGCGCGCCTTCCTGACGCCATCTGGCGAATCCTTGACCGCAGTTGCGGAGTTCGAGCAAAGGATGGCGCGCAGGGAACGCGACGATTGGGTGCGCTATCCCTTCAGAGTGAAGCAGGGCAACCTCGACGACAAGATATGGCATGGCGCCTTCGGCAGGGCGAGGCACGGAGCGCACTTCCCTCTGGTGGCTTTCACGCACAATACGTGCCGCAGGTCACCTGAAAGACTCGCCGCGAGGTTGGAACGCAGGAAGGGCGGCAGGAAGGGCGGCAAGAAGGGCGGCAAGAAGGGCAGCTACGCGGACACCGCAGTTGCGGGGAAGGGCGTCCGACCCCAGATGGGAACCGCAGTTGCGGGGAGAGACGCTGGGGCTGAGCGAGCTGGGAACACGCCACCGCCGCAAGCTGCCAACGGCGACGATGCGACCCCTTCTTGTGCCGCAGTGGCGGCTGGGTCCTGGGACGCCAGCGGCAGCGGCGCATGGGAGGCGCGCAGTCCCGCCACGAGATGGCAGGGCTGGTCCTGGTGGGACTGGAGCTCGAGCGAATGGGGCGCTGATGGCGCGCAGTGGTGGCCCTCTGATCATGCCGCAGTTGCGGACAATGCCCCTGAGGGCTCGCCTCCTCAGCGTGAAGTCGAGTGGGGCTCGAGCGGGCGACCTGCCGAGCGCCCTCCGTGGAGCTTCGAGGCGCAGCGTTGGTGATGGCCGCAGTTGCGGGCAAGTGGAGCATGATGTTGATTGCCGCAGTTGCGGACAGTGTACGCTGGAAAAATCATCATCATCATCAATCATAATCATCATCATATCATCATATCATACGTTCAAAGCAGTGCCGGGGCACTGCTTTGAACGCGTTCAAAGCAGTGCCGGGGCACTGCTTTCGATCGTCGCCTCGTCGCCGTTATAAGGGCTTTCGGATTAGGAGGATGTAGCAGGACGAGGAGGAGGAGAATGAAGAGGAGGGAGGAGACGGGAAAAGGCGAACGCGGAGCAGGGAGGAGAGGGGAGGAGAGAGAGGAGGAGAAAAGCAGGAGGAACATCGAGGAGGGCGGACGGAGAAGGAGGAGGGGAAGTACGAGGGTGATGATGATGCTGCTGATGATGATGATGATGCTGATGCTGATGCTGATGCTGATGATGATGATGATGATGATGATGATGACGATGATGATGATGATGTTGTGGAGGGATGCCTGGGAGGCGGATGACGAAGCGGAGAAGGAGAAAGCGGAGGACGAGTTTAACACGCGTGCTTTGGCGTGCGCATGCGTGTCAGGGGTCTCGGCAACCTGGGCGGGCGCGGAAGGCGGAGGACGAGGAAGAGGAGGAGGAAGAGGAGGAGGACGGGCAGGAGGAGAATGGGGGGGGGACTGATGCAGCCGCGAGGATTGAGGATCGAGAGGCTGTCGGACGCCCCTGGCGATTTTCGGCCAGGTCTCGGAGGGCTTCCCGTGGACTCCGCGGAGAGACCTCCGGAGGCTTCCGAAAATCCTGCCGGAGAATCATATATGATTTACATACCCGAAAGGGGTACCGATAACGCCGGGGGGGGGGGGTAGATCCTATTCTGTTTTCAGAAAGGAGAATTTTCTGCCCTCTATACCCGCGACCCACCCGCGACCCATTTGCGACCCACCCGCAACCTACCCACATTGGTTTGACGAAAAATCGGCGCCTGCGGCGGGCTCGTTGTATACTTTGTAAAATTTTGGCGCCTGCGGCGGGCTTGTCGGGAGTCTCGCAAACTGCCGACGTCCCCACCGCCCCCTCACTCTTATCCGCATCTGTGGAGTGCTACGTATAGCACTGCATTGATTACCCTGTCGCCCCCGTGAGTATCGGAACCCCCTTGGATGCTACGATGTACACATGAGTGTGCCTCTTCGTTTGTATTGCATTGGAACTCATGCCATCCCAGGGAGTACTGCTTCCGCCCCACAATTCTTGTAAAATCACACGTTGCGCGAACACACGTATATCCCAAAACATCGTGTGCCAAGGTTTTCAGGCAAACCGACACACGAGCGCGCCGTCGCGCGCGCATGGCAAACACGTCCAAAACTTGTGCATCCGTAATTGGTTCAAGATCGACATTCTCGAACACCGATTTGCAACCAACTGTGTGTATCGAAATATTTCTAAAACAGAATATGCGCGCACGCGTTTTTGCTAATTCTTTGGGGACCAATCGTTTTTTTTCAACATGTTCTTCAAATCGGCCACGCGGGCCTCTCCCGCGCGCATGCCGACATCATTCGAACGCCCCTGCGGGCTTGCTGGAGGGGCGCGGTCCCAATGGCAAATGCGATGCGGGCCACTTGCCTGCGTCGGCCGCGGGTGCATGCCCAACTCCTTCCAACGCCCTTATCGGCGCACATGGACATCATCGCAGTCATCGGCGTTATCAACATCGGCGACGTCATCGGCCTTGCCGCCATCATCGTCATCATCGTCATCGCCGCCGCTACTATCATCATCGTTGCCGCCGGTGTAGGCGCCATCATGGTACCGCGCGCTGCCGAGGAGGCCGGCCCGCTTCGATGTGCCCGCGCGCCGACGCGGCCGTTGACAGACGCTGGGGCGCTGCAATCGGTAAGCGCCATCGCTGCTGCATCGGTTGTGCCAAGCCAGCTTGCCACTCTGCGCGCGAGCTTGCGTGCGCCAGCGCGGCCGCAGAGATGCGCCAGCCAGCGCCAAGCAGTCGTCGCAATCGCCACCGTAGGGGCAACTTGAACATCAAGTTGCGGGTGGGAGGGTGGGGTGATTGGGCGAGCAGTGGAGACTAGCCGGCCGCTCTGCGGTTGATCGGGAGTTTCTGTATATAGAAGAAGGTGCGTGCGCTTGTTGGCGAGGGTGAGGATGAGGTTCCTCCTCCTCCTCCCTCCTCCTCCTCCTCCTCCTCCTCCTCCTCCTCCATCCTTCTCTTGCCTCCGTCTGTCCTCCTCCACCCCGCAGCTCCATCATCTTCTCCTCCTCCTCCTCCTCCTCCTCCTCCTCCTCCTCCTCCTCCTCCTCCTCCTCATTCCTCCTCTGGGCACCTCCCCCGGGGCGCGGATCCACCGGATCTGTCCGGATCTGTCCGGAAACGGTGCCGGAGGCCGCTCTGGGCTCCTCTGGGCACCTCCCCCGGGGCCGGTTTTGTGAGGATGTCTCAAGCGAGGGCGCCGGTTTGGGATTCGTCCCCGGATCCAGCGGATCCGTCCGGATCCGTCCGGAAACGGTGCCGGAGGCCGCTCTGGGCTCCTCTGGGCACCTCCCCCGGGGCCGGTTTTGCGGGGATGTCTCAGGCGAGGGCGCCGGTTTGGGATTCGCCCCCGGATCCAGCGGATCCGTCCGGATCCGTCCGGAAACGGTGCCGGAAGCCGCTCTGGGCTTCTCTGGCCACCTCCCCCGGGGCCGGATTTGCGGGGATGTCTCAGGCGAGGGCGCCGGTTTGGGATTCGTCCCCGGATCCAGCGGATCCGTCCGGATCCGTCCGGAAACGGTGCCGGAGGCCGCTCTGGGCTCCTCTGGGCACCTCCCCCGGGGCCGGTTTTGTGAGGATGTCTCAGGCGAGGGCGCCGGTTTGGGATTCGTCGGCGGATCCAGCGGATCCGGATCCGTCCGGAAACGGTGCCGGAGGCCGCTCTGGGCTCCTCTGGGCACCTCCCCCGGGGCCGGTTTTGTGAGGATGTCTCAGGCGAGGGCGCCGGTTTGGGATTCGTCCCGGATCCAGCGGATCCAGCGGATCTCCGTCCGTCCGGAAACGGTGCCGGAGGCCGCTCTGGGCTCCTCTGGGCACCCCCCCGGGGCCGGTTTTGCGGGATGTCTCAGGCGAGGGCGCCGGTTTGGGATTCGTCCCCGGATCCAGCGGATCCAGCGGATCCGTCCGGAAACGGTGCCAGAGGCCGCTCTGGGCTCCTCTGGGCACCTCCCCCGGGGCCGGTTTTGCGGGGATGTCTCAGGCGAGGGCGCCGGTTTGGGATTCGTCCCCGGATCCAGCGGATCCGTCCGGATCCGTCCGGAAACGGTGCCGGAGGCCGCTCTGGACTCGTGCTCTTCGCGCCGGGGGTGAGGATGACGTGAGTTCCACAGAAACTCCCTCAAACAACCCAAGTGTTGGACAAAATTACTTGCACCACCTAAATTGCACCGCGCAGTTTACACAACATAGGTTGCACCACGTAGCTTACCACAGGTATTGCACCACGTTGCTTGCACCGCCTAGCTCACACCACACACATACTCCATTCCACATATTGCGCCACGTAGCCTGCACTCCACATCTCATACCACATCGTTTTTGCTTTTTGAGCAACGCCGACCCATGACACCAGAAAGGGATTTAGAACACCGATGCATGGGAACGTTTCCGAGCACCTCAATCGGGCGATGGACAATGGCAATGCTGAGCGTATCGTTGGTGATGGTATTGTGCCAATGGTTGTGTTGTGCTGCTCTGCGCTGTGCCGCGCCGCTCCGTGACGTGCCAAGGACGCGCCACGGAACGTGCCAGTGGAAATGCCAGGGGACGCGCCAGGGGACATGCCGCGTGAAATTGTGCCATGCGCTAATGCATTGTGGGTCAAGCCGTCCGTGGCGTCACAATCCTGACCGAACTGATTTGGATCTTAAGCTCGAACTGTCTGAACGCATTGCTCGGGCTGGTTGCAGTCGAAACGCGCGGTGCGCTCGACCAGCTCGAGCTCAAGATCCGATTCAGTTCCGCAGACCTCGCTCGAGACGCCCTCACAAGTTGCTCAGACCTAGAGCCAGACGAAGACATGTTGGATATCTCCCTGTGCAGCCTGGGCAGCCTGGACACGTGAAACCACTTGGTTCCAGCGCGGGGCAACCATGTTAGATACCGCCCTGCGTGGCCTGGACACGTAAAAACACTGAGCTCCAGCTCGGGACCACCATGTCAGATATCCACCTGGCTGGCCTGGATACGTGAGAACATTGGTTTCAGCTCGAGACCACCATGTTAGTTACCCCACTGTGACTGTTAAATCAGGAAGTTCACAGCCGAGAAAGCTGTGTCAGGTTATTACACATCTGCTGTCAAGTTTTTCGTTTTGTCTGGGTCCCGCCACGTTGGTTGGGGGCGCCCCGGCGACCACATGTTAGATACCCCCATTGGGTGGCCCGCGCACGCAAAAACACGTGTTTCCAGCTCGGGGCAACCATGTTAGATACCCCTTCTGGGTGGCTTGGGCACGTGCATGCACGTTTTTCAAGCCGGGTGCCACCACATAGATACCCCTCTGGGTGGCTTGGGCACGTGAAAACACATGTTTCCAGCCACAGACCACCATGCCAGATATCTACCTGAGTGGCCTGGGCACTTGAAAACACATGGTTTTAGCGAGGGACAAGAAAATCTTGGATATCCCCTCCTTGGCGGCCTGGTCACGCACAACACGTGGTTCCAGCTCGGGACCACCATGTGAGATACCCTCCTGGATTGCCTGGACACGTAAAACACGTGGGTACAGATCGGGGCCGCCATGTTCGGTATCCCCTTGGGTGGCCTGGACACGTGAATTTCACGCGGTTCCAGCGCGGGACAGTTCCGCAGCCCTCGCTCGAGACACCCTCACAAGTTGCGCAGAGCTAACGCCAGGCGGCCACATGTTGGACATATCCCTGTGTAACCTGGGTGCGTGAAGGCTTGGTTCCAGCTCGGGACAACCATGTTAGATACCCCTCTGGGCGGCCTGGGCACAAGCAAACATGTGATTCCAGCTCGGTGCCATCATGTTAAATACCCATCTGGGTGGCCCTGGCATGTGAAATCACGTGGTTCCAGCCTCGGGCCACCATATAGGATACCTTTCTTTGTCGCCTGGACACTAGTAAACATATGGTTCCAGCCCGGGGCAAGACGCAACCATCTTAGACACCCACCCCTGGGGTGCTGGACACGTAAAACAACGTGGCTCCAGCTAGGGACCAGCATGTTAGATACCCGTCTGGGTGGCCTGTAGACGCAAAACACGTGGTCCCTGTCCCAGCCCAGGGCCACAATGTTAGATATCCCCCTGGGTGGTCTGGACGCGTGAAAACGTTTGGTTCCAGCTCAAGACGACCATGTTAGGTACCCCCTGGGTGGCCTGGACACGTGAGAAGCCATGGTTCTAGCTCGGGGCAACCATGTTAGATACCACCCTGAATGGCCTGGACGCGTAAAGCACGTGGCTCCAGCTCGGGACCACCATGCCAGATATCTTCCTGGGTGGCCTGGTCACTTGCAATCACGTGGTTCCAGCTCGGGACCACCATGTTAGATATCCCAGTGTAGGAAATCTAGAAAATCACCAGCCGATGCAACTGTGCTGAGTTTTTACGCACGTGGTGTTGATGGATTGCTGTTGCCTGGCTCCTGTCCCCCCCCACGTTGGGGGGCCCCAAGCGACCACATGTTAGATATCCCCCCCCCGTGGGTTGCACGCACACGTAAAACACGTGTTTCCAGCTCGGGGCAACCATCTTAGGTACCCCTCTGGGTGGCCTGGGCACGCATAAGCACGTGGTTCCAGCTCGATGCCACCACGTTAGATACCCCACTGGGTGGCCTGGACACGTAGAAACACGTGGTTCCAGCTCGGGCCCACCAAATTGAATACACCTCTTGGTGGCCTGGACACGTGAAAGTAAGTGTCCCGTCAGGGGGCAACCATGTTAGATACCTTCCTGGGCGACCTGGGCAAGTGAAAACAAGCATGCTGCCTCAGACATCCTTTGAATCCTGGTCCCCAGGAGAGGAACAATAGTTCAGAGAAGACAGCGGTTTCGCTCGAGAGATCTTCAGCAAAGTTTGCAAAACAAGCTTTTCGCTCGAGACACCCACAGGAAACGCACATGTGTACTTTACCAGATGTGTTCGATCTGCAGTTCATTACTTTCGTGGTGGTTTCCAGATCGACGTTCTCGAAACAAGTAATTGCCATTGTTTCCGACACGACTTTTCAACAGATCTGCGCGCATTCCTGCGAAGTCTCAAGAAAGCCAGCATTGTTTTCCCAACATGTTCATCACAGGCGACCAAGCGTGCCTCTCGCGCGCGCATGTCGAAGTCATATCCGAACGCCCTTGCGAGCTTGCTGGGGTGGCACGATCCTTGCGGGCCACTCGAGCGCGTCGGCCGCGCGCGCATGTCAAATCCTTCCAAAACCTTTTTCACCGACATGTGGAACCATCATCGTCATCGGCGTGACCGGCATCGGCGCCGTCATTGGCTTTGCCGTCGGCACCGTCATCATCGCCACCATCATCGCTGCCGTCATCATCGTTTCCGCCATTGACGTCGTCATCGAGATACTGCGCCCGCCCGGCTCACCGACTCGCAGTGAAGTGCTCGCGCTAGGGAGTCCCCATCGGAGAGCGCCACCGCGGTCGGTTGTGTGCCAAACTAGCTGGCCGCTGTGCCCGCGAACATGCGCGCGCCAACGCGGCCGCAGAGACGGGCCAGCCACCGCGAAGCAGTCATCGCACTCGTCGCCGCAATCAAGTTGCGAGAGGTGGGTGGGATGATTGCGCGAGCAGTAGGGTTGACAACTCTAAGTTCTGAATGATCTACCACACCTTCACAAAGGACGGCTTACACATCCGCAATGGCACACCTTGGTGTTTGGGGTCCACGCTGGCGAACATGTTTTGGCTCCCACTTGCCATCGCTCGGACGTTAATTCCCCGTGCATGTTTCGGCTTCGTGCGTGCTTGTTTTGCCTGATGGTCCATGATGCTCCTCGATGGTCCTCGCCAGCAACAAACCCTCACGTCCGAGCGATGCCAAGCCCAAAGAGAACTTGACCCACAGGTTCTTACATTTCAACCTACGGAACTGTTTAGGTTTCCAGGGGTTTTGGCTGGCGTCCACTTGGTGGGCGCTCGTGGACGCTTCGTGGGCGCCCTGCGCTTGGTTGGTTCCCCGAGGTTCCGCTTGGTCGCCGAACTCCGACGTTGCGCAAACATGGCAAACTCGCGACAAATAGCGACTGGGGCCCTAGACCCCATCTTTCTCTGATGGGCCCACTTTCCACCACCACTGCCATAGGCAGGAGAGGGAGGAGGAGGAGGAGGAGGATGAGGAGGCGGAGGAGGAGGAGGAGGAGGAGGCGGAGGAGGAGGGGGAGGAGGACCTCCTCGTCCTCCCCTCTCCCCCGTCCTAAATCTGGCAGTGGTGGTGGCAGATTCGCCCATCATTCTCAAGGGATTCTTCAGGCCGCCTCGGTCGGAGACGGCCCCTGGGGCCCGATTCTCGAGCACGCGAGAAAAAGCGCAGGCCGCGGCAGAGCTGCAAAACGGGGCCCGCCCGTGGGCGCCCGGCGGGCGCCCCGCGCGCTTTTGCAGAGGGCCCACGCCGGCCGACGCCCGTCTCGTGGACTGCGCCGGGCCGTGATGTCATACTGGCGCAGGATCTGCGCCAGGACTCCCAGATCATCTGGAGGCCCTCGTCTTTGCAGCCGGTGCGGAGCAATGGCGACATTCAGGACATTCTGGCATCCTGGGAGCCTTGGAAGTGTAGGGTCGTATCGTTGTCATGACCTCCGAGGGGGGGTCTGGGGACCCCGCTCGCCCCACGGCGGCCTGAGCTTCTCCGCCTCGCTCTTCACGCGCTCCAGGTCCGCCTTCAGACTCTCCACTTCCTCCGAGGAGGAGGGGGGGGACGAGGAGGAGGAGGAGGAGGAGGAGGAGGAGGAGGAGGAGGAGGAGGAGGAGGAGGAGGAGGAGGAGGGGCAACGTCTGGAGGGGGAAGGAACATCGGTTAACCGATACCGAACGGGGGTACAGGCTCAGGGGCATGACCAGTCGGTATCGAATCGGACAGCTGGATCGGGTCGGACCCTGTGTCGGATCAGACTGCATCGGCACGACGTCGACTCGAAGTGGATCGGCTGCGCAAAGATACGCAACTGCGTCTTGTAAGCATGGCATGGGACCGCATTGGACCGCTGGAACAACGAAATCGAACCAGCTCGGGCCAGCCAGAACCGACATTGACCCTGGGAAGGGGACCATCGGCCTGGAATCGGCGATGCATCGCAGAGAGATCGGCGAGAGATCGGCGATAGGCCCCCGGCAGCGGACCCGCGCGTTGCTGGGCGGGGGTGGGCCATCGGGCCCCTTTCGGCGATCCATGGGCGATTTGGGGCCGATGCTCCCCTCCTGAGCATATCCCCTTCTGCATCCTCCTGCATTCTGAACCGATTACGGCATATACGCAGACGATGCAGCAAAAGGCTAGTGACAAAGAGAAAGATGAAGAAAAGCAGCAGGCCCCCCCCTAAGGATGCCCCCGATCCTCGCGCAGCTTCGTGCTGACCTCGCGCGCCTGGCTCTCGCTCATGGTGTGCAGGCGGTGGCTCGAGTCCTCGAACCACGTGTCGCTGGTCGGGGAGAGCTTCTCCACTATCCGAAGGTCCTCTCTCGAGGTCACTGGGCTGCGCGCGTGAGCCTTCTTCAGTCCCCCTCGCAACATGAACAAATCACGACGGACGGTGTTTGACCGATTTCAGCCTCTGGAGGGCTCGCCGAGCCCCAAGACCGTCAACAGACGACTCAGGCTGAGAAGCCCGTCCCAGGGAACGGATCGAGACCTCCAGATGTCCACGTTGCGAAAAATATGACGTCAAGGGTCTGTGCTCTCAGCGAGCCAGCATGCGCGTCTGGCCGCTGGGGCCCTCCTGGGCCGGGGGCACCTTGTCGCGCCCTAATTGGACCTTCTGGACCCGCCTGGGGATCACCTTGGAGTCTCTTGGGCCCTCTTGGAATCGCTTGGACCTCTCTTGGGGCATTTCGGGGGGGCCCACACGGGATGCCCCACGGGACGCCCCCAGACCGGTGGTCTGTCGGACGGAGGACAGCCCCGAAATCCTCGGCGACCGTGGATCTACGATCTAGGCACGACAAACCTAGGTTTAAGTCGGGCCTGTCCCCCTACAGGGGGATCGTCGACGAAAAATTAAAAATACCCCACAAAAATTAAAAATAGTACAAGAATAGTCTGGGGACTATTTTTTAATATCTATTCACCTTTTTGGAGTATTTTTAGAATACTTTTAGTTTTTCGTCGAAGATCTCCTTGTAGGGGGACGCGCCCGACATAAACCTAGGTTGGAATCTTGCAATGATCGGCCACACGCAAGAAGTGACCCTGGGCAAGTGTGACCTTTGGTGCGCGGCTTTCGGGGAACCGTTGGAAGGGGGCCAAGCCGAAGCGCGCAAGACGCTACTATCGCATCGCGTTCGGCGAATGGGGGGCCCCAGTGGGCTTGAACCAGGGTCACTTTCGGGCAGGGTGGCTCTTAAGTGCAGTCGACATGATGCACCTCACTTCATTCTAGCATGGCAGCGCTCTCGGTGACCCCCTGGCTCCATGATTATCATTCTAGAATGAAAACTCAGGTTCACTATGCGAGCCGGGGTTGATTGGAAGGAACGACCCCCCCCGCGCGTACTATTATCAATCTGGAATAACGAACCTCTAATCGCTTTCTTTGGAGGCATCACAACGAGGTCCATAATCTCCGGGGCTGGGGAGAAACTGCCACCAGCCCTTGAGGGTGCGAGTGGTTTCGAGACTTTCAACTCCATGTTTCCCTTCGGGGAAGGGTTTATCACGGTTTTCTTTCAATAAGCGCACCCTCTTGTTCAGGCGGCCAGCAGCCAAACAGAGCCAATGCCCCCCCTCCATGTCAAAAAAGCAATACGAAGCACTCTTGGGGGCAACATCTTGGGCCATACTCGTAGGCCCCGCGAACACTTCTTGTTTGTTTTGACCAGGGCTGCGGGGATGCCCTCATATTGCCTGCTTCGCGCAAAACTACCATCCCTGTCACAAGAACATGATCGACCCACGAATCCGGAAAGGGACTGAGAACGGTGAGGCATGGAACCGTTTCTGAGGACCTCAATTGCATATGCGATTGGGCAGTGCCAGGAAGGCGTGCCAGGGGACGCGCCAGCGGACGTGCCAGGAGATGCACCGTGGGGACGCACCATGGGGACGCACCGCAAGACGTGCCAAGGGGACGCGCCACGAAACGTGGCAGTGGACGTGCCACGAGACGTGCCAGGGGACGCGCCGCGCGACGTGCCGTGGGGACTCGCCACGGGACGCGTCACGGAACGTGCGGTGGATCGTGCTAGGCGACGCGCCAGGGGACGTGCCAGGGAACGTGTCAGGGAACGTGCCACGGGACCGCGCTCCCAGGCAAGCCCTTTTTCTTTCTGCTCCACAAAACGCGACTTGCCCCCCCCGCTCTTCCCCCCCAGACACCGTGGAATCAGAAAGGGGCAACGCACGGCGGACCCATGAACGAAGCCATTACGACGGGACCGCGCTCCCCGAGGCCACGATCTCTCTCCGAAGTTACGCTGCGTCCGCTCTCCCTGGGCTACGATCACGCGCAAGCTACGCTACGTCCGCGCTCTCATGAGAGAGCGTGATCCGCCGCTTTACTTTGGAAAATTCCCCTCCCTCTTCCTCCGGAACCCGGAGGTCTCCCCCGCCCTCCGGAAATACCCCCCCCCCCTGCTGGAAACCCCCCTGCATCCCCCCCCCTCTCCCCCCCGGCAACCCCCCGCCCTCCCTAAAACCTCCCCCCCTTTCCCCCTACTACCGGTTCGAACCCCCCCCGCCCGCCCAGAAAACCTGGGGGGGTCACTCGAATTCAAATGACCCCCCCTCCGGAAAACCGGGGGGGGGTCACTATTAGGCGGGGCGAACAGGGCCATCCAGAAGGTGGGCCGTCGAAAGGGTGCATGGAACGGCTTTCGGGGAGGCGTTCCAAGATGTTTGGAACGCCTTTCCGCCCAGCGTTCGGAGCAGTTCGGTCGCCTCGGCCCACGGCCCGCTACCGCGTCGACATGGAGACACCTCGATGCGGGATCAGGCCGCACGAGTGAAGCCAAATTGTCTGCGAGGGGCAGCCTTGGACTTGCTGTTCTGCCACCCTCTCTCCTTATCGTCCTACGTGTGCCCGTCGACCGCCGCGCCCTTTCCATGGCGCCAAATTGGCCACTTCGCCTGGTCTGCCCCGTGCACGCTCCCGTGCTGGCCCTCCCCCTGCCTCCGCCCACCGCGCAGCCCCTTGCCCCCTCCGCCGCCACCTCCCCTTTTCTCCCTTCACTCTCGCATTATTGCTGTGGCGCGAAACAGAAGTGGAAAGGAAGCGGGTGTCCGCCAGACAGCGCAGACCAACCCGAGGGATCGTATTCACACGCGGATGGCATCAAAAAGTCCGCTACGGCGCTGAGAGCGCATGCGAATTCTGATGGTGGTTCTGGCGAGTATGTTGCTAAGGCTTCACGTCGTCCTTCTCTTGTGGGCCCGCCATTGCGTCGTGGTGGTGGTGCGCGCGCTGCTGCTGGCGGCGTCGCTGCTGCCAACGGTGTTGTTGGTGCTGGTGATCGCGGCGGTGCTGCTGGTGCTAATGGTGGCCCTACTGCTGGCGCTGGTCCTTGTGATGCCGCTGCTGTCGCAGATGGTGCTGTTCGCGGTGGTGGTGGTGGCGCTGGCGGCGATGCTGCTGGTGCCGCTGATGGCACTGGCGGTAGTGTCACGATTGCCGCTGGCGGCGGCAACGGGAAGAATTCTGGTTCCTCTGGCTGGCGCTAGTGGCGTTCGTGTCGGGGAGGCCCGTGTTGTTGCTGATGGTTTTCAGCCACGAACGCTGAGGGAAAAGGAATCCGCCATCGCGCCTCGGGCACGGAGTGGGCGTGTCCTCAGGTCGTGTGCCTCATCCCTTGAGCCTCCGTCCTCCTCCTGAGGAGTCTTTAAAGGACCAGGGCCCAAATTCCAAAATCTCCTGGGGCTTGTCGCGTGCCGGCGCAGCTTGTCGCATGACTGTATCGGGCCCACCAGGGCCCCAAAACGGGCCAAGAGGGCCCCAAGCAGCCCCCAAGTCGGCCCAAGAGGGCCCCGAATCGCCCAAAGATCGGCCAAAGAAGCCCAAGATCGCCCCAAGACGGCCCAAGAAGCCTCCAAGAGGGCACAACAGCCCTCCAAGAGCAGTCCTAAGAGGGGCCCAAGAGGCCAAAATCGTCAAATTCCTATGGGCAAACGTACATTTTTGTCATATACGACTTGTCCGCCTTCACAACGTTGAAGACGGTCCAAGAGCCCCCCAAGACCGCCCCAAGATGGCCCAAGAGACCCCCAAGAGGCGCCCAAGTCGGCCCACGAGGGCCCCAAGACGGCCCAAGAGGCCCCCAAGACAGCCCAAGAGGGCCCCAAGACGGCCCCAAGAGAGGCCCAAGAGGGGGAGCCCCAACCGACAATCCGAGCCTTCCACCCCAAGACGGCCCCAGAAGGCCCCAAGAGGCGCCCAAGAGGCCCCAAGAGGCCCCCAAGAAGCCCCCAAGGAGCCGCCAAGAGGCCCCAGGAGGCCCCCAAGAGGCCCAAAAGAGGCCCCAAGTACCACTTGAGGCATGTAGCTTCTAACCCGCAAACCCAGGCACCAAGGATCCTATACCGCGAGACCCCTACATACGTACAAGAGGCCACAGGCCCAAAACCAAGGCACGGTGGCGGGATTGCGCTTGCGCAATAGATAGGAGGAGAAGGATGGAAGAGGACAGGAAAAGGAAAAGGAGCAGGAAGAGGGGCAGGGGAGGGAGGCGCCCCGCGACGACGCTTTTTTTTCCGCCGCTCCCGGCAGAGTGCGATCCATTGCGTCAGCGGCGCGACGGCGCGCGAGCAGTGTATTCAGGCTGTGGCCGCTGCAAACAATGCAGGCTTCTTGCCGCAGTCCGTGCGTCGGGTCAATATGCGCGTTCTGTCGCGCACTAAAAAATCTAGTCTGGCACTGCTCAGGCTTGTCGCCGCTGGTGCCCAGTGAGCCTCGCCGCTCAGTTGCCCTTGGCGCCGGTGCTCTTGGCGTTGAGGCGCCTGCGCAGCGCCTCCGCCACGCCGGCGCCCGAAGGGGGCGAAGGCGAGGGCCGCTTGACGCCGCTCGCGCTGCTTGCCGCGGAAATGCCCTTGTCCTTGGGGGTCGCCACCTGTTTGAGCGTCTTGAAGAGGTCGCCCTGCCACTTGACAGAGGTCGCCGTGGGCATCGGCACGTTCAGGGCTGCGAACTCCTCGTGGACGGACTGGATCCTGTGCGTGCGTGTGCCTGTGGCCAGCAGGAGGTCGGTCGTCCAGTCGAAAGGGTTCTCCACCGTGAGGTCCCCTGCCTCCACCTTGACCACGGACTTCTCGGCCTTCGTGTCCAGGATGCACGTGAGATTCCAGCTGTTGTCCTCCGCCTCCTGGGGGTCGAAGTAGCCCCTCAGAATCTCAGCGGACGTCTTCCCCTTCAGGGGCGACCCGATGCCCGTGTATTGCTGGCTTATCGCCGTACCCAACGAGGTCCAAGTCTCCATGCCCTCGTAGATCACGTTCGGGGTCTGGGTATCCATGGACACCCTGAGGGCGAAGCACAGCACCTCGAGTTTGCAATCCTTGTACCACGCGTCCGCGGGCTCGTCCTTGGGGAAGATTTCGGGCTCGATTGCGTGCAGCAAGTGCTCCACCAGGCCGTTCTGCCTGCCGGAATGGCATGCGCTGTTTTCCCATTGCGAAAGGCCCAGGAGGAAAGGTGGGGGACAGGAGGAGGAGGAGGAACGGGGAGGAGGAGGGGGAGGGAGGAGGAGGAGGAGGAGGAGGAGGAGGGAGGGGGGAGAAGGAGGAGGAGGAGGGAAGGGGGAGATGGAGGAGGGAGGGGGAGGGGGAGGAGGGAAGGGGAGGACGAGGAGGACGAGGAGGGAGGAGGAAGGAAGGAGGAGGAAGAGTGAGGGAACGGAGGAATGTAAGGAGGAGGAGGGGGGGGGGGAGGGAACTAGGGAAAAAATTGAGAGAGGGAAGTAAGAGAGGCGGCAGCGTGGGAGGGCGCCCGCCCTCTTCAACCCAGCGCCTGGAAAGGTGTCCAAACTTCTTAATGCCAACGCGGAGCTTCTTCCCCACGTCCTCAGGAGGAGGCTCCTCTGGCTTCGCGCCGCACTGCCCCTCGGCCGACGCCTTCAAGACGGCGCGCCACTCGTCGTCGTGCAGGAGCGCGTTCACGTGGTACAACAGCGCGACGTCCTTCCGAAGAACCTCGCAGACCGACGAGATCGCCTGCTCTGTCGCCGCGCTGCCCGCGTGAGCGAGGCTGGCCACGATCGCCTCGGCCTGTTTGTCAGCTGCCTTCTCGTCGCGAGTCGGCATGGGGCCGCGGTCTTCGAATGTTGGCCTGAACCGGAC
>CAUYUJ010016011.1:295977-300560 GCA_963575745.1 Prorocentrum cordatum | reverse complement strand
ACAAAATCAACATTTTTCTTATTTTTTCCTCTCGACATGGACGTCCTGTCTTCCACGGCGATAATCCATTGCAAAAAAGACCACAAAGAGCACACGCGCGCGTTCATGTCAGAATCCTACCGAACACCGTGTGTTTGCAAGCATTTCAACATAAAAACATCAAAAACCCAATGCTTTTTTCACAAAAAATCTACAAATTTCCCGCCCGGGCTCTCTTGCTGAAATCATAGGAAAACCATAGGAATCTTAAGAATTCGGTCAAATCCAGCGATTTCACGTCATCGCGCGGTGCACTCGCGATGCTCTGTCATGCACCCAGGCCGCGAATCCTGTGCAAAAAAATACCACAAAGAGCACACTCGCGCGTTCATGTCAGAATCCTACCGAACACCGTGTGTTTGCAAGCATTTCAACATAAAAACATCAAAAACCCAATGCTTTTTCACAAAAATGCTTCGGGGTATCCTGTCAGACCGTCGGGCTTCCTCCGGCCACCTCTGGCTTCCTGCGGTGTACCGGGCCATTCTCGACTCGTCTGGCAATGCGTGCGCGGCATTCAACACGCGCTCGCCAGTTCCCGTCGGCAACCGCCATCGCGGCCGCATCAGCTGTACCAAACCGGCTGGCCGGTGTGACTTCGGCCCCCAGTTGTGCCAGCTTTGCTTCTTATGTTGTGGGAGGGCGGGTGGGACTGGGCATGCCATGCTTGACTCGCTCGAGCTGGCTAGCTTGACTCCTACTCCTACTCCGACTCCTACGACTACTACTATTACTCCCACTCCTACTCCGACTCCTGCTACTACTCCTACTCCTACTCCGACTCCTACCATAACTCCTCCTCCTTCTGCTACTCCGGCTCCGACTCCTTCTACTCCTCCTGCTCCGACTCCTACTACGAGTCCTACCACTACATTTACTACTACTGCTACTACTACTCCTACGGCTACTCCTACTACTCCTGCTACTCCTAATACTTCTACGTCGTGCGTTTACGTGGTGGTTTGTTTTGCGTAGTGTTTTCTAAAGCCTACGCCCACTACTACTCCTATTCCTACTAGCACTCCTACTCCTACTATTATTACTACTCCTACGACTACTGCTGCTACTCCTGCTACTCCGACTACTTCCACACAGCGTTTGCACATAATGTTTCAACATAGCGTTTTTTTCCATACTCCTGCGAGTACTCTTCTTCCTACTACAACTTCTACTCCTACTACCACTCCTGCTCCTGCTACTCCTCCTTCCTGCTACAACTACTCCGAAATCTACTCCTACTACTCCTCCTACTGCTCGTCCTACTACTACTCCCAATCCGACTCCTACTACTCCAACTTCGACTACTCCTCCTCCTCCTACTACTACTACTACTACTACTACTACTGCTGCGCCTCCTACTCCTAGTACTACCCTCCTACTACTATTCCTTCTGCTATTTCTCCTCCTACGACTACACCTCCTACGACTGCGCCTCCTACTACTACACCTGCTACTACTCTACTGCTACTGCTATAACAACAAGAACATCTACTACTACTACTACTACTACTACTACTACTACTACTACTACTACTACTACTACTACTACTACTACTACTACTACTACTACTCTTACTACTACCACTACCACTACTTTTACTACTTACCTACTACTTTATCTACTACTACTATACATGCTGCTGCTGTGCTGCTACTACTCTTACGGACGGACTTCTAGTACTAATGCTACTTACTACTACTACTACTACTATTACTACTACTACTAACTAACTATTACTTACTTGTTTCTATTTATACTACTGAACCTTACTATTACTATCTACTACTACTACTATACTACTACTACTACTACTACACTACTAATACTTACTACGACTACGACTACTACACTACTATTTACTACTACGAACGACTACTTACTACTATCTACTATTACTATACTACTAGTACAACTTCTTACAACTCCTACATCCTACTATACTACTACTACTGCTTACTTACTACTACTACGACTTATACTACTACTCCTATTCCTTATCTATTTCCTTATTAGAATATACTTATTCCCCTCAGGCCGGCAGATAGGGGCGCCATCCGGTTAGGTGGTCCCATCCAAACCTGTAAAAAACAATACAAATCAACATGTTTCTTATTTTTTCCTCTCGACATGGACGTCCTGTCGTCCACGGCGATAATCCATTGCAAAAAATACCACAAAGAGCACACGCGCGCGTTCATGTCAGAATCCTACCGAACACCGTGTGTTTGCAAGCATTTCAACATAAAAACATCAAAATCCCAATGCTTTTTCACAAAAATTATACAAATTTCCCGCCCGGGCTCTCTTGCTGAAATCATAAGAAAACCATAGGAATCTTAAGAATTCGGCCAAATCCAGCGATTTCACGTCATCGCGCGGTGCACTCGCGATGCTCTGTCATGCACCCAGGCCGCGAATCCTGTGCAAAAAATACCACAAAGAGACACTCGCGCGTTCATGTCAGAATCCTACCGAACACCGTGTGTTTGCAAGCATTTCAACATAAAAACATCAAAAACCTAATGCTTTTTCACAAAAATGCTTTGGGGTGTCCTGTCAGACCGTCGGGCTTCCTCCGGCCACCTCTGGCTTCCTGCGGTGTACCGGGCCATTCTCGACTCGTCTGGAAATGCGTGCGCGGCATTCAACACGCGCTCGCCAGTTCCCGTCGGCAACCGCCATCGCGGCCGCATCAGCTGTACCAAACCGGCTGGCCGGTGTGACTTCGGCCCCAGTTGTGCCAGCTTTGCTTCTTATGTTGTGGGAGGGCGGGTGGGACTGGGCATGCCATGCTTGACTCGCTCGAGCTGGCTAGCTTGACTCCTACTCCTACGCCTACTCCTACTCCTACTCCTCCTACTCCTCCTACTCCTCCTATACTTGTACCCTACACCTATTCTATCTTACTTACTTTTTACTCGACTACTTCGGTCGCGACCCCTATACTTTCATATCTTCTCTACACGGGATATTTTCCTTTTTAATAGTTATTTTATTATGATACTGATATACTACTACTACATAACTACTATACTACTTTCTATACTACTACTTTCTACTACTACTACTACTACTACTACTACTACTACTACTACTACTACTACTACTACTACTACTACTACTACTACTGCTACTGCTACTACTACTACGACGGCGACGACGACGACTACTACCGACTCCTACGCCGACTACTACTACTACTACTACTACTACTACTACTACTACTACTACTACTACTACTACTACTTGTTTATGGGTTTTTGGCTGTTTGTTTTTATGGCATTTGGATTATGCCATTTTTATTTGGTTTTGGATTATTTTTGTTTTGCTTTCTTCGCTGTCGCTGGTGAGGAACGGCTTGATGGGCTCGACGCGACCTCGCGAACGGACGTGGAGCTGCGGGCACGTCGCGGGTCCTCGTCCACAACACCCGGTGCACAATCGATTTGGGCAGAGGATGGGCAAGGCCTAGCGAATCAAAACCATGCTAGGCAAACGAAATCGAGCCCCAATGAGGTGCGACGATCACCTCCTTCTGGATGGGGAGACCTTTGGCGAGCTACGCTCGAGCCACTGACTGGGTCTTACCCTCCTGCGCGTACACGGGAGGTGCCCCACCTCTGCTCTCAACAGATGGTGACGCCTTCATTGCGGAAATGGTCCGTGACCACCTTCGCGTCCTCCACGCGGATGGTTGGCCCTGGCGGCGCATAGCGCGTGAGGCCTACGAACCTCTCTGGAAGTCCCGATATCCGCTTCTCGTGGTCGATGAGCGTGTTTGAGGCCTCCACGTACAACTGGCCGGTCTGCAGCCCAGTGATAGCGACGGGGTTCGCGAGCGGCGTTCCGCCGAGGAACGCGCGCGGGTTGGCGACCATCCACGCAGCGAGCTGGCCGTCAGTCGGGGTGCCGAACCCTACGAACGACGGAAGGGCTGCCACGAGCGCCCAGGTAAAGGCAGTGCCAGCGGCGAGGGTCTCAATCGGCGCATTCCATGAGCCAGCGAGCTCCGTTGCAGTGGGCCTGCGCAGCAATGTTCCGTCGAACCACCATGTGTTGTTCACATTCAACTCAGTGCGCGGGTTTGCGGTGTCATATGCCAGCAACCCCTGCACGAGCAGCACCTTGGTGGTGTAGTCCTCGGATGTTAACCACGACGCGGTGTTTCCGATGGACTGCACTGCAGCGGTCGGTGATGCGGCGGCCGCGCATGCTCGAGCCACACGTTCGAGCATGGGATCGTCGAGCTCTCCTGGCCCAGCCACCGCAAGGCCCACGACCTCCCCAGTCGCAGGAGCCACCGCTGGAACCATCACGCGTGGTCCAGCGTTATTCAGACTCGCTGCGGCCCAGCCCCACATGATGTGCACTGCCGTCGTCTGCGCGCTCTTCTCGACATTCGGATTCTGCATGCCACGGAAATAAGCGTCCGCCACCACGCGGTTGAGGCCTTCGCGGGTGGGCGCATCCCATCGGATGCTCAAGAGCTCGGGACCAGCTATTCCCTCCGCGAGGAATCGCAGTAGTCGTGCCTCAAAGAACA
>CAUYUJ010016011.1:268477-290977 GCA_963575745.1 Prorocentrum cordatum | reverse complement strand
TCTTAGAAGGCGCCGGCCTTACATCTATAGATAAGGCCCGCGCCTTCTGAGAAGCAGGGGTGCTTCTAAGAAGCCTTCCCCCCTCGCCCTACCCCCCTCTGCGCGTGGCCGAAGGGGGGCAACGCTCGCATGACCAGGAGGACCCCCAGCACCAGGACGAGGCCGGTCGTCGCGTGAGGCCGCAGGGAGGGCCCCAGCCTCCGTCGGGTCTCCGGCCGACATGCCCAGAGCACCAGCGCCCACCGGTTGGAGGGCCAGACCACCGACCGAGCTAGCAGGATGGACCACGCCAAAACCATGCTGTGCCATCAGCTGTTCTGAGGAGGAGGAGGAGGAGGAGGAGGAGGAGGAGGAGGAGGAGGATGGGGATGAGGATGAGGAGGAAGAGGAGGAGAAGGAGGAGAAGGAGGAGGAGGAGGGGGAGGAGGAGGAGGAGGAGGAAGAGGAGGAGAAGGTGGAGGATGGGGAGGAGGAGGGGGATCATGACGAAGACGAGGAGACGAGAGGAGGAGGTGAAGCTTCTCGAAACGCTCTAGAAACCCTGGGAGCCACCCTGACCTGATACCCTCATTCTCCTTGTTCCAGGCGGCGCGAATGTAGCCCACCCAAACTCGCAATTCAGGAAGGGTGTCGACGGGTCTGGAGCCAAATGCAACACCAAGTTCAAAGACCAAACCTCATCCACTCCTGTGTCCCTCACCTCTGCCCCCTGGGAGTCCGCGTGTGCAGGTTAACAAGCCTAGAGCCTAGACGCACACATACACAACACACAACACACAACACACAACACACAACACACAACACACACACACAACACACAACACATAACACACAACACACACAACACACAACGCACAACACACACACACAACACACACAGCACACACAAAACAGAAACACAACACAAACACACAACACACAACACACAACACAACACACACACACACCACACACCACACACAACACACACACAACACACAACACATAACACACAACACACAACACACACACACACCACACAACACACAACACACACCACACACACAACACACACACACCACACACACCACACACTGCACACACTAACACAAACACACACGCACGCACACATGCACACACGCACACATACACACACACGCGCACACACACACACACACACACACGCACACACACACACACACACACACACACACACGCACACGCACGCACACGCACACGCACTCACACACGCACGCACACGCACACACGCACACGCGCACGCGCACGCGCGCACGCACAAGCACACGCACACGCACACGCACACGCACACGCACACGCACACGCACACGCACACGCACACGCACACGCACACGCACACACCACACACAACACGCAACACACAACACACAACACACAACACACAACACACAACACACAACACACACACACACACACTGGGAGGCGGAGGAGCAGGTGGATGTGGATCCTCCTCCCTCTTGCCTCCCCTCCCCTACGTAATCCCTCGCTCCCTCCTTATCCCTCTCCTCCTTCTTCTCCTCCTCTCCCTCTCACGTCCGCGCCTCCCCTGCGGGAGAGCGGAGGAGGAGGCGCAGGCCGCGGTCCTCCCTCCGCTGCCCGCCACCCGCCGGGGCCGCTGCGCCCTGCGGGACGAAGGGCGCCCCCGCGCCCGCGATGCCAGACCTCGGAGCGGCCAGGAGGGACGGTGGGGGAGGGGGGGGAGGGTCCTCCTCCGAGAAGAGCAGGAGGAGCAGGAGGAGCAGGAGGGGGAGGGGGAGGGGAGAAGGGGGAGGTGGCAGGGCGCGAGCCAACACGGTGCCTTTCGATTGCGTTGTCCCTGGTTCTGTCTTCGCTCCGCCTTTGCTGCAAAACGAAATCGAAGACAACGGTCCACGAAATCACTAAAGCACCGTTCAGCTCGCGCCGCGGGAGGAGGAGGAGAATGAGGATGAGGATGAGGAGGAGGAGGAGAAGGAGGCGGAGGATGACGGAAGCTCGGAGGTCAGAATCTAGATGGGAACCTGCCTCGGCTGACCTCCCTGCGAACCACGCACGCGGGTGCAGCAGTGCGGGGAGGGGCGCATCGTCGCTCTGGGTCGGTGACGCATGCGCGACAGCGCAAATCGTATAGAAGAGCTTGCCTGCGCTTACACCTGACCTGTTGTGCGCCGTGGTGTCTCTGGAGCACGAGCACCTGCTGGCATGACGAAGCTTCTCCTTTCCAGCATCACAGGGACAAGGCAGAGGGCATTGGCAGGGGTCTAGAGGCGAGTGGTACCTGACTCCACTACAATAAAACGCAGATCCCCTTTTCGTCCCCGAACCTGGCAGGAGGAACTGGAGGACGACGGCTACAGCGACGACTCTCCTCTTGACTGCCACGCGGGAACGACATGAGATCCAGTAGGAGTGACATATCCCAATCGATGTGTCTAGATAGACGCTTTGCACTCTGACTGCAGGAGTGAGCGGGCTGCCATGGCTTGTCCAGCAGCGCCTCCAGGTCCAACCTGATCCACGATGCGATCCTCGTCGTGACCTAGCTGGTACCGATACATCCCACAACGCGGCGCATGCAAAGACATCTGGCAGCTCGACTTGTTCGAGGCATTGGCCGTCGGACCTATCGACCCTTCTTCCCAGGGCCGACTTTTCATTTCGATCAATTGTTTGAAGATCCTGGGGCACGTAGCTGGCCACCAGAGCCCAAAATGGCGAAGACTGACCGTCTCGACTTGTGGGGGCCGCTGCATGCCTGGGAAGCGCAAAGCATACAGCTGACCGAGGGTCTGGTCGAACACCCCACCCCCGCTCGATCAATCAAACAATGGGCCACATCGGCGGCATGATCGGGCCCGATCGGCGATCGCGTGGAAGGCATCGCACCGCGACAGGTATCGTTACATCGCGGCCTATCCACTGTCTGCTCGGCTCGTCGCGCGTGACGATGTCGTCGACGTCTTGGTTTTATAAAGGTCCTTGTCGCCATGGCTGGGCGCAGCTTGAAAAACTGGCCAGAATTGACCATCGGAGGGGTCTGACAGATCTTGGATGGAACTCTTGCTCGGGCGGCGACGACGACGACGACGACGACGACGACCACGAGTGTGTCGCTCCAGCCAGAGAAGCTCTGAGCTCCTGGCCCGCCGTCCTCGATCAGGATCTCCGTGATCAGGGACGGCGCGGGGGGGATCGGCGTCGGGTGCTGCAGCATGGGCTCCCCGCAGCAGGCCAGGGGCGTCCCATCCTGCATGGCCTGGATGGTGACCTCAATGTCCTGGCGGGCAACAAAACACTTAACCATAAGCTTTCGGAGCTCAACGAAGACTTCTCGGGGCGGCACTACCGTGCCAGGAGCGGCGCCAGAGGCACCGCCAGGGGTAGGTGGGGACGGGGCCCGGTGCCGACCCGAGAAATCCCGCGCGGCCTCTCCGAAAGTCCACGCCGGTGCAGCTTCTTTAGAGACCTCCTAGATGGGGTCCGAGTAGATTGGGTCGGAGGATCGCGCCGCATCGCCGATGAAGCGGCGTCGGCGATGCATCGGCGTCTTTGGACTGGAGCAAATCGGGGCCCACACCGGGCCGCATCGGCGATGCATCGGCGATGCGGCTCGATCCTCCGACCCCCGCTGCTCGGACACCTTACGGGAGGCCTAGATTCTTGGCCCGCGGTGTCCTGCATCAGGTCCTCCATGACTGCTGACACCACGCCCTCGGCCCTCGCGGCGGCGGGGTCGCGGGCCGCCAGCTCCGCCAGGCGGGCGGCCTCGCCCTCCGCCGCCGCGGCAGGCGCCAGGGCGGCGTCGTCTGGCGCCAGCCGAGGGTCCGCAGAGGAGAAGCGGCTCTCGCTCGGGTCCCGGGCGAACCACTCGTCCGCGGTGAAGCCCCGTTGCCCGGCGCAGACCTCGACGTCCTCGATCAGCAGGAGCTCTTCGCTGGTGTTGCTGCTCGCCCCAGTCGCCCCTCTCGCGCGCGGCGTGGCGTCGGAGCTCCGGTCCGAGGCTATGGGGGACTCTTCCTCGCCCTCCGCCTCCACACTCCGGAGCGCAGCGGGCCGACGGTGCGCCCCTGGGGCGAAGAGGGGCTGAGGATCCGCGGCCACCGCGGCCGCGTGCCCCGGGCTGTCGGGGGTGGCCCGGTCCACCGTGCCAGCGCTGTGCGCGGAGATGCGCGAGGGGTCCGGGCGCATCTGGTGTCCGATGGGGGGGGCAGCTCTCGAGTGTGCCCCGGGCCTCGGGGCTTCGGTCTCCTCCAGCGTGGAGCGCTCCTCGTCCACCTGCTTCAGCTCCTGGAGGAGCCTCTGCTCCTCCTTTTTCTGGCGCATGCGCTCCACTTCGTGACGCTTTTCAGCCAGCTGCTTGCGCAGCTGTTCGAGATGCGATTCCTTCGCCTGCCAATCCTGGCGCGTGGCCGCCGCGTCGACGGGGGCCCTGTCGACGCCGCCGGCCACGTCGGCCGTCTCCTGTTTCTGACCGGCTGACGTCTCGGTGAGTCGTCGCTGCACCTCTTCGCAGACATTGAGCCTCAAGGCCTTATCAAGGAGTTCATCCACCTCGCGCATCTCTTGCTCGAGCTGCATGCGCCTTACCCGATCGTCGATCAGTCTCCGCTTCTGTTCGCACAGCTGCCGCGCGCCCTCCTTCTGCCTCTGGAACAGCAGGCTCTTCGCCTCCTTCTCCTGATGGGTGCGCGCCGTCTGGATCTCTGCCCACGTGGCCTCCATGTGATCCCGCAGCGCCTGCAGCTGAGCGTCGATCTGCTCGACATTCGGCTCGTCGCCTGCAGCGGGCGCGGCCGCAGCCGTGACCAGCGGCGACCCATCCTGACAGGGCTGTGGCTGCTGCTTCTGCTGCTGGGGCTGCTGGGGCGAGTCTGGGGGATTTGGCTTGCGCGCCGCGCTCTGCAGGGGCTGGGTGAACTGGGATGGGTGCGCAGCCTGCGGCTGCTGCACTGCCTGAGCCAGCCCTGGCTGCTCTGCTCGCGCCTTCACCGAGGCGGCCAGGAATCGGCCGTCAGTCGAGGAGTCCGCAGTGGAGGGGGCCTCGCCTGGAGTCGCGTACCCGCTGCGGGTTGGCCTCACTGCGCCCTCGGCCGCAGAGGGGACCCTGTCGATGTTCAGCGTGTCTGCACTTTGAGAACCCCACGACGCAGGGGTCCTCCCACAGCGAACCGCCACTTTTCCGGAAGGCCCTGCTGGATTCGCCCCCGCCGGGTTCGGCGGCATCGGGGGCAAAAACTTGAACGAAGAGGTGGTCGAACTGGGAGTCGAGTATCCAGAGGAGAACGGGGATACGTCCCCCCTTGGCCTGATGGCCGAAGCCTCCCGCTGGTTCACGCCGTCCTTGATGGCTCTGCCCAGCTTCTCTGGCTCGGAACTCTGCGCCCGCTTCTGGAGAGCGGCTAGTTTTACTTTGTTGTGTTTGGCGGTGAGTATCATCAGCGACCTCGCTAAGCTATCGCTTTGTTGAGCCAGCCAGCCAGAAAGCAAACATTGCGCGTTTCTGTTGATTTGGTTGTGTGTGGAAGCGTTCTGTCTCGCTTTCGCGGCTGTCCCACCCTGTGGCCAGCGTGTCGCAGCACGCGCGCTCGCCGAGAGAAAACAGTGTGTATGTGCGTGTTGTGTCTTGTTTGTTGCGTGTTGTGCTGTGTGTGAGTGTACGTGTGATCGTGCGTGCGTGCGTGCGTGCGTGCGTGCGTGCGGGCGGGCGTGTGTGCGTGTGCGTGTGTGTGTGAGAGAGAGAGAGAGAGAGAGAGAGTGTGTGAGTGTGAGTGTGAGTGTGTGTGTGTCACTCGTATATGAAGGCGCCAGCAAATCAGCTACCCGAACCAGTGTGTCACTCGTATATGAAGGCGCCAGCAAATCAGCTACCCGAACCAGCACGCTTGCACAGGCCGAAAGCCGATTCCGTATGCATCCAGACCCTAAAGCCTACGAGCGCCACGGGGCCACAGGAACGCCCCGCCAGGAACGATCCCAGGCGCGGCCCGAAGGCCAAAACAAAACTAGGGCACAGAACCCCTGCGGGCATGGCCGCTTCTGGCCAGCCCCGACCTCAAGTGCGAGCCTACTCCCCGACCCCACGACGCCCCCGCGGCTTAGAAGGGTCTTGCGGCCGCCCAGCCAGACAGGTCAAAGCGCCCCGAAGGCTCGCACGGGCCTAGCCTCCCAAGCTCGCACCCGTGGCGGGGCGGAGGTGGTTCAGCAAACGCGCTCTCCGAGTGTGCCTGCCTCTCTGGGCGGGTGGGCGCTCTTTCAACGGCGGCAGGGGGCCAGGGCACACGTTCGCGAGGCTCTTGGCGCCTCTGGTGGCAGAGACGTACGCCCCGCCTCTCTGCACAAGATGAACTGCCCTCGCGCGGCAAGCGCGTGGCCCTGGTCTGGGGAGACGACGCCCCCCCCTGCCCTCCGTCCCCCGCCCGCAACAGCATCGACAAACACCGGCACCGAAGAGTGGGAGGGAGGCCGGGGGCGTTGCGGCGGCCAGGGCAGAAATGTCGGTTTCACTCGGTCCAAGCGTCGCAGCCTCGTCTCCGCCCCACCGCGGCGCAGGGCCCAGCTCCTCGGCGGCAGGCAACGCCTGCCTTCTTGCGATCCGCCACGTCGTGCTTGCGCTGGCGCATCCGCTGCCCAGCCGAAAGCTGCACGCTCTCGCCCCGCGGCGTCGTCCTCCTGGGGCAGCTCCTGCCGGCGCGGGGCAGTGGCCGCCCTGTGGGTCCTGCTGCGTTCCTTCATCATCTCGTTGTCGTCGCAGGGGCTGCTGTCAGTATCCGTGCGCCTTGCTGAAAGCCTCTGCGCCAGCGCACCCTGCGCGGGCATGAGTGCCGCGCCAGCAGGTCGCTTGCGCCTCGGCCGCCTCGTCGCTGGTTGGGCCTCAACTCGGGCGTCGTTGCCGCAGAACCCATCGGCAGCTGCTGCCGCGGCCGCGGCAAGGGCAGGGCCACGCGGCCAGCCTAGCGCAGGGGCCGCCAGACCTTCCTCCGCGCTCTCGGCCGCGCGGGTCCTCACCCTCTTCGCTTGCGGGACGGAGGCATCGACAACCCCTTTCTTGAGGGCCCCGCCCCGCCTGTGGGTGGGGCATCGGCCACCCAGCTTCCGGGGGCCCCGCGACTCTGCTCAGCGGGAGCATCGGCCACCCTTCCCTCGAGGCTCCACATAGTGCGTTGCGTGCCTGGCGAGCACGGGCATCGACTGCCCCTCCTTCGAGGGCCCGGCTCTGCGGGTCTGCGGGGGCATCCACCACCCCTCCAAAGAGGGCCCCGCAGCACTGCGCAGTGGGGGCATCGGCCACACCTCTCCTGAGGGCCCCACTTTGCTCGCAGCTGCCTGTGCGCGCGGGGCTTCGGCCGAGGCTCTTTTGATGGCCCTGCCGCACTCCCCCGCGGCCGCGTCCAAACTGTTTGCTGCGCCCTCTGGCGGCCTACCACTGGCGATGGCGCCTGTCTGCAATTTCCGCCTCGCGCTGGGGGGGGGTCCGAAAGCATAGAGCTGCCGCGGACACCGCTAAGTCCACCTCCCACGGCCCTCGCGGGGCCCGCTCCTGGCACATGTTCTGGCCGATCATCCGACCAAGCAATGCGGTGGGCGAGTTCGTCGCGTTGGCCGGTGTCGCTTGAATCCAGGGTGTCGCGCAGCAACTCCATCGTGTCTCGAAGAATTGGGGCAATTAGACGGGCGCCCCCGACGTCTGAACCAGCCCTGGTGGAAGGGGCCTGTCACGCGCGTGACCTCGGGATCTTTGGCCCTCGCCCCTCTCTTGGTCCGCCCCCCGCGGGGCAATCCAAGGGGTCGCGGCGGGTGTCGCCCCACTCGCGGCCTTCTCAGGACTGCCGGGGTAGGGCCGCATTGCCGTCGCAGGTGCTATAGTCACTGGAGTCGCCAGAGCCGTCTGAGAGGTAGAACTCGCCCCGACCCCCTCCAGCCGATTCAACTGGCAGGGTTCCCTCGCCCCCACTTGGCCCGCGCGCTGGGCGACCCGTGGGGGCCTCGGCGGGCTTCGTGCTGCCAGCGGTCTCGGCCTTCGCAAGGCCGCGAACTGGTCGCAGAGGCTTTGCTGCACGTGCCGCCCAGCTTCCACTTATTGCATGCCTTCGCCCACCTCGAAGTCAGTGTCGTTGCCCTTCACGCAGTGTTGCACTTGTTCGACGTTGCTGACGAGCGCGAACCAGCGGTCGCTGCCGTTGCTCAGGTACCCAAGCTCCCCATCGCTGACGAGAGCCTCGCGCTCCAGGTTGGGGCCTGCGTGGTGCTGAGACGCTTCGGGCCCGGGCGGTGATCTCTGGGCCAGTGCCGGAGCAGCGCGCGCCAGCGCAGGGCTCGCCTGGTGGGGCTCGAACTTCTCCTCTCTCCGTGCAACGCAGGCTGCGACGAGGCTGCAGCTCACCCTGCCCTGCGTCGGCCCCCATCCCGCGGGGTCCTCTCGCGCGCTTGGCCCCGCGGCCTTCCCGCGGAGATGCGGCGGGCCCGCCCGTGCCCGAGCCGAGGGCTACGTATGCCGACAGGCCTGCCGCTCGCCGCCCTGCCTGCGCCGCATCGCTGGCGTCGCTCTCCCCCTGTCAGTGGCCGTCCTGCGGTGCAGCTGGCGCCGCGCATGGGCTGATGACGCTGGCGCTTGCCTGGTCTGCCAGTTGAAGTAGTGGCTCAGGAGGCGCGGCCCTTGGCGTCCAGGGAGGTCTCGTTCTGCGCACGTGGCCCAGGGGCCCCTCCTGGTGCACGATCTTCGAGCGCCGACTCCATCTGCCTCATGAGGTCAGCAAGCGCGCCCCGATGCTCGTCGCGACGCGGCCCCGCGCCGTGGGGGCCCCATTCCTCGAGGCCAACCACGTAGTCGGCGAGGGGCCTGCGCCGCTGCCTGGCGCGCCTCCAGGCCGCGCCGGCCAGGGGCTCCACGAGCGGCGCGCCCGCGCTGCTCCTGGAGGGCGGCTGGGTGCCTCCCGAGGGGCGACGCGCCCTGGAAGATGGCGACGAGGCCAGGGATGGCCCAGCGCTGCCACTTGGCCCCGCCCCCACCCCACCCTGTTCAGGGACAGCCGCATCGATGGCCCATGGCATCGCCCACGCCGCCAGGTTCCCCCCGTGGCCGTGGCCTCGGTTCGCAGCGCGCCCTCAAGGACGGCGGCGGGCGGGGCCGCGGGCTCGCCCCCCTCGCCGCGGGGGCGCCAGGCCGCGGCTAGCGCCGCAAGCAGCGCCGCCCTCGCGTCCTCTCGGGCGTCATCGGTCGCCCATGTCAGGGCGCAGCGCGTGCTCCACCTCTTTCCTCGCTGCGCAGGTCGCTGAGCCCGCCGCCGCCTCCTCGCCGGCGCGGCGGCGGCGCGGCCGCTTCGTCGTCCTCGCTGCTGTCGTTGGGCAGGAAGGGCGGGGGCCCGTCGCGCGATCCTCCTCGGAGCTCGCCGCGCTGTGCTCAGCCATCTCCTCGGGTGGGCGCTGGCCTCCACCAGGGCCCAGCTTGTGGGTGCGGGCGGTCAACCACCTCGCGCGGGTCCTCCAGATCGGCGCGGGGATCGCCACGTGCCTCTCGCCTGCTGCGCCTGCTGGTGCGGGGCCAGCGTGGCCCTGCCCAGACAGGGCCGAATCTGTCTGGGCAGTGGCATTATGGGCCCACCCTGGCCCGCGCGGAGGGACTTGGCGACGCGGAAGTGCGTCAACTGCAGGGCTGCCTCCGCTCCTTTCGCCCGCTGGTCGAGCTCGTCAGGGCGCTGCGACGCCCCCCTGAAATCGGCGCGTCTGTTGGATGCCTGGCTCCAGGGTCGTGCGCAGACGTCCTGGGCGATCCGCTCCGGTTCGTTGCGCTCGAACATTCTGGACGACAGCTCCGAGCCTGCCAGCCGTGCCTTCATGTCTATCGGCTTCCGCAACTTCTCCTGCGCCTGGAAGTTATCCAACTCAATCGATCTCCGCGGCGTCTGCAGGATGGCGGGCAGTTGGGAGACGCTTTCAGCCTCGCGCCCATCGGGCGCATTGGCATCTGCCGCCCCTTTTCTGGAGGGTTCTCGCATTTAAGATGAGCCAAGGCATCGACCCTCTCTCCTTGGGGGCCCTGCTGCCCGCCAACATGAAAGCATCAGCCACTCCTCCTCAGAGCGCCTGATCTGGCACCGCGCTGACAAAATGCGCGGGGGCATCGACCACCCCTCTTACTAAGGCCACCTGCGTCCGACCTGTGGCGGCATCGACCGCGCGTCCTTCGAGGGATCCACAGTCGGCATGCCCGACCAGCGCGGGGGCGTCGACCGCCCCTTAGAGCCCGCTTCGGGGTTGCTTGGGACGAAGTTCGCCGCGTCCAATGTCGTGAGCTCGTCGGGCGCGGGCTCGGGCCACCGCCCCCCTCGCTGCCTGCCGCGTCAGCCTGAGGTCTCCCACCTGGATGCGCGTGCTGGTCTCGCGAGTAGCGGCCTTGACATGGTAGTCCACCGTGGCGCTGAGGCCAGCACCCTCTTCATGCTGATGCACCATGGGCGCCTTCGCGGTGACGGGGCTCCGTGACGCCGCTGCAGCCTGCGTGCAAATCAATGGGTTCTGCCTGTGCAGTTGACAATCCAACCATCTCCGGCCGTCTGCAGTGGCTGAGGCATCACAGGCGGTGCACCTCACCTCCATGTCGGTGCCCTCGTGCTCTACGATGATCGACTTGCGGCCTTAGGCGGAACCCGCGGCTCCTGGGTGCCCCACTTGCAACAGATGGCCACCCTGCCGACAACCCATGTCACGAAGCGGCTACGAGCGACAGCATCACGCAGGCGGGCTTCCAGCGTCGTCGGGAAGCCAGGGGAGAGCAGCCCGTCCACGGCGCCGTGCTAGGCAAACCAATCCGCCCAGCAGTTGCCCATCCAGTGCGTCGCTGGCTTCGCTGACCATGTCGCCCAGGCCCTTGCGCGCATGCGCCCGCTAGAGCTTGGGGCGCCCAGCTGGCAGTGGCGCTGCGGATGTCGCGCCGCAGCTCCGCGTGCCTTGCCGAAGGCGCTGTTAGACGCGGGCCCCGCTCGCTACCTTCCTCAAAGAAGCCCAGCAAGTCGGTGACCGGCAGCTTCAGCTGGGGCTGACACGCATCGCCTGGAGCCCGCATATCTCAGCGATGCCAGTGGACTGCCACTCTCCTGGCAGGTTGCCAAATCGAGCTCGCACTGGCCCCCCTCGCTGGTCAAGCGCGACTGCTGCCCAGCCACACTGGCGAAGCTCCGTATTGCAGTGGTCCGAGCCGTCTGCGTACAGCACCTGGCTCCAAGGGATGCTGGCACCGCCCCACTCGTGCACAAGCGCCGCCGGCTGAACGGGCCGACCTGGGAGGTCATGTGGCGCGAGACCGCGCGAGGGTCCGAAGCCTTCCCACTCCTCGGCCAAGGGGCGTTTGTGCAGCATCGCCCCCCGAGTAGCTGTCACCCTGTCGGGCATGACATCCTCCTCCTCCTCCTTCTCCCTGTCGATATGCTCCAGCGGCCCTGGGCACCCAAGCCAGCGGTGCCCGTTGGTCCAGGGAGCTGCCCCGCGTGCCGCGCGCATGGGCGACCGCGACATGACGCGTGCATGCCGCCCGGCACGTGGCCACATACCACCCGACCAGACGCCCTGCAATGCCCGCTGAGCCGCAGGGATGCGGCTGGTCTGCGGGCCCTGCGCGGAAGCGTCAATCGCTCTCAGCCAGAGTTCTTCTTCGTTGACTTCAGGCAGCAAATCACCAGCTGACGGCGCTGCCACTGCGGCATCCCTTCCAGTAGGAAGTCATGGAAGTCCCTCAGGGCAGCGGCGAGAGAAGGGCGGCCTCGTGCCGCTTGTCGTCGCAGGTCAGGTGCCCTGCGCGCATGGTCCAGCTGCTCCTCCCCAGCGTCATCCAGACCGCGCGGATGGGGCCCCGCACCCGTGACCAGCTCGGTCGGGCCTTGAGCACATCCCACGTCATCTGCAGGTCGGCGGCCGACGAAGCTCGGCCCTCCCACCGCCGCGCCACGCGGCGCGCGACGATGGACATGGCGACCTCGAACATGGGATCGTACTTGGCCGCCTGCTGATGAACGGGCCTGCGAGGCTGGGGCGGGGCCTTTTGCCCGCCGGCGCCCCCCGGGCCCATCGGGGCCTGGGGGCGCCGTCAGCAGCTCAAGGTCAGGCGCCAGGCCAGCCGCTCCGCCCTGGATGCCGTTGCCCGCGCTGGAGGGCAACGCCGCGCTCCAGACCCCGCGCCCGACGTCGAGCGCCGAGGCCTGTGCCTCTCCGAGCCTGTCCTCCACCCCGTGGCACTCCTGGGCGGCCGCGTGCTGAGGCCCACATGGGGCGGGGAACTCCCCCAATGGCCCCCTCGAGCGGGCCCTGGTGGCGGCGAGAATCGCGCTCGGGAGTCCGCCGCCATCGCGCAGACGGTCGCGCAGGTCAACGCCTGAATCAGCGCGACCCTGCGGGGGGCTGCGCGCGCGCCTCCCCGGCGCGCGCGCGTTGTCGATTACCTCCAAGCACCTCTTGGCGGCATCTGCGACGGCGTTGTCGGCGTGGGTGCCACTGGGGAAGCCCGCGCGCCGCTGGTAGTCTCGCGGCGTGTCCACGTCCGCCATGTTGATGTCCTCCGCTGCTTGACCTCGCTCTGCGCCTCCAGCCCCCCCCCCGGGCCTCGGCCTCGTTGGGCGGCATCGGCCTTGGCGCGGGCACCCTCGGCAACGGCCTTCTGGTTGGGCCCGGCCACGGACTCGACCTTGACTGGCTCCTCGCGCTGCTGCAGCCCCACCACCGCCTCAGCAGCGAGGTTCCGCAGCACCTACCTGGCCAGCCCTGAAGCTGAACAGGAGAGTGTCCAGCATGCGCGCGGACGCGGCCATCGTGCGCCGCGGCTTCTTCCCCGCTGGTTGCTCACGCACCGCTGGCGGCTGCGCGGCGGCTGCCGCGAGAGCGCGGTGCTGCTCCTGGACCACGCGCATCTCCGTTTCGAGCTTGCCGACCTTCTGTCCCACTTCTGCTGCCGCTGCAGTAGCCGCCCTGGCGTGTTCGCGTTTCACCTCCGCCCGCTTATTGTTCATGTCGATGCCAGCTCGCGCCCGCTCGATGCTGCGAATGGCGCTTGCATGCAGGCGCGCGGCAAAAGGCTTGTTCGCCCCATGCATTTCCTGCGCAACTTGGCACGTGCTGCGCGGCCCGCCTCGAGCTGGCCCTGGAGGTGCTCGGCGCCACCAGAATCGGCGGCAAAGAACTTCTCGAGAAACCTGATGCGCTAATCGACATGGCCCGGCTCATTCCTGGGTTCCGTGGCGGAGGTGGCATTGTCTTCGGCGATTCATTCCACGGCTTCGCCCTCTGCCCCTGCCAGGCGCTGGGGCCGCGCGCTCTCCTTGGATCTAGGCCGTCTCCCCGAGGCGCGGCGCCGGAAGCTCCCGCGTGTAGCTCCGCCTTCGCAGCCTGCCCCCTGCAACCGTGGTCTTGGCGCGCGCTCGGTCGGCGCCCCGGGGTCTACTTCGCCGCGGCATGCAACGGCGTTGGGGATGTGGCATTTGATGCAGCTGTTCTTGTCGGCCAAGTTGGCCCTGCCTGCGCGGCGCTTGCAATGCCAAGCGGAAGCGCGATCTCGCTTGGACCCCGTCGCGCTGATGCAGCGATGCGCGCGAGCGGCCTTCTCTCCTTTGCCTGCTCTTCTGGGTGACAGCGCCGTGACTCGCGAAGCAGAGCCCCGCCTGGGAGCGTCGCGCGCACTGGGGCTCGCCCGAGACAGACTGCGGCCGCGCAGGCCGGAAACATCCAAATGCTTTGCCGCGAAGCAGCGGCGCCAGCTCGGTCCACATGCGAACCGCGCGGGCCAACGTGGCTACGGATGTGCGCGCGTGCGTTTGTGCGCGCGCGCGCGACCGCGGGTGCTTGCGCGCGCGCGGGGGCCCTCCAGAGGAGCGACCAGCCGACCCAGACGGCGCGCCGACTCCTCTCCGCGAGACTAGTCAGCACCGCGCGGGCACTGAAGCGCTTCCCGCGGGCCAGCGGCACACGCGGCCGGCCTGCGCATAGGGCGCGCGCGGCCCGCCCACGCACAGGCCGGCGGCGCCAGGGCCACCTTAAGCCCGAGCCTGAGACGCCAAAGGAGCAAGCCCAGGCGCATACCCAGCCCTCAAGGGCCACCAGAACGCGCGCCCGAGCTAGCACCCTTGTCAGCGGGGCGCGCCCCCATGCAGCGAGAGGCGATCCCTCCGGACCTGCTCGCGCGCAGGGCAGGGATGCGCTCGGCCCACGGAGGCAGCGCGCAAGGGCGCGCGGCCTTGCGCTGGCTGGCCGCTCGGGCCGCGTAGTAAAGCGTCACAGCGCCGGCGCGTCGCAGAACCGATCCACGGCGCAAGCTCGAGGCCAAGGCCGCAGGTGGACTCAAACGCGGCGACGGCGACCTCCTGCCCTCCACCACCTCTAGGTCAGGGGAAGCGTTGCTCTCGCTCGCACCACCCGATTCGCGGTCTCTGCGGGCCGCGGCTCAGCTACGGCGGGGGCCTCGCCGCCGCGAGCGCGCCTCTTCGCCTCCGCCGCTGCCCTGCGTGCCCCGTCGGGCACCCTCAGGTCGACAGCTGGCGGCGACGCTGCGACCTCCTCGGGCTGCCTCGGCTGGAAAGGCTGCCTGCTGGCCCTGCAACACGCTGTCCGCTGGCCGAGCCGCCCGGTTGCGCGCGTGGTCCGCGTTGGCGGCCTCCGCTCCAGCAGTTGGCTGGGCGCTGGAAGCGCGGGCGGCGACGCGGCCTGCCGGGGCAGCCAGGTTCGGGAGTTGCAGTTGCTCGCCATGCTCAGCGGCGGCGCGTCGCCCAGCGCGGCGCCTGGCCGCTGGCGCCGGCCGCCCGCGCCAGCGGTGTGCCCAGCTCCGCGCGCGGATTCCGAGCGCCCGCACCATGGCCGCCGGAGGTGCCGCTGCTTGACGCATTCACCGCGGCGCGGTCGTCGCCGTCGTCGTTGCCGCTGCCGCAGCGGCCGCGATCCCCGCCGCCGCCCTGCTGAGCCTGCTGGTCGCGCTGCTGGCTGGGCCCTCCTCCTCGGAGTCTGAGGTCGCATCTTGCTCCTCCGCGTCGTCGTGGGTCGCCTCTTGCTCCTGCGCCCGGCGATCTCCCGCGCTGTCGCGGCCCTCGTCCCTGCTCTTGCTGGCTGCAGCGGCGCGCCCAGCCGGCTGTGCCAGTGCGCTGCGGGCCTCGCCGCCGCGGCTCGCGCTAGCGCCTGTCTCCCGCGGCGGAGGCGGAAACGTAGATCGCGGCAGCGCGTCTCTTCCAAAGAGAGCAGGGCGTTGTGGCACCTTCAGGGTGCCGGCCGTCGCCGAGCCACGGGCGCTGCCTGCGACTCGATGACGCCGCGGGGGTCGCGCCCGGCTCGCTCCTGCAACTCCGCCATCAACCGACGCCTTCGCGGCGCCGCTCGGAGCCAGATCGCCTCGATCACCTTGCGGAGCAGGCATTCCGCGGACGGGGCGCCCCGGGCCCAGAGGGCCTCCTGCAGCGAGATGAACGGGGGCCGCCGACCGAGCACCACCGCGAGGCACGGATAGCACCAATCACGCCAAGTCCGCGCGGCGCTCTCCGCGCCCGCGAGGCCCCCCAACCATCCCACCGCCCAAGTCACCTACCTGGCGACGCCGTCGATGTCGAACGCCTCCTCAGCTGCGTTCGGCGCGGCGGCGGCGTGGGCCGTCCGACAGCGGCTTCGCGCGCGCTTGGGGGCGCGCTTCCACCCGGCGCTTTTGGGGCTGGCTGACTGCGCCGCGGGGCTGCCTGCTGCCCAGAGGCAGAGGCAGCTGGCGGAAGCACCCCTCGCCTAGCACGCTTCGCCGCCTCGGTCACTTGTGGGGGGCGCAGGTGCTGCGCGGTCGCAAGTCCGCCCCGCGTGTGATAGCCGCCTTTCTTGCCCTCCCCAGGGTCACCCTCGGGGCCGCTGCTGCCGCTGCTTCTGCTGTCGCTGCTCGCGACAAACAAGGCGCCCTCTGTCACCGAACGCCTCGCCAGCTTCCGCCGCGCCCTCGCCGCCGCGCGCAGCCCGTGGGGGCCCTGGCTGCGGCGGTCTGGCGTGCTTCCTCGCTGGATCCTTCCTCAGGCGCGCGCGCGGCCTTCGTGGGCGAGCGAGACCTGTCCCGCCGCTTGACGCCGACGGCGTGGCTCACCAGCGCCGCGCGCCTACGGCGGGGCCGCGAGTGAGCTGGGGGAGCGTAGCCAGCGGGGCCAGTTCCGCACCTCCCACTGCCAAGGCGGGGCCAATGCGGGCGGTGCGAAACTTGTCGAGCTACTGCAGGAGCTCGTCTGCGCGCCCCCTGAAGTCGTGCCTGACGACCGCGCGCAGCCGCGCCAGCCTCGCGGTCGCCGAAAGGCCCAGGCCGTCTCGCAGACCCCCTGCGCGAGTCGCTGTGCATCCTGTGCAACGTCCGCCAGCTGGTTGAAGAGCGGATCGAACTGTGCGCCGTTGAGCGCAGCTCTGACGAGGTCGGTCCAGCCGTTTATCCACTGCGCGACGCTAGCCATCTCGCCCTGCAGGCCCGGGGACCACGTCTGCGCGTGCTGCCGAAGACGCTGCGTGAGAGCTCCCACTTGCGGCTTAGCCTCGTGGAACTGCGGGTCGGACTCGCGCGCCTTCTCCGACGGTTCTTGACCCCCGTCGCCACGCAGCGGGCCCGCAGCACCATACTCGCTGGGACAGCAGCCCCGAGCCATTATGTCCTTAATGTGGCTGCTCGTCGTCGGGCTTTGCCTGCATTCCAGGGCCGCCCGGGGCGGGAGGATACTATTGCGGCGCGAGGGGCGGCATGTTGATCAGCAGGTGTCGGTTAGCTGGGATTGTGCCGCTGCAATCCAAGACCGATCCCGTTCGTGCCGCATGAACCTCCAGAAGATTCCGCTGTTTCACGATTGTGCTGCGTCCACCCTTCATCGCTGCCCGATAGCGTTCCGAAGCTCGTGAGGCGGCGCACGTATGCCCGTCAGCCTTCCGTGCCCTTTCGCCACGCCTGGACGCATATGTTCATGGCGAGGTTCTGGTCCTTTTGCGCCTGCGGATGAGTGAACAACGACCGCATGTGGGCTTGGACCAGCAGCCGCGCCATGACGCACCGGCGGCACCAGTCGGCCCAGTCGTCCTCAGCATCGCTCTCCTCGGGCTGGCCCAGGTCGCAAATCCAGCGCTCGCTCGAGCGTGCGACAAGCAGAATATGTTTGGTTGCTCCTGCCGCGCGGTGCCGCAAGCGGGGTTTTCGTTGCTGTGCCCAGGCTGGTCGATGCAGGTCTTCCATGCGCTGTGGCCGCTGAGCGTCGCGCTGCTGCTCCGTCTTGTCCTGCACGCCCTCCTCATCCACGACCGTCAAATCGCCGCCGATGGTCGCCTCGGCAGCACTACGAGTCGAGCCCACCAATCCTCCGATTTTGCCTGCCGTGTTGGGTCCTGCCGATTTCGCCAACGAGGCACCCGCCATGACGGGTGCCCTCTAGGCTGAAGCCTGACAAATGCGTGCCGTGACGGGACTGGCCTGACCAGGCTCGTGTGTTTGGATGTGTGTGTATGTTCGCTCGCGTGTGTGTGTGTGTGTGTGTGTGTCTGTGTGTGTGTCTGTCTGTGTGTGTGCGTGTGCGCGTGCGTGTGCGTGTGCGTGTGTGTGTGTGTGCCTGTGCCTGTGCCTGTGTCTGTGTCTGTGTCAATGTCTGTGTGTTTGTCTGTGTCAATGTCTGTATCTGTGTCTGTGTGTGTGTCTGTGTCAGTGTCTGTGTGTGTGTGTGTCAAAGCGTGTGCGCACCGGCCGGGGGTATGTGCGCGCGTTTGGTTCAACATTGAATCCCGATTCCACCAGAGCTCGACGCATCGACGACCGAATGTACCGGACGACACATAAATCAGCGGAACAATACGACAGCGTTGGCTAACTGAGTGACAGAGGTGCCAGGGACAAGGTAAGGAGATGGGGGAAATCTTCTCGGTCTAGCTAGAGGCAACCTCGTACCCTCTGCAATCCAGGGCAAATCCACATGGACTTTTACTTCGAGTCTGGAGGACGGTGTCGCTCACTACTAGACAGTCCCCCCTGTTCTCCCTGCTCCCTTATCCCTCCTCATCCTTCCTTCTTTCATTCCTTCCTTCTTCCCCCTCCTCTTTCCTTCCTTCATTTCCTCCGTCCTTCCTTCCTTCCTTCATTCCTTCCTTCCCCCCTCCTTTCTCCTTCCTTCATCCCCCTTCCTTCTCTAAAGATCCTCGTCCTCCTCCGCCCCCCCCCTCCTTGACCTCTACCCCCTCCTCCTCCTTCTCCCCCTCCTTTTCCTCCTCCTCCTCCTCCTCCTCCTCCTCCTCCTCCTCCTCCTCCTATTCCTCCTCCTTTTCCTCCTCCCCCCCCTCGTCCTCGCCCTCGTCCTCGTCCTCCTGGGGGACCGTGCTGAGCAGAGGAAGGAGGGATAGAAGGCGAAGGACATGCTGAGCAGGGGAAGGAGTGGGGATGGAATGAAGCGCCCAGGTTTCACTTCCCGCGCCAATCGCGCTCAGAAATGCTCAAACTCTCCTCTTTCCGTCCTCTGCAAGGTCACACTTATAACCCAGAAGATCGGGGGAAGCATGCGGCACATTCAGGAGATGGACCGAGGACGAGCGACAGGGAGACAACGCATGGGGAGAGAAGGGGGGAGAGAATACAGGAGGCCCCATGCACCCTTAGCACCTGCGGATGGGCCTGATGAATTTTCTTCCTACATCCTGCTGTGCCCACGCTTCAAACAGAGCCCCCCCGCCCCCTCTCCCCCCCCCGCCTCCTTTCGCAATGCCGAGAAGATGCGTTCCGCTCCAAACGCGCTCAGAGATGCACAACATATGTTGTTTTCCGTATGCAAGGTCGTTCTTATCTCCTCAGAGAATCTGGGGAAATATGCAGCACGTGCACAGAATTGGCACAACATCTCCGTTCAAGGTGATTACCTGTCTACGAACGTGAATGTGTCTCCGACTTGGATAACACGCCCCAAGGATACCCTCTCTGAGACGGCGTCTTCAATTGTATGAAAAGTGCGTACATGCCTCTGGGATCCAGGCTGCTGAATTCCAGCCGCGGAAACAAAAATCTGCCAAAGTTGCTCTTCACTGCGTCAGCTTCTTCGACTTGGTCTAACATGGCACTTTGGAGCTGGATCATCGCTGTCGGGCTCAATTTGGCTGTGACTACTCCATACTTCGTGAAGAAGCCCGAAGCTCGTCATTGGCACCCTCCTGTTGCCACCAAATATCGGGGCATCCATCTCCCCTCCCCTCTGGCAGCTGCTGTCCAGCGGCGGCTCTTGGTCAACAAATTGTTCGCAAATGGCAATCCTGGCAACCTGGCATTTCCTTGCGTGGGTACGGCGGATCCGTTATCTTCGTCTTTGGCTTGTCGTGTTTTCCAAGGTCACACTCCAATCCTCCATAGACTTTCGGAAAGTTGCGGCACAAGAAAATTCCATCACCAGATTACACACTGCCACGTGAGAAAATGGTCGCGAGACGTACGGCATCGGAATGGCAGCAGGGATTGTGAAATTAATTATCCGTCGTCCCTCCTCCCTCCCCTACTCCCTCTCCCCGTCACTGGAGAATGTATGGAGCGGAAGTCGTGTGAGTGGGATCCAGTGAAAGTCCTCACTCCGTAGCTCGGATTACCTGGGCCTCCGACGCCGACTGAGAGGAGGGGGGGCAGGAGGAGGAGGAGGAGGAGGAGGAGGAGGAGGGGGAGGAGGAGGACGACGATGAGGGAGGAGGAACAGGGGGGGGAAGGAGACCGGCTCTTACGTTTTCCCCCGTTTCAAGGCCGCCTGGATGGTCCTCCTCTCCATGCCCGGATCCGTCCTGAGACCCTGATCGGAACGCGCTCCATGACTGGTCTGGCCCCTGAAGTCACTGCGGGCTCCAGGGCCGTCCAGCTGGTTTCAGGGGGGGTCTCTGGGGACGGCCGGCTTCGGAGGCAAAGGGCAGCAAGGGCGACGGGAGAGAACGCAGGGAGCGCCGAGTGGACGAGCGGTGTCGAGTTCGAGCTCGCAAGCTGGGCGGGGACGCGGCCCAGATGAGAGCTACATCTGGGGGGCCAGCTGAGCGCAAATGCTGGACGATAGCGCGCGGAAACACCGCGAGCGATAAAAAACGCCTTGGTGGGCTTTGATGACGTAGATGATCGTGTCGAGGGGAACTGCTCCTCCGGGCTTGCGCAGTCAGCTGAGTGGCAATATGGACTGCGTGCGTCTATATCAGTCTTTACATCTGCTAACACGACTGGGGATCTCTGCATGTGGAAACTCGGAGGTCAGCATCAGGGTGCGCGCAGTAAACGAGTTTCCTCTTCCGTCGTCTCTCTTCTCCTTCGGGGATGGGTTTACCACTGTCCCCTATTCGTAAGCACGCCCTCCCCGACCCGACAGGCAGCCAACCCGGACCCATGCGGACACCCATGCGGTCCCTCCCCCCCACCGTGCCGATCAAAAGCACTACAACATTTACGTTGCCTCCAAACCTGGAATATGCGCGGGCGCCCCGCGACCACTTCGCATAGGCTTGGGTGCAAGTTTTGTATCGGTAGGTTTTTAATAGGGACGGTGGGGGTGACGGCATATTGCTTGCTGCGCGCAAGACAACCACCCCTGTCAACAAAAAGAAAAATACGACACGATGCAGCCCAAATCTAGAGCATGCACGATCGCCCCGCGACAACTGTGCATTGGTTTTTGAACGGGACGGCGGGGGTGCTCTCATTTTGCTTGCTGCGCGCAGACCAACCACCCCTTTCAAATTGCAATCGAAAAAATCATCTTTGCCCCCAAATCTGGAGCATGCGCGGGCGCCCCGCAACCACTTCGCTTACGCTTTTGACAGGGATACGCGGGTGCTACTTATGCGCTGGGGGGGCGGGTGGAAGTGAAAAAGAGACGGCTTGCGCCTTGTGGGCAGGAGGTACCTTGTTCACTGTTCCCTATTATTAAACACCCCCTCCCCCTCCGCCACCCGACGGGCAGCCAGCCCGGACCCATGCGGGCACCAGTGCGCTGCCCCCCCACCGTCCCTTTCAATAAACATCACAAAATACACGCTGCCTCAAAGTCTGGGGCATGCGCGGGCGCCCTCATGTTGTCTGCGCGCAGGCCCAGCACCCCCCCACCATCCCCTGCAACAGATATGATGCAACGTACACTTTTTCTTTTACCATCGCGGAGGGGCCCAGCGGCAGGTTGGATGCTCGTTCTGGGGACCTTCCTGGAGCCACTCGCTCCACTCGTGCGTCGAAGCTGCGTCGAACGTCAGTCGAGTTGGGTCGACCCTGAGTCGAACCTGAGTCGAACCTGAGTCGAACTTGAGTCGAACTTGCGTCGGACTTGAGTCGAACTGGGGTCGAACAGATCCGTTAGGTGGGCTCCAGGAAGGTCCCCGAAACGAGCATCGAAGGCAGGTGAGGAAGAAGACCGACGACGACAAGAAGGGCGCCAAGGCGACAGGCGGCAGGGGCAGCAGCGGTCACGGCGGCGCGCACAACCGGCCGCCGCCCCACCCCGCGCGGCCGCGCGGCCGCGCGGCGAACATTGACCCGGGCGCGCCGGAGGGCGCCGCCGTGGCGGTCACCAAGATCCGCCCAAGATAGCCCCAAGACCGTCCAAAAAGTCTCCAAGATAGCACCAAGATGGCCCCAAGACCGTCCAGAAAGCCTCCAAGATGGCCCCAAGATAGCCCAAGATAGCCCCAAGATGGCACCCAGGCCCGGGCCGCCGCCCCGCCCAGCGCGGCCGCGCGGCCGCGCGGCGAGCACCAACCGGGCGCGTCGGGGCGCGCGCCAGGCGGTCACATCAGGGGGACGTAAGACCTGGGCACATGGGGCTCGGAAATCCCCGGCGAGGTCGTCGAAAAAATGACGAGGCCGAGCCTGCCTTTTGACGAGGCCTCCCGCTGCAGACATCCCACGAAGCTCCTCCTCGTCGAAATCCGAGGCGCGGTCGTCAAAAAACGATGGCGAACCCGAGTCCTGGCAAACCCGGGTCTTACGCTCCCCCAACACCAACATCCGCCCAAGATAGCCCCAAGACCGTCCAAAAAGCCTCCAAGACGTCCCAGGCCCCCTCCAAGAGCACCCCCCAGAAGGGCCCAGGAGGCCACGCTCATGACTCTTCCATCGGGGACTTACACTTCTAGCATATACGACGTTTCGGCCTTCACGGCGTCACAGACAGCTTCGTCTTCAGGGTCGGCGGCACCGGCCGTAAGGCCTTCGCAATCTGGATCATGCGCGGACGCACCGCGATCACATTGCAATGGTTTGTGGCAAGGGCGGGGAGGGGCAGCAGATCGCCTGCTGAGCTCAATGCCAACACTGCCCGAACATCCCCTGCAGCAGCCAGAGTTCACGCTGCACCGAAATCTGGATCATGCGCAGACGCCTCGCGCTCGTACTGCAGGCTCACCACCCCTATTCAAAAGCGAAAAAAAAACAAACTCATTTTGCCAGGGGCCGCAGTTGGGGGGGGGGCGGCGCACTTCCTGCCGCGGGTAGGCCCACCATCCCTGATCGCGGGCGCACAAACGCACACACACACACACAAAAAAAACGCCATCACT
>CAUYUJ010016011.1:245977-263477 GCA_963575745.1 Prorocentrum cordatum | reverse complement strand
CTCGGACTGCGGCCCCCGAAGAGCGTCACTTCTCAGCTCAGAACGCGAAACGCGGCCATCTTCGCGACCCTTCGGATGGCCTGCGATGAAAGAGAGCAGGCGACCCTCGAAGCCAGATGGGCTGCCAAACCCGCGCCGCGCCTCTTGGGCTAGCGTTGTACCTTGCAATTGCCGGAGCCTGGCCTGGGAGGGCCCCCGTCTTGCTCCAGCCTCCGACCTCAGCGATGGGACTGTGGGGGGCCAAAGGGCTGCAGAAGCTGCCGGGTCATGAGGCCCAGCGCCTGGTGCACGCCTGCTGCGAAGGGCGCCCCGATGCGCGCCGCCCTGTGAGGCCTCCAGGAATCTCCAGAGCTGGGCGTACTGGGGGCGAGGAGGGGGAGGATGAGGAGGAGGAGGAGGAGGAGGAGGAGGAGGAGGAGGAGGAGGAGGAGGAGGTTGAGGAGGAGGAGGAGGAGGAGGAGGAGGAGGAGGAGGAGGAGGGGTCTCCACGGGCCTCTGGGGGTCCACGGAGGTGTCCCGACGTCTCCGCGGAGGTCTCTGGAGGCCGAGGAGCACGAAGGCGGCCACGGGGGGCACCTCGTGAAGTTGTCCGTCTCCGTCGCGGTGGCGGACTTGCCCTCGGAGGACGAGGACGAGAAGCACGACTTCAGGGACCTGGTCGACGAGGGCGCGGACTGCTGCACGGCCTGCTCCTGGCTCGGCGCGCGCAGTTGGAGCGCTGTCAAGATGGGGTGGCCCGCGAGTCAACGAGGACCGCCCCCCTCCCCCGTCCCGACCTCTTCTACGCAGACGGCTCCTGTACCCCACAATCATGCCTGATGCACGGGCAGAGCCCTGATGGGCAGTGGTGCGGTGCGTACACCCTCCTGGCCGAGGCCGGGACGGTCTATCCTTCGGGGATCTTCTGACCCGGGTCAATCCAGACCCGGGTCAGTCAGGCCTTGCAGAATCCTGCCAATGCAACCCTGGCCCTGCAGGATCCTGCAAGATCGGGCGTTCTGGCTGACCCCCGTTTGTTGCACTGACCCCCGTCTCAAGGCTCCCGATATCCTGAGGCAGGGAATGGCTCTGGCCAGGCACGGCTGTGGTGTATAGGGGCCCTCTGCGGATCTTCCTCCTCGTCGCCCTCCTCTTTCATTGGGGAGCGCACGCGGTTCGCACAGCTCTACGCGCCGTTGTCCAGAAGGAGGAGCCAAGAGAAGGCTGGACCCTTCTGCCAGAGCGTCGGCTAGGAGGGCAGACCATAACCAGCCTGGTGACTCCCCTGCTCGAATCAACAATTCCCTCTTGTCGGGCAGGTCGTAAATTATCAGTGCGGCCCCTACCAAATAATCACCTTCATCCCGCCGGGCTTCTCCTGTTTCCCTTCCATTCCACGATCCGTTCTGGAGAAGATCATGGGCTAGCCGTGGGGCACCTTTCATGATCCGTCCCGGGAGAAACCATGAGCTAGCCATGGGGCAACTATGAGCGATCTTGCTGTAGTCAATAAGGAAGGCCGCCTCCTCCTCCTTCATCCCTCATCTGGTCCCCTACTCCCACTTCCCTTCCTTCTACTCCTCTTTCCTCATCCTTCTCCTCCCTCGGACTCCCTCTTACTGAACCCTCTGGTCTGGCATCCGTCCCTCTTCCTCCTCCCAATCCTTATTCCTTCTCCCTCGATATCATCCTTCTCCGTCCCTTTCCCCACGCGACGTTTCATGAGTAGGTCTGGCAACCTCATGGCGTTTGCCGACAGCAAGGCGAGTGCTATGAGCACGATGCGCGACACTGAGGCGGTCATCGCAGCCCAGCCATGCGCGGCCTGAAGACACAGCTGGACAGCCAGTAGATTATGCAGGCTACCTGTGACACACCAAGCAGAAGTCCTGATCGACTACCCTAGAAATTCGCTGGCCCAACGGGCCAAGGGCATGCTAAGATATCTGGTGACTGGTTAACAATATTCTAGTTCGCGCGCGCGCGGGGCCGCCCCTGGGGGTCCCCGGACGAAAAGTACCCCGGCAAGGTCCCGGCAAGTCCCTGCAAGGTCCTGGCAAGCTCCCAGCAAGTCCCGGCAAGATCCCGGGCAGGTCCCGTCCAGGTCCCAGCAGGCTTCCAAGAGCGTTCCAGGAGCGCTTCAAGTGGCCTCCAAAAGAGCTCAACGTGGCCCGAGACGGCCCAAGAGCGATCCAAGACGCCAAAGATGACCTCCAGACAGCCCAAAGCGCCTGCAAGACGCCACTGGAGGCCTCGAAGAGACCTCCCGAGAGGGCCCACAGAGGCAGAAATGAGTGAACTTCCTTAAGTTTTTGAATGGTTTTGGCGTTCTCGCTTTTTCGGCTTCCCGGCGTCTCAAGACGACCCAAGAGGCTTCCAAGACCGCCCCAAGACGTCCCACGAAGCCTCCAAGAGGGCCCCAAGACGCTGGCCCGAAGACATCCCGAGAGGCGCCCAAGACGACCCAAGACCGCCCCAAAACGGCCCCAAGAGGAGCCCAAGAAGGGGGCCAGGAACCGAAAAGTCCAGCCTTCTTCAGCCCCAGGAGGCCCCAAGGAGGCTCCAAGAGGCCCCACGGCCTCAAGAAGTCCCAAGAGGCCCCTAAGAGGCCCCAAGAGGCGGCCCCAACACGGCCTCGAAGAGGCCTCAAAACTGCCTCCCAGAGGCCCCTGAGAGGCCAACCACGTGAGCCCAACCAACATCCATGAGGCCTCTGACCCACCACCCACTGCCTCCGAAACATGGCAGCCGCCCAAACGCACCGGATCAACAATTACTCACTGCGTGGAGCTCCCCAGATGTGCATCTCATGTTTTATGTCATGCCGTGGTGAGCGTCTGTTCATGAGCGGTCGACTACAATAGCGCGTCCACGTGGGCGACAGGGCCGACGAAGACGAGTGACCCCTGATGCGAGTGATTGCGTATGAGTGGGATATGTAAGACGAGCGTTTAGCCACACAAGGCCATAAGTGCATGTCATGTTGGAGGATAGTGCCACGAGAAACAAGCAAACCGCCTGAGACATCCCCACAAAATGGCCGCGAACGAGCCCGTGCAACCACCCCTGGCGGCTCCCCTTAGGGGTGCTGAAACCAGCGCCCCGCCTGAGACATCCTCACAATCTGCTCTCCAAGCGAAGGATGTTGAGCCCAGAAACAAGCAAACCGCCTGAGACATCCCCACAAAATGGCCGCGAACGAGCCCGTGCAACCACCCCTGGCGGCTCCCCTTAGGGGTGCTGAAACCAGCGCCCCGCCTGAGACATCCTCACAATCTGCTCTCCAAGCGAAGGATGTTGGGCCCAGAAACAAGCAAACCGCCTGAGACATCCCCACAAAATGGCCGCGAACGAGCCCGTGCAACCACCCCTGGCGGCTCCCCTTAGGGGTGCTGAAACCAGCGCCCCGCCTGAGACATCCTCACAATCTGCTCTCCAAGCGAAGGATGTTGAGGCCCAGAAACAAGCAAACCGCCTGAGACATCCCCACAAAATGGCCGCGAACGAGCCCGTGCAACCACCCCTGGCGGCTCCCCTTAGGGGTGCTGAAACCAGCGCCCCGCCTGAGACATCCTCACAATCTGCTCTCCAAGCGAAGGATGTTGGGCCCAGAAACAAGCAAACCGCCTGAGACATCCCCACAAAATGGCCGCGAACGAGCCCGTGCAACCACCCCTGGCGGCTCCCCTTAGGGGTGCTGAAACCAGCGCCCCGCCTGAGACATCCTCACAATCTGCTCTCCAAGCGAAGGATGTTGGGCCCAGAAACAAGCAAACCGCCTGAGACATCCCCACAAAATGGCCGCGAACGAGCCCGTGCAACCACCCCTGGCGGCTCCCCTTAGGGGTGCTGAAACCAGCGCCCCGCCTGAGACATCCTCACAATCTGCTGTGTGTTGAGTAAGTCTCAGACTATGAGTAAGTCTGAGTATGAGTACGCCTGGGTATGAGTAAGTCTGAGTATGAGTAAGTCTGAGTATGGATATGTCTGAGTGTGAGTAAGTCTGAGTATGAGTACGTCTGGGTATGAGAATGTCTGAGTATGAGTAAGTCTGAGTATGAGTAAGTCTGAGTATGAGTAGGTCTGAGTATGAATATGCCTGAGTATGAGTATGTCTGAGTATGAGTAAGTCTGAGTATGAGTATGTCTGAGTAAGAGTAGGTCTGAGTATGAGTAGATCTGAGTATGAGAGTATCTGAGTATGAGTAAGTCTGTGCATGAGCAAGTCTGGGTATGAGCAAGTCTGAGTATGAGTAACTCCGACAGGAGGGGAGGAGGAAAGAGGAGGAGGGAGAGTGAGTAGGAGGCGTCCAAGTAATAACAAGAACCCCATCTTAGGATATGCGGAACAACACCCTGACAAACGACAGCGGCGAGGCAATACGGGCCGGCGGAATGAGCGAAGCGATTCAATAAATGGTCTGGGAACATGACATGGGGGCCCGTTCTCTATTACACTGGCATCCCGTCGCCTGATCTGGAAACACTCACAGTTATAATGCTGAAACGGCACACGTCGTTCATTTCTAATCGTGCTCATTTCTAATTGTGCTCGTTTCTAAGTGTTCCTGGCCCCCTAGTGGCTAGGAAGAGGCCCAGGATATAATAATCAGGAATGAAAGGATCTTGGCCCCCAAAAAAATCAAAGAACTTTCGAAGAATGAGAAATGAGCGATGTGTACTTGTCGAACGCGCGACTCTTCACACTTCAGTGTGTCACAGGGTGCGGTTCCTGGGCCGTCGGACCTTCGAGCCACGTCGGCGCAGCCCTGGGCACATGCCCGATCGATCTGCTCACACGGATGATGCGCGCGCGTGCCAGACCCTGAAAGTCAGCAGAACAGCTCGCCGTGCGTAGAGCTCGGGCTTGCAGTGGCGCCAAACATCTGCAGTGGTCCAGGAAACCTTTGGATCCGCTACCGGGTTAGAACAGCGTACCAGACGTACAGAGGCACCTAGAAAAGGATCGCTTTCCGCACCACCATGTGTCAAGGCTACGAGTCGAAAAGTCGTAGACAACACGACTCTGACACCGCACGGGGCCTGGCAAGGCGAACTCGAACCAGGCCTCTGACCATGCTGCTCTGCTTCTCTGCTTCTCTGCTTCTCCTCCCTCCTCACTCCTCACTCATCCCTCCTCCTCCTCCTCCTCATCCTTATTATTATTACTCTTATTATTATTATGATTACTATTATGATGATGATGATTATTATTATTATGAATATTATTATTATTCTTAATACTATCATTAATATCATTAGTATCGCGATTATGATTACGATTATGAATATTATTATTCGTATTCTTATCATTCGTGCCATTGTTTATTCTTATTCGCATTATCATTCTTATAAGTATGCTTCGTATTAGTATTATTACTATTATTGTTATTAAAATTAGTAGTATTACTATTTGTAATCGTATTATTACTACTAAATTATTGTTCTTATTATTATTATGTAGTAGTAGTAGTAGTAGTAGTAGTAGTAGTAGTAGTAGTAGTAGTAGTAGAAGTAGTAGTAGTAGTAGTAGTAGTAGTAGTCGTAGTAGTAGTAGTGGTGGTGGTGGTAGTAGTAGTAGTAGTAGTAGTAGTAGTAATAGTAGTAGTAGTAGTAGTAGTAGTAGTAGTAGTAGTAGTAGTAGTAGTAGTAGTAGTCGTCCATTATCTCCCTCCTGCTCTTGCTCTTCTTCCTCCTCCTCCTCCTCCTCCTCCTCCTCCTCCTCCTCCTCCTCCTCCTCCTCCTCCTCCTCCTCCTCCTCCTCCTCCTCCTCTCCTCCTCCTCCTCCTCCCCCTCCTCCTCCCCCCTCGCCCCTCCCTCCTCCCTCCTCCCTCCTCCCCCCTCCCTCCTCCCTCCTCCCCCTTTCCCCCTCCCCACTCCCCACTCCCCGCTCCCTCCTCCCCCCTCGCCTCTTCCCCGAGCGAGACGTGGAGGCGCGCGCGCGCTCGCCCTCCCGTCCCGACCTCTGCCGCCCGCCCCCTTCCCGGCCAGTGGCCCCCCTCGGTCCTCGCGCGAGGGCTCGGAGGGGATCAGCCGCCGGATCACGCCTCGAGGGGCGCAGGGGCGGGGGGGCGGGAGGGAGGGAGGGATCTCGACGCCGCTCGCCCGTCTGGCTGGTGGGCCCTCGTCGCCGCGGCCGGGCTCGCCTCGAGATTCTGGGCGGGGGGCGCTCCGGGGACACGGGGCGGCGTCCGCTCCCAGAAGCTTCTGGACGTCTTTGACCCCCCCTGGGCCCCTGGAGGCCTCGGGACTCCCATCAGGGGGCTCGAGGAGCCTCCGCAAGCCAGCCGAGGCCCCTGGTGATCTCCAGAGGCCTCCGGTGGGGAGCAGGGGGAGGGGGGCGTGATGGGGGAGGCGAGGAGGGAGGACATTGCTGGAACCGGCCGCAAGACGCAACGAAACTGGAAGACCCTGCCGCCACGGCTTTTTCCAGTCGGGGGGGGCCTGGAACACACGACCGCAGCGGCTCAACTTTGCGGTTGATGGTCAAAGGAGACCTGTCAGACTGGACTCCACCATGCTAGACCTGGCCGCAGAGGAGGACTAGGACTACGAGCAGGAGGGAGGAGGGAAGGGGAGGGGAGAGGAGGAAGAGGAGGAAGAGGAGGACGAGGAAAAGGAGGAGGACGAGGAATGATGGGGGAGGAAGAGGACGAGGCGGAGATGGAGGAGGATGCAGGGCGCGCTTACATCTTACCTCTTGGGGCTCAAAGGGCCTCCTTTTTCCCCAGAGGGGCCAAAACATGATATGTAGGAGCCGACAGCCAGCTGAGATCTCAGCGACATGGGGAGACAGCGCAGAAGACCCGGCCACGAGCCGCAATCGGCTGAACACAGGCTTCACAGCAGCACCGTGCTCTGAGAACGGGCGAAAAACATCACAACATAGAGAGAGGTGGAGGGGACGAAGGAAGTAGACTTGAGCCGCAAACCAGCGGCCATGACTCTCGCGCGCACCCCTATGCCCTTCGCAGAAGATCGCTCTGCATGGCGAGCTTACGTCTAACCGCTTGGGGCTCAAAGGGCCTCCTTTCTCCCCCGAGGTGCCAAAAAATGATATGCAGGAATCGACAGCCAGCTGAGATCTCAGCGACATTGGGAGACAGCGCAGAAGATTCGGCCACGAGCCGCAATCGGCTGAGCACAGGCTTCACAGCAGCACTGGATCCCATTCTATGCCCTGACCGCCAGGCCGTCTTCAGAGGGCAGAGAAAAGACCTCAATGGCCAGAAACTTCGTTCAAACGATCGGCTTCGATGGCCCCAGCGGAGGCCCACAACCACGAAGCCCCAGCCGAACACAGTGCTGTCGGGTAGGGCTCGGCGCGGGAGGTCCATTTTTGAGCTGACCCCGGGATCGCGCCAGAAAGCTGGACGCGGGCCCCACCAGAAGAATCACACATCTCTCGGCATGAGGGGCAAAGACGAGAGAAAGAGGGGGGAGCCAGCTGGAGGTACCAGGCAATGTTTTTGCGCGCTTTCTCCAGGGCACCTTGAACTGGCAAAAATGAAACACGTAAGCTCGACAGGTAGGATGAATGGCAAGTTTCTTCATGTTAGGAGTGAACCAGGCTAAACAGCTGCTGGGATTCCCGGCGACCACGGGGACCCCGCCACGGATGCACGAGCCGACAATCCGGCACGTGCCGAGGAGGGAACGGTTGCCCGCCAGGGCCCTCTCGAGCCCGACGGGGTCCAGGTCGGGTCGCCCAAGAAGGTCAGAGTGGGTTCGATGCCGCCAGCGCGAGGCAACGCTCCAGGTGAAACGGGGAGAGGCCAGCCAGACTCCGCGGATCAGCTTGCTGCTGACCCACCCGGCGGCGATCAGATCCACGACCGCGGGACTGTTGAGGTTAAAGGCAGGCTCAGCTTTGAGGTCGGCCTCGATGACCCCCGCCCACCGCGCTTGCGAAGCCCGCGGGATATGCCCCCAACTCCAGAGAACAAATCAAAGAAGACTTGGCCGTTGCGGGGTGCAGTGGCGGTGGCGCCCGTAAAGGCCTGAGACCATGCACTGTGAATGGCGCCCCTGCTCAGACGAGTCGAGGCGTCGAGAGTGTCTCCAGCCTCCCAGACGCCCGCGCCGCGGGCGGCGGCGCTCAGCCCCTGTGCCCCGGCGGCGCTGGGGAGCACAGCCGCCCGCAGAAGAGATCGGCTAGGTTAGCCTCGACCCACTCGCCGACGCCGTCACCTCGAACGGCAACTTCTCGCACTCGGCCAGGTGGCAAGTCCCCTTTCGGCACCGCCGCGCGCTGGGCTCGCTCAGGTGCCTGAGCCGCTCTTGGATTGCCCCGAACTCCCTCGCCTTGAACAGCGCGTCGTGGAAGGCGGCTCCGTGGCGGACCTGGCGCGGGCGGGCGCCCTCGACCCCTGCCAGCCTGGCGCGCTCGACGAAGTCCCGGCGGAACTTGGGCCCCGAGAACGGCCAGAGGGGCTTGTCCGCCTGGCTCCGAGCCTCCAGGGCCTTCTGCGCGAAGCTGACGCTCTGGGCGGCGTCCGACTCCAGGACCATTCCCTCGTCGAAGTGCCCCGTCTTGCTCCTGTTCGGCAGCTCTTCGGGGAACGGCAAGATGGCCCATCGGTTGATGCGGCCCCGCAGGGCCGGGGCCGCCAGGGAGCCACCCGCCATGCCAATCAGGTCGCCGGGCAACCTGAGGCACGCGCCCCGGACGACGAGAAGGCCGAGGCAGAAGTCGAGCCAGCCGTGGAACACGCCGGCCCCGATGATCGGGAAGACGCCCTGCTTGGGAAGAGGCTTGCGGGCCCGACCCGGCGCCATCCGCTCGAAGCCCTCCAGCGCGGCCCGGCTGCCCTCCAAGGCCCCCGGCCGCTTCAGCCCCTGGCTGGGGTGGAAGATGAGAAGAAGAGGACAGCGGCCAGCGTCTTCTCGCCTCGGCCCCGGTTCCAGCCGTCGAAGCACAGGTGATCCAGGTAGCTGGCGAGGGACACGTTCGGCGACCGTGGTGGTCCCCCCCCCTCCTCCCGACTCTAGTCCAGGAAGTTGGTGCAGGCCCGCTGGTACTGCAGCTGCGTGGAGCGCCCCGCCCGAGCCGTCCGCGGGAAGGTTTTTTTCCCCCCCCCCCTTTGAAACGTATCGGCCCGCGGTTGCACTGAAGTTGTGTTCAAGCCCCTGCTAGGTGGCCCAAACGGCCACGCTAATAAATTCGACACAACATAATGCAAGGAGGGGAAGGAGGAGGAGGAGGAGGAGGAAAGACAAAAAGAGAAAAGTGCCGAAGCTCGCACGAGCCGTCCGCGGGAAGGTGGGGCCCTCCTCGGCGGCTCTGGGAGCTGCAGGCCAGCGCCGGCCGCGAGCGGCCGCGCGCCGAGCCTGCAGCGCGGAAGCTCGCTCCACCCTCTCGGCCCGAGCGGGCCGCCTGCTGCGAGGGCCCGCCGCTGCGGGGGCTGCCGGGGCCGGGGCTGCCCGAGCGACTCGAAAAGGTCGCTGAGCTGGCGCGGCCACTGCAACTATGGCCGACCGACTCGACGTCGCAGCGGGCAAGCCACCATTTGTGAAGCTCTTGCATGTTTGTGCAACGAATGCGCGCGGCGCTAAAGCGATAACCACAGGTTGAAAACCAACCGCCCTCAATCCGAGAATCCTTTGAAATTTGTTGGGGCGAATGTGCGCGGCGCTCAAGCGAGAGCCGCATTTTGAAAACCACCCGCCCTCAATCCGTGAAGCTCTTCTATCTTATGTTAACAACTGTGCGCGGCGCTCAGGCGAGAGCCAAATCCTGAAACCCACCCGCCCTCCATTTGTGAAACGCTTGCCAACTTCTGAGCTTCAGCATCATAGAAGGTGAGAAAGTCTCAAGCGCAACGCCTCGCCCGCCCTTTCGACCGGCCTCGGGGTGCGACAAGGAATAAAGGGAATGGGCGAGGAAGCGGTAATAAAACAGGGCTAGGATCGGAATAAATCGCTCCAGAGCGTTCCGGAGCGCTCTCAGAGCGTTCCGGAACGCTCTGGAGCGGCCGCGGCGCCCAATACATCCTCCAAACCCGCCGATTCTCAGAGATTTCGAGTTATCCCGATCCGATTTTGTCCCGATCTTCGCGTCGTTTTAGGAATGGGTGAGGAAGCGGTAAAAGCAAAAGGGGGGATCGGGAAGCGGCGGCGTGGCCCAGGCCGGCCCGGAGAGCACAGGAGGGGGGGTTAGCGCCCGCGCCTCCGTGCTCCGAGCGCCGCACGAGGTCGTCCCAGTGGTTTCGGCCCGGGCTCCGCAGCAGCGCGTTGGAGTAGGAAGTGCTGGACGAGACCTCCGGAGGGGGGGTTGGGGGCGGAGGGGGGGTGGGGGCGAGGGAGGAGGGCGGACACAGAAAAAGGGAGGAGGGAGGGAGGGAGGTGGGAGGGAGGAAGGAGGGAGGAACATGAGGATATTTAAGGAGGATGCGGAGGATGAGGAACAAGAGAAAAGAAAGGAGGGAGGAGTGAGGGAGGAGGGAGTAAGCGGCAGGGGGAGCAGGAAGAGGGGGAGGGAACAATGGAAGGAGGAGGAGGAGGAGCAGTGAGGAAGGATAAAGGGAGGAGGAGCAAGCGGGAGAAGTGATGAGGAAAATGAGGAGGAAAGGAGGGAGGGAGGAGGAGTGAGAGAAGAGAAGGAGGAAGAGGAGGAGGAGGAGAATAACTAGAATAGGAGGAGGATGAAAAGGACGAGGAAGAGGAGGATAAATCTGCCGATCTGGCGTGCGAGTTTAAGAAAGCGCGGGCTTGAGCTGAGCTTAATCTCGGCTCTGGAAGGGGAGGGGGGCGTGCAACGCTTGTGCAGCACTCTCTGGGGGAAACCCGTCCGCGCTCTGGGAGGGGGGGGGGGGCCTGCAGCGCTTGTGCAGCACCTCCTGGGGAGCCCTGCCCGCTCTGGGAGGGGGCCGTGCGGGCCCGCTCTGGGAGAGGGGGGTGGGCGCGCGGCGCCGCGAGTCCCAGGGGGGCCCTGTCCGCTCTGGGAGGCGAAAAAGGAGAGCTCCGCTCTGGGGGGGGGGGGGGAGGGGCCGTGCAGCGCCTTCGGGGGATACTCCTGTCCGCTGTGGGAGGGGGGGGTCCCTTCAGCGACCCTGGCCGCTCTGGAAAGGGGGAGGAGGGTCCTCATCGCTATCGACGTCATCGTCGACGTGATCGTCTTCGTCATCGTTCTCAGCCGTCGCTCGCTCTCGAAAGTCGTCGCCAATTGTCGTTCATCGTTGGCCGTCCGTTATCGACGTCGTCTTCGATTCTTGCTCGCATCCAGAACGCCCCGGATCGGCGGCACTGGCCAAAGGCCATTACAATACGAGGGTGAGCAATGATGAATGGTGAATGGGCTTTTGTTGTCATTTGCTGACAACTTCCGCAAAAGTCCTGCTGAGGTGACGAGGCACGGTGCGCAGTCAGTAGGCCTCGCCCACCGATTGAATGTTGACGAAGCGATGGGTTGAGTCTGCCGGCTCTGGGATCAGCCAGTGCACGAGATTGTTTTGATTTGCTCCCCCGTGGCAGGATAGCTCTGCGTGGCCCAACTCCAGAACATAGCACATATGTCCAACAGGCCAGGATGCGCAAACGAATCGCAACACGCACACATACCCACACACACACACACACACACTTTGCTGGCGGTAGCGGCCTCGCGAGCAGCGAGGGGGCGGAGAAATTGCAACTTGCAGCACAATGCGAGCGACAACACACACGCACGCACAAAGACACACACACACATGCACACACACACACACCCATGTTTGCTTGGCGTCGGCGGCTAAGCATAATGACTGCGCTGCCGGAATAAGCATATGTAGGGCGAGTTCAGCCGCGATGCGCGTGGGGGGGAGAGGAGGAAGTCCGGGCGCGGGCGGGAGGGAGAGGAGGCCGGGCCTGCTCAGAGTGGGGACGCACGCACACACACACACACACACACACACACACACACACGCATACACACGCACACACACACACACACACACACGCACACACGCATACACACGCACACACACACACACGCACACACGCACACACACACACACGCACACACGCAAATGCAAACACGCACACACACGCACACAAACACACGCATACGCGCACACATATGCGCACAAGCACGCAGTCACGCACGCACGCATGCACGCCCGCGGGCGCCCCCCCCAAACACACAAACACACACACACACACACGCGCGCACACACACAGACACAGACACAGGCACAGACACAGACACAGACACAGACACAGACACACACACACACACACACACCCGCACGCACGCACGCACGCACGCACGCACGCACGCACGCACGCACGCACGCACGCACGCACGCACGCACGCACGCACGCACGCACGCACGCACGCACGCACGCACGCACACACGCACGCACGCACGCACGCACGCACGCACGCACGCAAGCATGCACGCCCGCGGGCGCGCCCGCCACCGCCCCCCACCCCCCTCCTCAGACACACGCGCACACACACACACACAAACACGCACACACACACACACACGCACACACACACACACACGCGCACACAAACACACACTCTTGTGTCGTCGCGTTCCTGCGCGCAGCGACAGGGCGGAGAAAGTCTTGGAACAGCAATCGCGCGGGCGCGTATATATTTTCCTATCGAAGGCGCCATCGATGAGGATGTAGGGGTGGGGGCACTGTCAGAGGACGCAGGTAAGGAGGGGAAGGAAGAAAAGGGCCCTCGGCTAGCTCCCCGAACCACTGCCGCAAGTCGTCGCATGACTCCGCGCAAGACAGATCCAAGGTTGGGGGGCGGCGCAAATTTGCGAGGAAAGTCTTGGACTGCTGGGCAGCGAAGGCCACCCTGGCCTTCCTCCCAGTGGGCACCCTCCTGTAGTAGGACGCGTCATTGACAACTTGCCGAGGGGAAAAAAACATGTGATAACGGCTGGCCTGGAGACCAGCGCGCTCCGCGAACTCAGCGAAGGACCGGAGTTGGGCGTTTGTGTTGGCTTGGGCTTAGGCCATGACAGGGTTCCAAAGGATAATGCAGACCCGCCTGGCGAGCGTCAGAGCAACGTTAAAACGGCGGGGACTCTCGGGGCGCCCGAAGTGGAAGTTGCCGTTGGAACGCGCGCAGGTGATGACGATCAGGTCGGCATTGGCCCCTTGCATCTGGTCAGCGGCGCGGAGACGGACGCTGGGCAACTTGCCTTTCATCCCAGGGAAAGAGGCGGATGGAGGGAGGACAGCGTCCGACGACAGGGCGCTGGGACGCCCAGGCGTAAACATATCAACACGCAAAAGGGAAAATAAGGGGCAGCAGCACGTAAAGTCCGCCATGCAGGCGCGGGGTGGCAAGGCGGATTGCCCCCCCCCCCCCCCCTCGCAAGGGAAAAGGCGCGGCAGAATCCACCCCGCTCTGCCAGCTGCTAGCGGGGGGAACAGGAGAGATCAATGCCAGCGGGGGGACAACAGGCGGATGGGCAACAGCAGCCCGAGGGATAACAGGCAAAGGGATACACCATGACGTGGGGCAACAGGCTGCGGGACAACAGCGCGCGGGATAACGGGGGCCGTCGCGGCGCCCGGCCGGGCGGCCGTCGCCGCGCCGGGCCGGGCGCCCGGCCGGGCGGCAGAACTTCCATCCCCCCAGGCAGCGCAGCACCGCGCAAGAGCCACCGCCGCCGATGGACCAACGCAGGCGAGCGATAACCAGAGCTCAGACCACGCGCGCGACGAAGGCGCCGTGGCCCAGGAGCACCAGACAGCGGCGCGGGCTCGCGCTGGCCACTTGAATCGGGCTCTGGCCACCGAGATGCGCGCGGGCGCGCGGCGCGCGACGAGGGGTCAGCTCGCGCCCGCCTAGAGGGGCAGACGCGCCCGCGACGCGCCGGCATAGCAGCGCCGCCCCCGCAGAGGCGCGCGTCTTCCAAGTCACCGAAGCTGGCAGGGCGAGCGCCGTCCGCAGGGTTCACCGTGCCCAGCGTCGGGCGTCCGGGATCCGATCGGCGCGCGAGCGGCGCCCCTGCGGGATGGCGGCGTCGGCTGACGTCGAAAACGGCGGGGTTTGGGGCCGAGCTCCACGCGGCGCAATAGCGCGAGCGCGTCTGCGCAACGGAATCAGCCACCCCCAGGGGCGAGGAGTGAAATCAATAATTTCCACGATTACCCGTTCGCAACTCGCGCCAGAGTGGGCGGCGGCGGCAAGAAGCCAGCGGACCGAGCTGCGAAGCTCCACGCGAGGGGGGCTCTCTAGCAGCATCGCCCTCGCTTTCGCCCGGCGCGAAATATGCGGTTAAAGATCGCGAAACGCCCCGGCCGACTGGGGCAGAAAGACGACTTTCGCAGCGATGGCGACCGCTAGGGCTCGAAATGGCAGTGCATGCTCGGCCCGGATCCTCTGGTAGCCATCTCTCGCTCTCTCTCTCTCTCTCTCTCTTTCTCTCTCTCTATATATATATCATTATATATATATATATATCATCTCTCTTTGTTTTTTTTGGGGGGTATCTCTCTCTCTCTCTCTTTCTTGTTTGTTCTCTCTCTCTCTCTTTCTCTCTCTCTCTCTCTCTCTATCTCTCTTTTTTGTTATCCCTCTCTCTCTCTATATATAGTTATGCCTACACATATACACGCATCTGTGTATGTCTGTATGTGTGTACATATATGTGTAAACCAAATCCGTTCCGTGGAGATTGTGCAGTCAAGTAGCGGCCCTCCTCTGGCGCCCGCGCAGGGCCCGAGCTCCCTGCGGCGCAATAGCGCGAGCGCGTCTGCGCAGCGGAATCGCCCACCCCCAGGGGCCAGGAGGGAAATCAACAACTTTCACGCTTACCTGTTTGCACCTCGTGCCCGAACCGGCGGCGGCATGAAGCCAACTGACCAAGCTGCGAAGCTCTGTGCGAAGGGAACTCTCTAGCGGCATCGCTCTCGCTTTCGCCTGGCGTGAAACATGCGGTTTAAAGATCGCGAAACGCCCCAGCCCACTGAGACGGTGAGACTACTTTCGCAGCGACGGCGGCCGCTCAAAGTAAAAATGATCATATTTGCGCGGCCCGGATCCGCTGGTCTATATCAGCCAAGTCCGTGCCGTGGAGCTTGTGGCGCAATAGCGCGAGCGCGTCTGCGCAACGGAATCACCCGCCCCGAGGGGCGAGGAGGGAAATCAACAATTTCCAAGCTTACCCGTTTGCAACTCGCGCCCGAGTGGGCGGCGGCAAGAAGGTAACTGACCGAGCTGCGAAGCTCTGCGCGAGGGAAACTCCCTAGCGGCGTCGCTCTCGCTTGCGCCTGACATGAAACATGTGGTTAAGGATCGCGAAGCGCCCCGGCCCACTGAGACGGTGAGACTACTTTCGCAGCGACGGCGGCCGCTCAGAGTCAAAATGATAATATTTGCGCGGCCCGGATCCTCTGGTCTATATCAGCCAAATGCGTTCCGTGGAGCTTGTGTAGCCAAGTAGTGACCCTCCATCTTGCACCCACGCAGCGGCAGTCCCTGGCACAGAGGGGGGGCTGAACGCTCTGCTGAAGCGCTGTGTCCACGTCAAGACTCGACGGAGGCACAGAGGGCGGCGAAACGTTGTATCAGCTGTTTCGCCACCAGCAGCCTTTGGCAATGCAGCAGGAGGCACTGTCACCGTGCCGCCGTCACCTTTTCTGCCGCCGTCACCTTTTCTGCTTCTTGTGCACCCTCTGTTCGCGGGGGCTGTGCTCGTCGCGAATCTGCTGGGCCTTCCCACAGCATGAACGCACAACGACTGACAGTCATCGCGGAGTTGGTCGTTGAGAGCCTTCTTGCGCCGTGCAGCCTCCCCCGATCCTGAGTAGAGACCTCGCAGAGATAACCATCCTGGGCGGAGAACGAGGCCGCGCTGACAATGTCGGGCGCCTGGACCGTGCCAGACAGGAGATCCTCGACCAAGGCCTCGGGGGGCCGACTCTGCCAGCTCTTGGTAACGGCCCCGTGAGCACGTCGTCGGCCTGCTGCAAGGTTTTTCGAGCCTCCGCGGGAGCAGATTCCTTCGCCGCCAACTGGCCCCCAGCCCAGTCCACTCGTCCAGCTCCGAGCCGAGCCTCCTCTCGTAGAGTTGCAAGGAGGAGTGGGCCTTACCGGCTCGCTGCTGCACAACCAGCGGGAGCGTCGACGTTCTCGAGCCGCTCGAAGGCCGGCCTGTGGCTGGCCGCCCCTGCCTCGCCTACGGGTAGCTTTACACCCGCGGTGCAACCGCCCATGCGCGCCTGCCGCCGCGCTAGCCACTGTTGTATTTCCACCCCGCCTGCTGCTGGCCGCCGCTGCTGGCGGAGCGAAACATTGCCTTGGAAGGGCTCGGGCCATTCACAAGTCAAGAAGGTCCGCGCGCACACCGCTGTCCTCAAGCTCGCGCGCGCAATGCTCGACGTTTCGGTTCGGGACAGCTTGGAAGAGCGCGGGGGTAAAGGAGGAGGAAAAGGAGGAAAAGGAGGACAAGAAGCCAAAGATGTGTCAACGATGTTGCAATACATCCTCGTCCCAGGTCTCCGCCTCCTCATACCCCTACAAGTAAAGTATTCCTTCTCACTGCGAGAAGCGCAGCCCTTGAAAGACGAACGCCTCATGGGCAAGATATCAAAACGAGAATCCCACGTTTTAATTGAGCAGCCCTGCATCCGCGCATCTATCAGACAGTATGCGGCTTGAGGAAGGCTTAAGCGAGAGCCTCATCTTGACAAGGAGCCCCTCGCCATCGGTGTAGGTTGTTGCACAAGCGTAGGCGGCTCGACTTTTGAGATATCCGACGAAAGCCCCACTTTACAAAGGGGACGCCCTCCATGCGTATGATGAGCTGTTGCGCGAGTTTACGGGCCATGGCTTTACAGTAAGCCTGAAGCGTGAGCCAGGTCTGTCCGAAAGGGCGAAGGTCGCCAAAATCCTGGAGGACCGCGACGTCGCCATCGTCCGACAGAGCTCCACCGAAACCTCGCCCCCAGACCCCATCCTGGGGCCCACCCTGGTGGGTTTCCCCAGCGGCGCCCAGCCGCGACGACGAGAACGCCCAGCAACTCCGAGCAACGCCCAGCAATTCCAAAGCTTACCCGAAGCGGAGTCGACGCCGTCGTCGTCCGACAGAAAGCGAGTCCGAATCAGTGCCCAGGCCCGTCCCCAAGGGGCTCATCCTGCTTCGTCATCGGAGGCGCGCCCAGCCGCGGCGGCGAGAACCCCTGAGACGACCGACGGCCCCTGAAACGACCCCCACGTGGCTGCCGAGCAGGCTCGCGCGGCGCCTCCTCGTTCCGGATGCCCCCCCCCCTCGCTGCTGAGGAGGCATCCCCGCGGCACGTCTGCCCCTCTCCCCGCGCACACCGCGAGGGATCAAGGTGCCGAGGGGGCACATACAGAAATCCGCCGACCCTGTGTCGACGTGTGTGAGGGGCTTGTCCGTTCCCATCGTTCGCTCGTCGTCGTCTCCGTCGTCTCCTGTCCCTGCGCCCACCCTTCCCCTGAGCCAGTCGTCTCCTGTCCCTGCGCTCCCCCTTTCCCTGGGCCCGTCGCCCCTCATCCCATTTCCCCCTCTTCCCTGGGCCCGTCGCCGCTCCCCCCCGCTTT
>CAUYUJ010016011.1:183477-243477 GCA_963575745.1 Prorocentrum cordatum | reverse complement strand
AACCTTCTCATAGGTGTTCGTAGATGCGTTGCTCCCTGTAGTTTAGGGAAGGTTTCCGATATACATGAACATATATATATATATATTGAGAAACAAATGTTTATGTGTGATTGTGCCAACTGTTCCCTCCTTAAAGGAGGAGGCCTTCCGCCCCACGGCCGTCGTCGGTCGCTTGTCGTCGGTCGGTCGCACCCCCTTTCCTCTCGGGCGGCCGGCGGATGCCTCGCCCTCCTCCTCGCTCTGCGACGGGCGGCCGCCCACCGCGGGCGCCGGCTGGCGCTGCCGCCGCGCCGCCTGGCCACCCGTCGTCGATCGAGGATCGAAGAGTACGGCCCTGGAGGAGGACGTCGTCGTCGTCGTCCTCATCCTCCTCCTCCTCCTCCTCCTCCTCCTCCTCCTCCTCCTCCTCCTCCCCCATCCATCTCCTCGTCCGCTTCATCCTCCTCTTCCTACACCCGTGTTTCTTATGAGTAAACTCGTCCCTCACCCCTGTCGCGCCGCGCCCCCAGACGTGTCGGTAAAACAAGTCGAACATGTCGAATCAAACGTCGCCTTGTGTGATCCTGAAACTGGAAAGGTGCAGCAATTCCGCGAGTGGAAAACGTTGTCTTGCTTCCAGCATGTGGTTCTTGCCTTAGCGCCGCATGCATTCGTCTTACAATTGTTCGGTTTTTTCCACAGATCGAGGGCGGGTGGTTTTGAAACTGTGGTTCTCGCCTCGGCGTCGCGCGCATTCGTCTTAAAAGTTTGCAGTACGATCAAGCATGGAGGGCGGTTCGTTTTGAAAATGCGGTTTTCGCTTTAGCGCCGCGCGTATTCGTCTTTGAAGTTTGCAGCAGTTTCAAGGCATCGTGTGGCCGAGATCCCACGAACGGCATTCTGGCACTATGAACGGTTGTCAGGCAGCACCATTGACGTGGATTCGCTGGGTTGAAGTCCCAAAAATGGTGCCTTGGCACGATTTAGGGCTGTCCAGACGCACCGGTCACGTTGATCCGCGGCGGTGAAGTCCCAGGAACTGCAGTGTGGCACGCTTGGGGAGTCCCAGACGGCTATCAGAATGAGGGGGCTGAACCGAACAGTCATTCACTGTCCCTGGGTGCGTGGCTGAAGTGGAATTCCGCGATGAGGATTCGTGTTGTTGTTGTTGAACATTATTTATTCTAAAGAATGATTATTGTTGGGCCCCCTGGTGCGCGCCCCCCCTGCGCCGCCTAGGCCGCAGCTACATTTTCATCATTTTCGTGAGGAAGCCTCAGAAAAGAGGGTGTGTACAGGATCCGGTTGTTTTGTTGTAATCCGCTTTCCCTTGCAAAAAACAATAGAAAATGACATTTCTTGTTCTAATATAATCAAATTTCAAGAATCCCTTGCAAAAAATAAGGTAAAGTGGACATTCGCGCGCGCAAGACGAAATCCTTCCAAAAGCTTAGTGTTCGGAGCGATTTTAACATAAAAACATCAAAAAACCAATGGTTTTTCAACAAAAAAATGTCAAAATCTCATCCCGCGCGCTCTTGCGGATTCGTAGGAAACCCAACACTTTTTAAACATTTCTGTCAAACGGGCTTTTGCGAGCAACTTTTTCGAACTTCTGCGACAACGGTTGCGCACCTGCCAGGGCCATCATCCCTGTCAAATAATACCATGCGGGACACATTCGTTTTTTCTTCGCGCGCGCACGCCGAAATCTCCAAAAACCATTGGGCTTCTTAAGAATTTTAGCACCGCGCATCATAAAATCACACGAATCGGGACAACGATCGGACAATCATCGGGACAACGACCGGGGACAACCACAACCATCAGGACAACCATCGGGACAACCATCGAGACAACCATCGGGACAACCATATCCTCTCTCTCTTGTGTATTCCCACATCCCTCAGGAATTTGCCCTAAAGATGTGATCAACTATCTTGTGAGTACGTATCATGTGTATCATGTGTATCATGTACCATATGCATCATATGCAACAGATGTTTTGTGGAAGGCTTAACAACTTCTGTGGGTTAACAAGGCTTAACAACTTCTGTGGGTGTACGAACGTAGGCTTAACAACTTCTGTGGGTGTGTACTCCACGCCAGTGTAGTAGCCACGGTCGTCCGCAGGCCACGAAGTGAAGTGTCCGAACGTCATAGGGCGGGAAGCTGGGTGTGGGTGGTGGCGAAGAGTCGTGTGGATATTTGGTAGAGCTTGCACTGCCCCCCCACAAAGTGGGGGTATTGGCTGGCGTCGCATGAAAACCCTGGCACTGGTGAGAACACTGAGCGTTCGGGTAAAGTGATTGTTGTTGTTGTTGTTGTTGTTGAGCTCTCACTCTTAAGAATAATTATTGTTGATTCCCCCCCACCGGCGCACATTGTTTTTTCAATTGAAGTGCCCCCCCCGGGGCTCGCACCTTGTTTTTTGTCAAAAAAATGTCCTGCTCAAACTGGCCCCCTGCCTGCCCCTCGGACTACAACAACAACGGCTCCCGCCTGAGACTTCCTTACAATTGAGCCAGGACCCCCGCTCCCGCCCGAGACTTCCTCGCATTTTATTCAGGAGTCGCGCTCTCGCTTGGGATTTCCTTAGAATTCATTTAGGAATCGCTCTCCTGGCGCTCTGGAGTCGCGCTTGCGCTGGAGACTTGCTTGCAATTTACAATAGAATAGCGCCCTTGCGTTGGACTTTCTTGCAATTTACTCAAGCGCCGCGCTCCCGACGCCCAGGCACCCAGGAGTCGCGCTCACGCTTAGGATTTCCTGACAGATTACCCAGAATCTCGCTGCCCTTCGTGACCCCGTTGCAGCCTTTCGTGGCCCCCTCGCTTTGTTTCGTGGCCCCGCTGCAGCCCTTCGTGGCCCCCTCGCTGCCCTTTCGTGGCCCCGTTGCAGCCCCTCGTGGCCTCCTCGCTGCCCCTCGTGGCCCCGCTGCAGCCCTTCGTGGCCCCCTCGCTTTGTTTCGTGGCCCCGTTGCAGCCCTTCGTGGCCCTCTCGCTGCCCCTCGTGGCCCCGTTGCGGCCCTTCGTGGCCCCCTTGCTGCCCTTCGTGGCCCCATATATGTATGCCCTTCGTGGCCTCCGCTCGTTTGCGCCCGTGGTTGCCCCATACGCATGCCTTTCGTGGCCCCGCTGTCGCCCTTCGTGGCCCCCTCGCTGCCCTTCGTGGCCCCGTTGCTGCCCTCAGTGGCCCCGTTTTTGCCCTCCGCGGCCCAATATACGTATGCCTTTCGTGGCCCCCGCTCGATCGCGCCGGTTTGGGCCCCATGTGCATGCCTTTCGTGGCCCCGCTGTCGCCGTGTGTGGCCCCCATCACTGTCCCATGTGGCCCAATTGCTACCTTCAGTGGCCCCATCGTTGCCTTCTGTGGCCCCGCATTATCTGCCTTTCGTGGCCCCCGCTCGTTCGCGCTCTGCGTGGCCCCATACGCATTCCCTTCGTGTCCCAGCTGTCGCCCTTCGTGGCCCACTTCGTGTCCTTCGTGGCCCTGCTGTCGTTCTCTCTCGCTCTCGCTTTCGCTCGTCGTCGTCGTCGCTTGTTGTTGTTGTTGGTTGTTGGTTGTTGTTGGTTGTTTGTTGTTTGTTGTGTATTGTGTGTTGTTTGTTGTTTGTTGTTTGTTTGTTGTTTGTTGTTTGTTGTTTGTTGTTGTCGTCGTCCCACCCGCGACCCGCCGCGCGACCCACCCGCGACCCACCCCGCGACCCACCCGCGACCCACCCGCGACCCACCCCGCGACCCACCGGCGACCCACCCCGCGATCCACCCCGCGACCCACCCGCGACCCACCCGCAACCCAGCCCGCGACCCGCCCGCGACCCACCCCGAGACTCCCCTGGCGACCCACCCGCGAACCACCGGCGACCCACCCGCGACCCACCCCGCGACCCACCCCGCGACCCACCCGCGAACCACCCGCGACCCACCCGCGACCCACCGCGAACCACCCGCGACCCATCCGCGACCCACCCCGCGACCCACCAGAAATTTTCGGCGCCTGCGGCGGGTGTCCCTTGCATTCGTTCCGGGTGGAGAACCTGCGAACCACCCGCGACCCAAACCGCGCCCGCGACCGACCCGCGACCCACCGCGATCCACCCGCGACCCATCCGCGACCCACCCCGCGACCCACCTAAAATGTTCTGCGCCTGCGGCGGGCTTCTTGTGCATTCGTTCCACGTGGAAAACCTGCGACCCACCCGCGACCCAAACCGCGTTCAGAGCACAAATCAAAATGTTCGGCGCCAGCGGCGGGCTGTTTTTGAATTCCTTCCAGGTGACGGTGGAGAGCCCGCGACCCACCCGCGACCCACACTACGTTCACTGAACAACCCAAAACTTCGGCGCCTGCGGCGGGTTTCCTTTGCATTCGTTCCAGGTGGAAAACCTGCGACCCAAACCGCGTTCAGTGTACAAATCAAAACTTTCGGCGCCTGCGGCGGGCTGTTTTTGAATTCTTTCCAGGTGGGGGTGGAGAGCCCGCGACCCACCCACGACCCACACTACGTTTACTGAACATGCCAAAACTTCGGCGCCCGCGGCGGGTTTTTTGTGTATTCGTTCCAAACGGAAGAGGAAAAGGAGGAAGAGGAGGAGGAGGACAAGGAGGAAAAGGAGGAAGAGGAGGAGGAGGAGGAGGTGGAGGAGGAGGAGGAGGCGGACGACGACGACGATGAGGACGAGGAGGCGGGCGAGGATGATGATGATGATGATGATGATGATGAGGATGATGAGGAGGAGGAGTGGACGTACCCTGAAGGCGGACTCCCGATGACCGCACTAGACGCGAAGCGCCAAACGCGCAGCACCAGCAATCCGCTCGGCTTCTGTAAAGGTGAGGTGTGCCTCAGGAGGCACGGTATCTTTGGCTTTGTGGTAGATATGAAACGCTGAGGCCGTTGCCTCTAGCGTCTGGGCTCGACTCAGCTCACAGTCTTCCGTGCCATACTCCGAGGGACTCCCGAGGCCAAGCCAAAGCAGGGGCTCCACAGGAAAGACAAGCCGCATCCAGCTCATGGCGACGTGGTGCCTCATTCGAAGGCAGCGGAAGTAGTGGCTGATGCTGTCAGAGCCTCCGCATCCAAAAATGCAGTCCCGAGAGTGACGCGAGACGTGCATCCGACACGAGGTGGTCCATCCTCCAGCCAAGGATTTCCACGCAGCCCACCTCCACGAGGGGCGGACTGAGGCGAGCTCGGCACGCAGCAAGGACCAACGAGCTTCGAGATCGGGCGGGGGTGGGATATCCCAGGCTCTCAGACGGCGGCTGAGCGTTAGGTGAAACCGCTCGGGGTACAAGGCGCACGACACAGCCGAACCGACAACACGCTGGATGTTCGGTTTGCGCTGGTCAGCCTCAGCCGCTCTCGTCTCAGCTCGTCCCTCCGCTTTAGCCGTCTCCCAAGCTCTCAGAGAAAGGGGGTGAGCGGAGCGAAGCGAGGAGTCACGACGCCTGACGACGACCGACGGGGAAGAGGTGAGGAGGGAGTGAAAGAACTGGACGATGGATTCCGCCCGCCTCCAGCACGGCGCGCACCATGCTCCCGACGCCCATCGCTGGGCAGAGAGGGCTGGGGTGCCGCAGGCGGCGTCGGCGGCCTGCTGGAGCGCCTCGTAGGCGTCCCGCCAGTCCGAGACAGTGAACGACGCCATTCTCCAGGCTGATGCTAAGCCCAGGGCGATGAGCGATCGGGGCGACGACCCAATCCACGAGGCAGAAAGCAAATCGGCGAGGGAGAAGGAGTTAGGAGGGAGACGGAGCAACTTGTGCAGGGCAAGACCCTCGCGCGCAATGGCACTGGGAGACATGGGAAAGAATTGAGCGAGACAGCCGAGAGTGCTGACCGCATACATGTTACATTGGAAGATCGATAGCGCAGCAGCAGCACGTGAGGATGGCAACTCAATAGTGAGGTGCCACCATTTCTGCGCCGCTTGATGCCACTGGAGTCCGAGATCCCCCTCAGGCCCAAACTGAACCCCCAGGTGCGCCGTCGATCCCTGGATATCGAACTCCTGGCACTCAGGCAATTCACGGACGAGCCAGCTTCGGATGCTATGTGCGAGCTCCTGAGCGCATGGGGCCCACAACGGCACGATGCAGCATTTGGCAGGCTGGAGACGCAAGAACGCGTGCTCAGCAACATCATTAAAGTGAGGCATCATGGCTTTCAAAGTGCACAATTGTGGGAGCACTGTGCCTACATCATCAGCACAACCACCTACCTGGCCTGGGATCTGACTCTGCTCTGCGGGGTGTTCGACAGCCTGGGAGAGCAAACGAATCACGGGATCGAAAATGAGCGCCCAGACAGACCCCGAGAGAGGGCATCCCTGGAGGACGCCACTGCAGAGATGGAAGAGAAAGTGAAGTTCACCTCCGAACCGCCCGAAGCCCCTAGGGCAGAAGTAGAGCGAGTGGAGAAGGTTGAGATACCCTTGGGGGACTCCGTGACGGTGGAGAATCTCGAACAAACACTGGTGCCCCACAGAGGGGAACGCAGCAGCAATATCAAAAGACACAAAGCATGGCCATAGCTGTGCAGCATTTTCTGACACGCTGAAAGCTCTGGCGGAGGCGTCCATAAAGATGATGTTGCGAGCGAAATTCCTTCCAATCACAAAGCCTCTCTGATTAGGGTGCACTTTTTTGGCAACCGCTTGGCGCAGCACACAGTTCGAGGCACTGGCGATGATTTTGGTATCAGTGTTGCGCAGCGACAGAGGGCGCACCTTGCTGGCTTGCCTAACACAGTCGAAGTGATCTTCTGGCAACGACCCCTTCGGCAAGAAGGCGAAAACATAATCATTTAGATCGTGTGGCACATAATCTCCACGAAAAAGGTGAAGGGCAAGATCATGCAAGACATCCAGCTGCTCGGGGATCGCAGCCCACGCGCGGCAAGTGAACCCATCAGGCCCTGGGGCAGAGATACGAGCGCGAAGCATGGCCTTCTCGAGGCCCGCACGCGACGGCACGGGGAGACCAGCGAGGCCGGAGCCATCCATGGGGCAACCGAGGCGGTCCACGTAAGCGCGGAGCTTGACAGGGTCCACCACCTTGGCCTTAAACACATCCCCCCAGTGGCTGGAGAGCGCAGCGCGGATATCTTCTGCAGAACGCGCCACTGGTGAAGCGTCGGTGGGTGGCGAAGCTGGTGCAAGCGTCTCTGGACGCACGCCCTGCAGGACGAGCGAGCTGCCTTTCGGGCGCCAGAGTCGGGCCTTACGCTGTAGCGAACGCTGGGGCCGACGCGCAGCGTCAGCCGAGAGACGATCACCTGACGCGGCAGCTTGCTGAGCTAAGGCGGCAGCTCGGGATTGGCGGCGTTCGAGCGCGGCAGCGCTGGTGTCGCGAAAAAGGGCACTAAAGTTATCAGGCTCAAGAAGAGTGAGAGAGGTGGCCGAGAGGGAGAGGAAGCGAGCCCCAAGAAGCGCGGTGGCCTGCAGGGTAGCCCCGGCCCGAAGATCCTGCCTCCAAATGGCCCTCGCGATGGCTCTCAAAGTGACCAAACGGGCCTCCAAGGCATTAGGGTCCTGTGAGACTAACGGGAGGCCCTGGAGCTCAGTACGGGTCTCACGGGCGGCTTCCCACATGTATTGCTTCATATATCGCCAGCGCACATCCGCTGGCACATGCGATATGTCTACAGCAGAGACCAGGGCGACAAGTTTCGCGCGATAGCGCGGATCTTGGAAAATAAAGTCAGGGATGCGCAGCTCATTATGCTGACCCGTGCCACGATTCTGAAATGAAAGCGAAACCAACGCGTGATCGCTCAAACGAGCGTCGGACATTTGGCTTGGGTCAACATGAACTTCCATCACCGCGTCAATCTCAAGCATGTATTCCGAGGGAATCCCCAAGAAGACACGATCAAGAGTGTTCGCTGTGAAATGCTGGCGGTTAAATCTAGTCGGAAGATCTGCGCATACCTCCGTGGCTGCATGCATGAGCGGTCTCCAGAAACCTTCCAGAGGAGCCATATGCGCACCGACAGCTAGACGGGCACTGCAAGGCTCAGGATTCTGGTAGCTCACAGGGGCGCCCGCAGCAATGTTGAAGTCCCCCAGCGCGACGAAGGTCCTCTGCAGCGGCTCCTCCTTACACCATGCCAGCGACTGCTGCCATACTTCTCGAATGCGAGGGAGCGCGTGAGGTTCCAACTCATAATTGTGGACACTCATGATCTGCATTGCAAACTTTGTCTTGGGATTGAGGATGCTGACAAGTTGAACGCGCCCATCAGCAAGAACTTCAGGAGTGATAATTGGCTGATCTTCGAAGGGTACCGATTGCGCAATCATCCGAGGAGGTAGAGGAACCAGTATGGCAACACCACCCGCGCCAGGGCGGCCAGCGCTGGAGTGAATGAGCTGATAGTCGAAGGGAGTGGCATTGAGCAGCGTACGAAGCAACTCGGTCGTGCCATGCGTCTCTTGGATAAGGATGACAGCGCGATCTTTCATGTGCGGGAACAGTCTTTGAAATTTACGACGACGACGCCGATGGTCAAGACAAGCGAGCCCACGAGCGTTCCACGATATGATGCGACCTCCATGTCGCACGGGTGCCCATTCCCATGGGCACCAGCGGCTGTTAAAGACTCCATCCATCGCCAGTGGTGTCCACCGTGTTGGCCAGGTGCTTGAAGGCCTCGACGATGGCAGACTTGTCAATGGTATACTTCTCAACCGTGGGGCCATGCCAGATGAACTTCGTGGGATCATCAGCACCAGCAACCTCGAGGACCACGACGGGGACGCGGTCCACCATGACCACGCCCTTGGTCCTCCGGCACGAGATGTCCAGCTGAGGGTGTCGCTCAGCCAGCGCGCGCTGCGCCTTCTTCGTGTGGAGCTCCAATCGTACTTGGCGAGGGGCCTTATCAGGACTGATGTAGATCGGGGTCTGCGCTCCCTGGTTGTTCTGCGCCGCGAAGTTGCGCCAGCCAGCCGAGGTCCTGAGACCTTGTGCCAACGCCAGCGCCCGTGGTCGAGCAACCTCATCACCGCAGATCGTGCGCAGGAAGAACTTGCGCGAGGGGACCTGCCCGTCGAGCTCGACCTGGTCCATGGCGAGGCCCGACTCGGTGACCCATGCCTGGACGGCCCTGCGCACCTCCATCGGCGCGATGGCCGACGGTGCACCGATCGTGAAGAGGGTCGGCTCCGCCTGCCTCTCCCACTGAGCCAACTTCGCCGTGTCGAACGCGGAGGCCTGGGACTCAGCCAACGCGAGCGTCCTCTCCATGCGCGCAACAGTGTCACGAATCTTGTCCTGCTCGCGCTCTTGGGCGTCCTGTCGACGCTGAATGTCGGCGATGGTGTGGCTGTGCTGGTCGACCCTCGCGTTGGTGGCGAGAATCTGCTTGAAGCACATCCGCATGCTCGACTGGAAGTCGTCCTGAGCCTTCTTGAGCGTCTCATTGCAGACAGCCTGCAGCTTGGTGGAAGCAGCATCAATCTGCGTATTGAAGAGGTCCTGCATTCTCTGATCAAACTCATCAGTCGTAGGGATGCGTCCATCCCATGGGTCTCCACCCCCCTCATGCCATGGGTCCCTGGGACCACCGCTGGGGGGGCCTGCAGCACGGCCTCGCTGGGAGGCGGCGGCGGCGTCACTGGCGAGGCCAGGCGCGGCGGCACTGCTGCTAGCCCCCAAGGCGGCAGCTCCAGCTGTTGGAGGAAGCTCACCAGCAGCACGGGCAACTGCTCGAACCTCCTGCGATGGCAGCGTCGGCGCGAGGTGAAGCGCCGCTGCCAGCGCTGCATCCCCCTCTGGCTCCTGCGACGGGAAGGTGGGCATGGCGTCGAGCTGCGCAAGGGTGGCCGCCGCAGCCTCCCTGCGCGAGCGACGCTTGCGACGCGCCCGCTCTGCACTCGCACTGCCATGCCGAGGGGCGGACTTCGAAGCACGCTGCCTGCCGTCCAAGGAGTCCTCCGACGCCGAGCTGCCGTCGTCGAGGTGGTGCACCTCAGGTCCGCTGCCACGGGCTGCCATGGCTGCGCGGCGGAAGCAGCAGGCCCAGGGAAGGGCAGCCCTGGGCTGCAAACAGAAGATGTAAGAAGTAGGGCCAGGGGCCCGAGTGAAAGCACGATAGTGTAGCAAGAGAGGCTCAATTTGTGCCGTGGGGACCGGGTGTGGGCAGCCTGGACCAACTCCACCCCTCGCCCCAACGACATCTTGAGCCAAAATGGCTACGGATGAGGAGGAGGAGGAGGAGGAGGAGGAGGAGGAGGAGGAGGAGAAGGGCCACGAGGTCCACCGGCTCGACGCCCGCGTCGCCCGCGCCCGCCCCCTCACTCTTATCCGCAACTGCGGGGTGCTGCGTCTTTGCATGGGCTACTTCCCATAATGACATTGATTTGTTCTAGGACCTATGACAAACGCAACTTGGATGGAGGGTTGATTGCAACATCTTTAATGCGCCTTTCGTTCGCACCGGTCCTAGGGATGAAACGCCAAAGACTGAATGCCGCCCGCCCCCAGGTGGTGTCGTCTTCCCCCCTCTTCCGCCGTCCTGCGTCGTTCTTCTGCCTGCTCTACCTCCCGCTCGTCCCTCGGGCTGTCGCCCGGGTCTCGCCCTCCTCCCTCCTTTTCGGCTGTCGTTCCGGGTCGCTCGCCCTCCTCCTTCCCCCGGCTCCGGGTTCTTCCTGGTCCTGGGAGTCGTCCCTTCCTTTGCCCCGTGCTGCTGTTGCTCTGGCGGGTCGTCCACCTGGGGGCCTCCTGGCGAGAAGGCCTTGCACGAATAGATTTTTAGAGACCACCTGCCCGTTGCACTGGCGACGCCGTGGCTTCATAGTTTCACTGCGCCTGGTGGCGGTAGCGTCGGCGCTCAATTTCCTGCCCATGCACCTCTGACGTGCACGGCGTCTTCTCTCTCTCCCTCCTCCTCCTCCTCCTCCTCCTCCTCCTCCTCCTCCTCCTCCTCCTCCTCCTCCTCCTCCTCCTCCTCCTCCTCCTCCTCCTCCTCCTCGGATCCTTGACGGCTTTGTGGTATGGTGGCTTACGCGCGCCCGCTCGCAAGTTCTCGGCAGACATCGCTCCGTCAGCTGCCTGCTCATTTCTTGGGAGCGGAGCAGGGCACCCAGGGCCAGCACTTTTCTTTGATTGCTCGGGCGCCTTCTCTTCAGGAAAAGACGAGGGCACCGGGGGCTGGTTGTCGCGATGGCATAGAGAGTCGGTGGCACCGCTGACAGCCAGCGCAGTGGAGCGCCTCCAGGCACCGCCAGCAACCTGCAGGTGTTGGGCCAGCCGAACAGCCCAAGCAACACCTGGAGCGCCCCCATGAAGATGCAGGTAGAACACCTTGCCAGTCGACTGGCCGTGGAGAAAATTTTGGTCTGCTGATAAGCCCGCGTCCTGGATCCACTGCGCAAGGCCATGCTTGATCTCCGTGTCGGCCGTCGGCTGGGCACAGCCGATCCTGAAGATGCTGGGGTCGGGGGGTCTGCCATACGTGGCGAGCCGCGCGAGGTCCACAACCCCAGCCTCGGCATCTCGAGCCTGGGCCAGCGAGCGCTGCACCGCATCCATGTCGGAGCGAAGAGCGCCATGTCGAGCCTCCATAGCAGCAGCACGCTCCTGCAACTGGCGAATCTCAGAGTCGTGAGTGTCCAGCCGAGCAGCCTGCGGCCGAAGGAGGCCCACCACCGTGTCGCGCATGTCGTTGTTCGCCTGGCCCATGATCGAGTTGACCTCAGTGCGGACTCCAACCATCTGCTGCGCGAGAGCGGCAATGACAGCAGCCTCGATGGAATCAGCTGACGACGCCACACCAGCGCCAGGGGCAGCAGCTGCAAGGCCCGCAGCGGCGCTGAGCGCAGCACGCCAGGGGTCAGCACGGCCTTGGAGTGGGTCAGCTGCTTGAGTTTGGCCCAGCTCGCCGTCGGGGCATGTCGCCGCGAGCTCGATGTCACGAGCCATGGCTGGCGTGAGAAGCGGGTGTGCCTCCGCAGCGCCAAGGCCACGGTGACCCACCACGAGCATCGGAAGGAGCGCCTGCACCACGGCGCTGAGCTGGGAGCGGGGTACGGCCACCATGCCGAGAGCTCCCGCTGCAGGAACGTGATGATGAACCATCCCGATGTTGGCGACGACGGCGGTGCTGATCTTCTCTGCGGCGGCGGCGCGCACGGCGGCCCCGAGCGGAGGCTCCCCTGCCGCTGCTCCTGGAGGGATCAGGGGCCTCCTCGCTCGGCAGGTGCCGTGGGCGCCAGAAAGGAAGGCGTGCCAGAAGTGACGGGTGTCGGAAGAGCGGCGCCTGCAGCCGCAGCGTGGGCTGCCGCAAACGCACACGGCGGTCGCGAGGGAAAGGAAGCCTGCTGTGGGGGGCAGCTCGCCTCGAGCCAGCCCCTTGGCCCAACTTGGCTTCAGGCAAGTACGAAGCCGAAGGGCCACGGTTTCGTACTTGAGCCAAAATGGCTACGGAGGAGGAGGAGGCGGAGGAGGAGGAGGACGACAAGGAGGAGGACGAGGAGGAGGAGGACGAGGAGGAGGAGGACGGAGGAGGAGGACGGAACGCGGCAAACAACACATGCGAAGTCGGACTCCGCACTTCTCGTCTTCTGGAGGTGAGCGGAATGGCACAAGCCTCTTGAACACAGGTCTGGTCTCGGGATCTCATGACTCCATTCTATGTGCTGCGTCCTGCCTCTAGTGTCTTGCGTCCTGCGTCCTGCGTCCTGCGTCCTGCGTCCTCCTCCTCCTCCTCCTCCTCATCATCATCACCACCATCACCACCACCACCACCACCACCACCACCACCAGCAGCAGCAGCAGCAGCAGCAGCAGCAGCAGCAGCATCATCATCATCATCATCATCATCCTCCTCCTCCTCATCATCATCATCATCTTCATCATCATCATCATCCTCATCATCATCATCATCATCAGCAGCAGCATCAGCATCAGCATCAGCATCAGCATCAGCATCAGCATCAGCAGCAGCATCATCATCATCATCATGATCATCATCATCATCATCATCATCATCATCATCATCATCATCATCATCATCATCATCATCATCATCATCATCATCATCATCCCTGCCCCTCCCTCTTCCTCCTTCTTCCTTCTCTTCCTTATCGTGCCTCCTTCTCTTTCTTTTCGTCCTCACCCCCCGCGCGCGCGGTGGGGAGGGAGAGTAGGCCAGAGGAGAGGAGGTGGTGAGGAAGTGGGAGCGGAAGAAGACGAGGAAAGCAAAACTCGAGGACGCCATTGTGGTGCCGTTTGAGGCCGTGTCGAATCCGCTGCCGCTGCACGAATTCGAGCCAAATCGAGCTCGTTGCCCGCGTGGCGCCTGGTCGGAAAAGGTGCCGTGTAGTGCCGCTATGGTGCCGTGTCGAGCCCGTTGATCGAGTGGTGCAGTGTGGTGCTGTGTGGTGCCGCGTGGTGTCATGTCGAGTATGTCTCCCCTGTACTTGTGCATCTTGGTGCTATGTCGAACCCCTGCTCGGTGCCAGACAGTGCCGTCGAACCCACTGACTACCTACCAGACCACCCCAACCCCACCCGAAGACCCGAATTTCGGGTGGGGGGGGGTAAGGGTTCCACATGTGTTTTTTCTGTGTTTCCCGACCCCCCCCCACTGGAAATCGAGGGTCAATCTGAGCCTTCGGGTTGGGTTGGGGTGGTTTGGTGTGTGGTGACCCACTGTCCCTCCGGGGCCGCGCGTTGCTGCCGCGAAGGTCTGCGACTTTTGCAGGCTCTGCACCCGCACTCCCATGGCCTCCCTCCGCCGTGATGTGTGGATCTCCGCCTGCTCAGCCAGCACCTGCCCTCGACTGCATCCCGACCGCCCCCGACCACGCCGCGACCTAAGGCGCCTCGGGTGCGAACCATGCCGGGGCGTTGAGGTGCGACTGGGGCAGGGGGCGCTGCTCCCCCGTCGGCTTGCAGTACTCGCGCGCCGCCGGCACCGCGACCAGCCGCCTCGCGGCCCAGCCCGCGGCCGGCACCAGCAGGCCCGTGAGCGCGCCCCCGTAGCAGCAGCCGGTGTCCAGGCCGGTGGCGGCGGCGTGCAGCTGCAGGCTCCTGGACGCGTCGTGGCCGAAGACCACGTGCTCGGGCCCCTCCCAGGCGCCCGCCCAGGGCACCGAGCCGCCCCCCGCCGCCCCGTCTGCATCTCCGGGCCTGGGCTTCTCCAGGCCACGCCAGCCCTGGCCCTCGCGGGCCAGGTCCCTCATCCAGAGCAGGTCGCGGAAGCGCTGCCGCTCCAGGGGCACGCCGGGCACGAGGCCAGCGTGCACCACCAAGGCAGAGAGGCGAGGCACGCTCAGGGAGAGGGGCAGCTCTCGGAGCCACAGGATGTCCTCGGCGCCAACCTGCTGCAGCGCGTCGTGCCTGTAGGACCCCAGGCCTGCCGCATAGCGCCCGACCCGGTACCACGCCTCCAGTAGCTCGTCGTCGTGGTTTCCGCGCACGGCCCACGCGCCCAGCTGCCTGGCGAGGCGAACCACCTCGCCGCTGGCCGGCCCCTTGTTGACCAAGTCGCCGACGAGCACCAGCGTGTCCACCCCCTGCGAGAAGCCTACCACGTCCAGGAGGGCCCGGAGCTCCTGCGCGCAGCCGTGGACGTCCCCCACGAAGAGCAGACGGCCGTCCGCAAGAGGAAGACCAGACGTCACGAACAGAGGCTTTCGGAGAACTCCGCGCGGATGCCTGGGGTCGGCGCTGGACCCCCCTGCCCCGGCGCGCGCAGGCCGCCGGGGGCGGCGCCGGGGGCGCCGCCGGGGGGGCCCAGCGCCGATCCACGAGATCTGCGCGGAGCTCCGACAGTGTACTCCAGATTTCGTCATAAAAGGGAGGGGGTCTGGACCCTCCAAGACAAGCCGTTTCAGACCCCCCCCCGTGGGAGAACCCTCCAAAACATCGTCCCCAGACCCCCCAGGCCCTCCAAGATAGCCTGGAAGAGACCCCCCCCGAAATGAGGCCCCCCTCTCTTTCTTACGAAATCTGGAATACTTTGCTGTAGCTCACCTTAACGTCGGGCGCCGCGCCCCGAGGCGCACGATCCGCGCGGTCGTTATCTCCTCGCGCCCTCGCGCCGCCGCCCTGCTGGAGGAGAAGGGCGCCTCCCCGACTACGCGCCGCAGGGGGCGCAGCGGCGCGGCTGCCTCCTCGCCGCCGCGGGTACGCCAGATTTCGTAGTAAAGAGAAAGGGGGGCCTCATTTCGGGGGGGGTCTCTTCCAGGCTATCTTGGAGGGCCTGGGGGGGCTGGGGACGATGTTTTGGAGGGTTCTCCCGCGAGGGAGGTCTGAAACGGCTTGTCTTGGAGGGTCCAGACCCCCTCCCTTTTATTACGAAATCTGGAGTAGCCCACCCAGTTTGTGCCGCTTGCTCTTCCTCGAGTCTGGCCTCCTCGGCGCTGGCAGCGTCGCGTGCACGCGGCGCGGCAGTGGCGTCCCACTGGGCGCCAGAGCGTCGGGTCGGGCGAAAGGGGGGGATAGCAAAGGGGGGGTTTGAGAATCAGCTTACGCAGCTGATTTTCCCAGCGCCTCTGGCGCGATGTGTATCGAGGAATGGGCCCCTCGGTGAGGCCGAACCCAGCTGCATGCAGCAAATTTCGTAACCCCCCCTTTCCCAATCCCCCCCTTTCGTCCGACCCGAGAGCGGCTGCACCCGCGGCCCAGCCGCCGCAGCAGAAGGGCGCGCACGAGCGGATCCCGCCGCTCGCCACGGTGGCGCCCATGGCGGCCCCACGCGCCGGGCTGGCCGCGAGGGGGAGCCGCTCGATCACACGACGGCGGCGGCCACGGCCACGGCCACGGCCACGGCCACGGCCACGGCCACGGCCACGGCCACGACGACGGCCACGACGACGGCCACGGCGACGACGACGACGTGGCAGTGGAGGCAAGCAGGTCGAAGGAGGGGGGGGCAAAAGGGAACGGCGGCCGTGCCTCGCCACTCTCGGGCCTCGCGGAGGCTTCTCGTCGTCGGCAGAGCCGGGCCAGCCCGCAGAACGGGGGCGTCCAAGGGGGTGCTGGGCGTCCAGGGGGGGGGTCGCCAATCATGGCCAACGTGCGCAGACCATGGGGGGCCAGGGAACGCATTGAAACAAGAAGAGGGAACATGAACATTGGAGAAGAATATTTCCCCAATGTTCATGTCCCTCTTAATGAAGGAATGTAAGGACGACCTTAATTAAGGTTGGACGCTACTTAAGGTCCGATGGATGTTCATGGGAGCATGGCCCTGGCCACGACCCCCCCCCCTCCCCTAGCCGTCACCCCGAGAGGTAGTCGCCAGCATGGACCCTGGGAGGGACCCAGGGGCAGGTTTCGAAGAGGTCTGGGCCAGGCGGGGGGGCTGCCCTTGTCTCAACTAGTCGGGGCGTTGACCTAAGCAACCCTAAATAAGGAACGAGGCCCCTTTTTTCCCATAAGTTAAACTTCGATGTCCCATGGAAAACCCAAGGCAAGCTGTCAAACAATCAAGGAACACCGAGCCCCTCGCCAACGAAAAGGGTTCCTTCTTCAGCACCCCGACTGTAGCCTTTCTCCGAGCAGGGCAGCAGCAGAAAAGCGGAGCCGTAGGCTTCCAGGATGACCACGCGCGACGCGCTCGCCCATTCCTGAGGCCACCTCCGAAAGGGCCGGCCGCGGAGGCGGGCTGGATCCAGCAGCCCTCATCGAACGGCGCATGCATGCGTGATGCATCTCTTCGCAGGCCTGTGAAGAGCAACGCCATGCAAATCGGCGAATGACCAGAGCCAATGTCCAGCCAGAAACACTGCGCTGAACACAGCGATATCTAGCCAGGATGCTCGACACGCAAAGGGACCAAGAATCCCGCGAATCTAGACGAAACTGCTTGAAACTGCAAGGAGCCTTGTCGACAAACAAAGCGGGCACAAGCGGATGCGAAATGCGCGTGTATATCATTGACACTAGAAGCACGCGCGCTTTGCGCGCTTAGGTTCTAGCAAATGCCAGGCCTTGACAAATTCACGGCTGCATGCATTAACAAGTTCACGGGTGCACGCATGCGTGTACCCACGAATGGCCTCAGCCTCTCAGCTCTGGCGCAGGGCTTGCTCAACACAGTGAGTGCATGCCACGATCTGCGTTGGCGTTCATCCGAAACCGTATTGAGGCCTCTTGCGTGTTCAGCTTGGAAGTGCTGAAGCCTTGGACATCTTGGGGCTGGAGGGGCCGTCGCGCGCTTCTCGCTCGCTTCAGTTCTGGCACGTTTCAGCTTCGTCCCACAAACGTACATGCACATATCCATACACCCGTCCATTCCTACACCAATCCAAAAATACCTTCATCCACTGATCCCATCATCTGGAATTGATGAATACTTTCACCCAAATGCCGTCATGCAAGCAACCGAGAAACCACACATGACACACCCGTGAAATCATGTATCCAGGCATTACTCGATTCATGTCTCTTCACAAGCAGGTGTCCAGACATGCATGCACTAAGTAATACATGTGTCAGGTGGGGGGCCACCCGAAGGCCCCTCTAACCTGCCTTCACAAAACCCGTAGGCCCCCAGTAGACACGGAGGTCGCCCAATCCGCCAATTGCGGCACACACACACACACACCTCGCACGAAGCGCGCTCCACACAGCTCACCACCCACAGCTCAAGAGACAAAGTTCGCACAACATGATCCCGCCCATTTCTGGACGCCCCCCACGCGAATCGTGCACCGGAAAGAGCTCCACCCCTTATGGCACCAGTGGGCAACTTCGCATGGCGTCCCCCCGCCCACTTTGGGCACATGCCTCATGCGGGTCGTGCCCCATGGCGAGCTCCACCTGCGGCGTCGGCGCCCTTCGCCCGGCTCATGGTTTACTTATCTACAGTCGGGGCGTTGACCTAAGGAACCCTAAATGAGGAACGAGGCCCCTTTTTTCCAGAAGTTAACCTTCGATTTCCCTTCGAAAACGTAAGGACAACCTGGGGCTAACTGTGAAACAATTAAGGAACACGGAGCCCCACCCCAACGAAAAAGGGTTCCTTCTTCAGGGCCCCAACTGTACTGGCCTTGGGCTCATTCCGTCACCGTGCCTAGGATGTGGCTGAGGGGCTTATTGGATACGTACTTGTTGGGGTCTCTTGGCATGCTTCTCGGGCGCCTCTGGGAGCCAGCTTTGGTGCCTCTGGGGGCCTCTGGGGAGCTGCTTGGGGGCTTCTTGAGGCCTCTTGGGGGCCTGCTGGCGGTCTGGGGGGTCCACTTGGGGCTCTCTTGGGCCGTTTTGGGGCTCCCTTGGGGGCCCCTTGGGCCGTCTTTGGGCGATCTCGGGGGCCTCTTGGGCCATCTTGATGGTGTTGAAACCTAAAAAGCGAATGTGCTGAAAATGCATATTTTCCCAAAGGAATGGCGCAATTTTGGCCATCTGGGGCCCTCTTGGGGAGGATCTTGGAGCCTGGGGGCCTCTTGGAAGCTCTTCGGCTGTCTTGAAGCCATCTTGAAGGTTCTTGGGGCCCTGTTGGGCCGCTCTGCGCCCCCTGGGAATTATTTTTGAGCGGCCGGGGAAGGCCCGGGAGGCCGTGGAGGGGGTCTGGATCTCCAGTGCCGAAAAAGGGATGGGGGGGGGGGAAATCTGGGAGGGTGTGCCAACCCGGGGCCCGGGCCCCCGGTACCCCGGTAGACGGAGCACCCCGCAGATGCGGATAAGAGTCAGGGGGCCATGGGGACGCCGGCACTCTGCGACACTGCGGAGAAGCCCGCCGCAGGCGCTAAAATTTCACAAATTCATGTTTTGTGTTAAACCACCGTGGGTCGGTCGCGGGTGGGTCGCGAATGGGTCGCGGCTGGCTCGCGGGTGGGTCGCGGGTGGGTCGCTGTTGGGTCGCGGGTGGGTTGCATGTGGGTCGCGGGTGGGTCGCGGGGGGGGTCGCGGGGGGGTCGCTGTTGCGTCGTCGCGGGTGGGTCGCGAGTGGGTCGCGGATGGGTCGCGGGGTGGGTTGCGGATGGGTCGCATGTGGGTCGCGGGTGGGTCGCGGGGGGGGTCGCGGGTGGGTCGCGGACGGGACGAAGACAACAAACAAACAAACAAACAAGCACACAAACAAACAAACAAACAAACAAACAAACAAGCCAGCCAGCCAGCCAGCCAGCCAGGATGACGGCCTGCCGCAAGCCAACAGGGCTCCGCGAGGTGCAGATACCCAGCTGACGCGCAAGGTTCTCACAATGGCAATCTCGCAGCCAGGTGCCGAAAGCGCCAGACGCGGCAGGTGCGCCGCGTCCCACTGCCGCCTTGTTTTTCACGCATCGCTTGCGTCGCTCGCCCCACCGGACCCGATGTTTCATGCGTCGCTTGTATCGCTCGTTAGAGGACGAGAGTAACAGTTGAATACTCTGTATATGTTTACCAGCGATGCGATCGATGCGTTGAAAGTAAAGCCCGATGGGACGAACGACGCGAACGACCCTGAAAAGATAAGGCGGGGCACGACAAGAGCCAACCCAAAAGGGCCGAAAGAACCCGCGGCCGCCGCGGCCCCACAAGCCTCGGCGCCCGAGCAACAAGGCCCACCTCCGACTGGCCCGCGGATCGGCCGCGGCACGCCCCTCGCCGCAGCCGCCCAGCCGCCGACTGCAAGCCGGGAAGCCGCCGCCCGCGCCGCGCGCGGGCGCCGCGGCCGCCGCGCAGACGGCCGAGGCCGCCGCCGTGGCACAGGCGAGAACAGAACGGAACTGGCCGCGCTTGCCCCCGACCTGCAGAGCCAGCACGCGCGCTTCACGCGCGCGCGGACATGGCCCCCCCGCGGACAGGCAGCCTGGGGACTTAACGCGGCAGAGAAGGAAACACCTAGAGCGGCCTACCTGGTGGCCCACCCCGAGGCACGCCCGCAGGCCTCGGGAGAAATTGGCGACCATTCATGCCGCATCCATGTGTCAATGCCCCCCAATGGTCAATGTCGGCGATGGGTTGGATGAGTTGCACTCCGACAGCAGTCTCCGCCGCGCGTGTCAACTTTGAATTTTGGGGGGCGCGGGAGTGTCCACTACTTGTTCCCCTCGCCCGTCTCACGTCTTGGGTTATGCCGCCGCGCGCGAGTGGGCTGCGCGAATCTGCGGGCGCGCTTCCGCGGGGCCAGCAGGCGCCGAAGCCGCCCGAGAGGGGCCTTGCCAGGCAGTCGCAAAGGGGCATCCAGGCATGCAGCTCCCGCGCGACGCACGCGGCATGGCCCATATTGCCCGCTTGCGTTGGCTCGCGCGCCGCTGCGCGCCATTCTGCTTGAGGCACCCGGCCGCCCGAGCCACCTGCGCGCACCGTCGCCGGACGCACTGCCAGCCAGGGCGACGGTCTGCCGCAAGCCCACTGGGCTCCGCGCGGTGCAGATTACCCAGCGGAGGCGCAGGGTTCTCGCCATGGCAATCTCGCAGCCAGGCGCGCCGAGTGCGCCAGGCGCGCATGGCGTGCCGCGGTCCACTGCCGCCTTGTTTTTTCGCGCGTCGCTCGCATCGCTCGCCCTACCGGACCCTATGTTACAGGCGTCGCTTGTATCGCTCGTTAGAGGAAGAGAGCAACTGTTATAATAATTCTTCATATGTTTCTACAAGCGATGCGAGCGAGCCTAAAAAGAAAGCCCGACGGGGCGAGCGACACGAGCGATTCTCAAAAACTTGAATGGGGCGCGACAAGGGCCGCCCCAGGACGGTCAGCGCTGGCTTCGACTACGCGTGGGAGTGACCCTGTGCTAGAGTGACCTGCGGCGCGCGGCTTCAGGGGCGCCCGCGGGGGCCCGGCGCAATCGCTCAAGCCGGCGTTGCCGCGCCGCATCGAAGATCGGCGGGGCGCCACCCGAACGATCATTTGCGCCAGCGGGCAACCGCGGAAGTCCGCCGATTGAACCCGAGCGCCCCGAATGGCACATCGAAGGCGCTGCGAAAACAGACGCTGCCAGGGGCCGCCGCGAGGAGGTCTGGCACTGCCGGGCTGCGTCGCGATAACGTCTGACCAGGCCCGGCGCCATGGCCAAAACTGGCCCCATCCGAGAGCATGGAATATGTGTGAATATCTTTGGGTAACTTATAATAGTAAAGCTCACATTTATTAGAAAAAAGAGGACATTCAAATCTATGCACAAGAGATCCAACCATATTCAAACATATCCACATATATCCCAATATATTCAAGCCAGACGTTTTCGGGTTTGGGCTGGAATTCGGGACTGGTCCCGCGCCGGAAACGCCGCCGCCCGGTCGACCGGCCCCCCCCCGGGTAACCAATGCTAGCTGTAGGGTGCGACGCGTATGCGCTGCTGTCGATTGCAAGGGGCGGGCCCAAACCTGGCGCGCTCAGATGCGAAAGCATTCGCGCGATGCGGATGCCGACGCGAGGTCGAGCTCATTCCATAAGAAGAATCACCCGACCCCCTTTGGGCCAGCACCAATGGTCACTCCGGCGAAGGGTCACTCTTACGTGTAGTCGATGGTTGCACACGAGAACCCGCGGCCGCCGCGGCCGCGCCGGCCTCGGCGACCGAGCAGCGAAGCCCACCTCCGACTCGCCCGCGGATCGCCCGCGGCGCGTCCCTCGCCGCAGCCGCCCAACCGCCGGCCGCGAACCGAGAAGCCGCCGCCCGCGCCGCGCGCGGGCGAGCGGCCGCCGCGCAGCTGGCCGAGGCCGCCGCCGTGGCTCAGGCGGGACTGGCGGCTCAGAATAGGACGGAACTGGCCGCGCGCGCCCGCGACCTGCACCGCGAGCACGCACGCTCCAAGCGCGCGCGGACCTGGCCCCCGCGGACAGGCAGCCTGGCGACTTAACGCGGCAGAGCTTCTGGAAACACCTAGAGCGGCCTACCTGGTGGCCCACCCCGAGGCACGCCCGCAGGCCTCGGGGGAAATTGGCGACCACTCATGCCGCATCCATGTGTCAATGCCCCCCCATTGATCCATGTTGGCGGTGGGTTGGATGAGTTGCACTTCGACAGCAGTCTCCGCCGCGCGCGTCAACTTTGAGTTTTGGAGGGCGGGGGCGGGGGCGTCAACTAACTGTTTCCCTCTTCTGTCGCCCTGTGCTCTGACTTCATCTCCGCGGCCCCTCGAACAACTAACGACCAGACATCGGCGACTAAACCTTGACCGGGTGCCGCTATCGATGAGATCACTCGGGCGTGAGCCTCCATTCCGAGCACGGTGGGTCGAGTTGCCAGAGTAACCATTTCTCACGTTGTTAACATCATCTATCACGTCTGGCTGTGCCTGAGATCGCGAGACTCGATGGCGCCGTCTGGAGTGAACGGAACCCGCGGCTAGTTTCATGCGTTCCCAGAAGTGCACCACCCCCTTCTTTGAGGTCGCTGCCTCCTCCAAGGCGGAGTCTTCAGTTGCGCGATGCAAGACGCGGTGCGTTGAATTTTCGCGTTCGGCACCTTTCATGGGCCGTCTTCTCATCGGTGTCTCCCGTAAAATCGTTGATGGGAAGAGCTGCAAAACGCACAGACGGAAACATAAGCGCGTGCTCTTCCTAGACCTCAACTTCGCATTTGTCGCCATGAGCACAGCTTACCGTCTTAGTTTGGCCTCTTATTGTTCTGATTGTCCACGTGACTTGACCATTACTTGGGGGCCCTCGACTGGACGAGCTTCTTCCCCAAAACTCAAATCGCACGAGGCTTTGAGAGCTCCCTTGAGCGGCGCAATGGATGACCCCGTCGCATTTGAGGATCGCCCACGGGTGGCCAGCAAATAAAAGAACATCGCGACATACCTTGGCTGAGCACGGCCCCCCCGCCATTTTGCGAATGCAGCTCGGCTCCGGGCGAACTGCGTTCCAGCGGCGCATAACACTGAACTGTTTTCCTCCGCCTTCGTCCTCGCCGTCGCCTCTCTTTCCGCTTAACCGCGCGCAGTCGACTGAGCCCCGGATCGCCTCGCCAGATTGCAGCGCCCCGGCGCCCTGAACTTCTTCGCGCGGGATCTTCATCAGGCCCTTCCTTTTGTCGCGGTGGGGGCGCCAGCTTCTTGCAGAGCAGTCCTATGAATTGTGTTGCGTATCTCATCTATCACTCTGCTTGGTCTCGGGCCACGCGCGACCGCTTCGGGCGCCTCGGCCTCCGCGCCGACGAACGCCCCCCAGGTCACTGAACTCACTGCCCTTTTCCCGTCCTCTGCATCTTCCTCTAACTGCATGGCGACAAGATTCCGACTGGGGCTCGCGGGCTCACCCGCGCCCAATGGAACAGGTCCGCCTTTCCACGAAAGGCCAGACAAAGCGCTAGCTACTGCTGTCTCGCATTCGCTGAACAACTCGATCTGCGCGCGCAAGGTTAGCTGCCGCGCCCGCGCCAGCCCGGGGCAAGCCCGCCGTCTCAGTCAACGCGCCGTCGGGCCCCCTCCTGCTCGACTTGCCCGCCTACGCCGTCGACGGCGGGCCCGCTGGAAAGTCGTTGAAAACGAAGAGCGCCCCCCGCCCGAGTAGACCGCGGCGCTGGCCCGCGCCCGCCTCGCCGGGGCACGGGGCCAGCGGGCGCCGCCAGTGAAGACGCGCGCCCTGCTCGCAGGGCTAAGCCGGCGGTGGCCGAACGCGAGGGCGACGCTCGCGTGCTCGAGCAGCAGCGCCCGACTCATGTCTCGCCGCAAGGGGATGCGCCATGGTCGCCGTTGAGCCTCGATGACGATCGGCAAAAAAAGACCCCACTGCGCGACGACGCAGCGATGGCCCACTTATGCTGACGATGCAAAATTTCGCACGCCCCCCGAAACCGTCGGCCGCGAGAAAGATCGAAGCCCTCGCACTAGGCAGGCATGCGAACGAATACCTTGAAGTCCTCGCCTCGCGTCGATTAACCTCTGCACCGCGCGCCGCGCATGCGCGCGAAGAAGCGCCGGCGCGCTGAGATATAAGTTGAAACTGACTTGCAGCGGGACGCAGCGGCGACTTCAGTTCGGGGGGGGGCCAGGCCCACCTCCTCGACCGCTGCCGAAGCGCATAGTGGCGCGGCAGCCACGGTGCCACCTCTCACAGGACGGGCGGCGCCGCGCTGGGCCGCCTCCGCCATCGGCAGACCGAGCTCCCCCGAGGCCACGGGCGCCCCCCCAATCTCGACCTTCTTTGCGCGCCCGAACAGCGCTGGCAGCCGGCCGAGATCCATCGAGTTCAGGCCCGCGCGCGCGCGCCGGACGGCCCGCGCCCCGGCCCCCCCCCGGTCGCGCGCAGGAAGGCGCCTCGCGATAAAGATCGGCCAGTCTTGCCTTCAGCGGTGCGGGGCGATCCTGATCCCGCGAGCCCTGCTCAATGTTTCCCGCCAGATTTGTCCTTCCAATGCTTCTGTCGGTCTCGCCCTCCCCGCCCCCGCGCTGCGATGCCGCGCCAGATGGCTCATTCGCGCCTGTCGCGGCCCCCTGCCCCAGGAACAGATCCTCATCTATCGCCGGCGCGCCGTCTCTTCCAAGGGCGACGGGCCCTCGTTGCCCCCCCCCGCGCGCAGCCCCGACCCATTCCGATCTTTTCATGGATCGCGTTTCTCCTGCCCCTTGATATTCGCGGCGGCGGGTTGCTTCGATCCCCCGGTGCTTCCACTCCTTCTCCTGGGCAAACCTGTCCGCCACCTCGGACTGCCCCGCCCGGGCGACGCCGCTCTCTTCCTCGTCGCGGCCCCTCCCTCACCCTGACCAGCTCGGCGAGCGCCCCCCCCCCCCCCCTCGAAAACATATCCAAGTTCGTTCCCGCGGTTCGCGCCCGCTGCCTCGGGTGAATCGAGCGCGCCAGGGCCGCCCTCGCGCTCAGCTTCTGCCTCGTCTGCAACGCTCGCCCGCCGTCCGTCCAGTCCACGCGCACTTCCACACGTTGAGAGGCACTGTGTCTCCACCGACCGAAGAGAGCAAGCCTTGCGCGCGAGCTCGCGTTCCTGAAACGCGCCGTCGCGACGTTTGACGCGCTGGGTCCAAGATTCATCGCGCGTCACCTCCGCGGTCTTCTTGCACTGCTGCAGTCCCTCCAATATCGAAGCCCGCTCCTCTGCAATGGGCTCTGACTCGCAGAGTGCCGTCTCCGATCGCCTGCCCCGCGATGGGTCCACCTTCCCGAACGCTCGCATCATCCGTTGTCCTTGGGCCTCTTGCTCGGCTCTTTGCTCGGCTATTTTCTGCGTCTCTCGAAATTCGTCGAAGTTCGAAATTGTGTTGTTTCGCAGTTGGCCCCGAGAACATGATCCTCGAACAACTAGGCCCCCTGCTGCAATGATGGATTTGCACGCTGAGTATGTTCAGCCGATCGTTTGCACACATGCCACTCGGTGAACTCGGCCCTGCAGACCCCCGCTTCCATCGCCTCCTGGTGCTGAACCACTCGGCCATGAATGGTCCTCTCCACCTGCTCGACCAGCTCCTCCCTGACATGTATCTCGTTCGCAGGAAGAACATGCTAAGCCCGAGGGTGTCACAATGCTTACCACTGGGGTTGGCGGGAGACCTAAGCTGCTTGCGACCGCGTCGTGCGTGAACGGCACAAGCTGGATCTCTTGTTTCAAAGTGTCTGACCCGCTTGTTCTTGATGTACTGCGGCTGCAATCACACTAGGCCCGTTCTCGCAATTCCTCCATGTCGACCCATGATTACCGTGATGCCATGGTGCCTGGTAGGGCTGGGCGGCTCCAGCGTGCGCCCACCGGGCTGCAAGTGTCCGCCATCACGCACAGGAGTTCCACCTTTCCGAAAGGTCGCACCTGAACCACGAGGTTGCGCAGATGATGAAGGAAGTGGTGGCGGTGGTGGTGGCGGGGGAAACGATGGCGACACTGACGCGTCGCGTGTGACCTCCATTTCCTTTGCCAACGAGCGCCTTCGATTATGCCCGTCATCGTCATCGGAGCACTGCTTAGCTCCTTCCACCTCTCCCTCTTGAACCAATCGTAGGAGATATCGGTAATAACGCAGAACCGCTTCGGTATACAAAATCCCACTTTGTATCGCCACGCCCACCTCGGTCTTCAAGAAATTGATTTGTGGCTCTCTCTGTTGAACAGCGGACGGTTTCGGTTGCCAGCGCTTCCATTTCATAGCACTGAGCTCCACAACCGCTTTCCCTGCACAACAACTGCTGCAAACAGAGAGCGCTCTGGTAGTCTGCAAGACCATTTGCTGGTGGATGCTGGTAGGCGCGGCGCTTACATCAATATTTTACTGTGGCCATCCTGTGTTCATGTGTTATCTTTCTCTTCACATCATCTCGAAAAAAGGGGTACGCTGACTATAGATGCGTCACTCGTCAGCTGCTCCATGGCCCTGCTTTCACCCAGGTATTCGGACAACCTCCCTTCTGACATGACCACGCCGACGAATTAGTTTGCTGCTTGCACCCAGTACAATTCCACTTTCCTGGCTGTCGTTGCAGATTCGGAAATCGAATTGCACCGTGACGCTTCTCCAGCGAATGGCAAACTGCCGCCAATCGAACAAGTGGCCCAGCGCGTCCACGAGGTCGCCTCGCGCCGCGGAGCCACGCAGCCCCAAGCCGCTTGGCCTTCTAGCCGCTTGTGGCGGAAGCGCCTGTGGCAGCGGCTCCGCCGCAGCCGCCTGCCGCGGGCGCATTCAGGGGTTGCCGCCGCAGGCGGGGTCTGAGGGTATCCCCCCCAACCGCAGCCCCTATGGCGGCGCCGCGTTGCCGCCGCCCGCACGTGGGGCCGCTCTGGCCCCCCCAGCCCGAGCGGGCAACGGCTGAAATTCCTCCTCCCCTTCCTCTCCCTGACCCCCCTCCTCCTTCCCAACCCCTCCCGCTTCCCCCCCCCCTTCCCCTCTCTTCTCCTCCCCCTCCCTACTCCTTACTCCCTCCTCCTCCTCCTCCTCCTCCTCCTCCTCACGCTCCCTCCTCCCCGCCCGCGATCCCTCCTCCCCCCTTTACTCCTTATCATTCCCAACCCCTCCCGATTCCTCATCCTCCATGCCCTTCCTTCCCTCCCTCGTTCCTCCCCCCACGAAGCTTCCTCTCCCTCCCACAGGATTTCTCAAGGGCTGCGGCCAAAGGCTCTGAGTCACAGGCAGCAGCCAACACGCCGCTCTGGAAGGTAGCCAGTTGGGGTTCCCTTTGTGATGGCGTCCACTCCACTCCACTCCACTACTCTCCCCCCCTTCCTCCTCCCTCCTCTCGACGACGAAGCACTGTGCCGTACACGTGTGCGCGCCAGCCTCGGCGGCCGCCGCCTCCGCGGCCTTCGGGAAGGGCAGTGGCGCCCGCGGCAGCTCGGGACCGTCGGGCGCCTGGCGACGGCGACCGGCGGCCGCCCAGGAACGGCGACCGACGACCGACGCGTGATGGCGACGGAAGACGCCTGTCGCTCTTGGCGGCGACGAAGACAAACGATCGACGGCAACGACGACGACCACGACGACGACGACGACGACGACGACGACGACGATCGACGGCGACGGTGGCGGCGAACTCCTCCTCCTCCTCCTCCTCCTCCTCCTCCTCCTCCTCCTCCTCCTCCTCCTCCTCCTCCTCCTCCTCCCCTCCTCCTCCCTCCTCCCTCCTCCTCCTCCTCCTCCTCCCTCCTCCTCCTCCTCCTCCCCCCCCTCCCCCTCCCCCTCCTCCTCCTCCGCCTCCTCATCCTCCCCCTCCACCTTCTCCTCCTCCTCCTCCTTCTCCTCCTCCTCGCTGTTTGTTTGCCTTCGGGAGGCCTCCTCTTCGCCACGGCTAGACATGGCTGGATGAACACGCAGGATGGGCCTCTGGGGAAACGTCCCAGTCGAGTTTGAGCGGATGTTTGTGTGGCGACGGCGACGACTTCGACGTCTTTCCTTGGTTTAGGAATCCCACCAGTTTCCTGGGCGGGCTCTCGTCGCCACAGCTTGGTCTGCATCGGGATCCTAGTCGGAAGCCGCTCCAAGGAAGGTCTGGAGGGCGGATTTCGAGGGCGACGGCGATGGCGATGGCGACGACGACGGCGGCGGCGGTTGCGGTGTTGGTCACGGCTACGCCGACGATGACGTCGGCAGCGACGACGACGACAGCGATGACCACGACGGCGACGTCGACGGCGACGACGGCGGCTGCGACGAGGACGGCAGCGATGGCGGGGGGGAGACAGGAGGAACGGGAGAGAGGGATAAGGGAAGTAGCAGGGATGAGGGAGACGAGGATGAGGGGTGTGAGGGAGGGATGAGGGATCATGAGGGAGGTATGGATGAGAGCGGGAGGGAGGGATGAGGGATGAAGGAGGGAAGTCTGAGGGATGATGGGGAGTCGTAGAGACGAGAGACGAGGGAGAGCGGGAGGAGAAGGAGGCGGAGGAGGAGAAGGAGGAGGAGGAGAAGCAGCGTAAGGAATGAGGGAGAGTAGCAAGAGGGCGACCGGCAGCAAGAAGTAGAGAGAAGAGACGCCTCTGCCGACGCAAGCTTCTGCCGAAGCGGGCGTCTGCCAGAAAACAAGCTTCTGCCGGAGCGGGCGTCTGCCGGAGCGGGCTTCTGCCGGAGCGGGCTTCTGCTGGAGCGGGCTCCTGCCCGAGCGGACTTCTGCCAGAGCGGGCTTCTGCTGGAGCGGTCTCTGCCGGAGCGGGCTTCTGCCGGAGCGGTCTCTGCAAGAGCGGGCTTCTGCCAGAGCGGGCTTCGATCTTCTCTCGGAGGCGGCAGCGGCCGCGGTGACGGTGACGATGACGGCAGCGGTGGCGACGGCCCCATTCAGAGTATGTGGCGAAGCGTGCAAACAGACAGAGTGGGGCTCAGGACGATCCCTCCGAGGGGACGAGCTGCTCGAGACGGGGCGGCCTGAACTCGCCGACCACTTGGGGTCGGCGGGTTGGGGGCGGACAGGAACAGCTTGAGCCGATAGCAGCTGGACTCTCATAATGCCCCCTGCGTGCGCAACGGCAGTCCACCGTGCTGTTATGCTCCATGCTGGGTGACCTAATTGAGCCCAATCCTGAAAATGTTTTCGCGGAGTATGCCCCTGTTGTGTACTTGCCTAGCCACCTTGTTTTCGGCTGCGCTAATCTCACCATGCACCAACTGGCCTTTCTTTGTCTTCCCTGAGCTCGCCTTTGCCTTATTCGATGTGACCCCCACCCAATGTTACAACACCTTGCCCTAAGTTACTTTCTACCCACGGTATTGCATAGAAGTGTGGAGGGTTTGTGGATGTCATCTGTTTTTAATATTGTAGATGTTATACGCCTGCGGGCTTGCGGAGCAGGCAAAGGCAAGCCAGACCAGCGACCAAATACCTTCGGCCAAGGAGTCTGACTCAGCGCAACTGGTGTGCTGCACCCTATCTTGCCAACCTTACCCTACCCAGCCTTGCCTGACCTTGCAATCTGAAGCTTGGTGATGCTGGTTAGTATGTCCCCCGACCCTTCGGCGCCTCTGGTATCACAGAACCCGCGTCGGTGGCGGAGGAGGCGGCGTCCTTGGCGAGCACACAGCATCTGTGCCCTCCGCCCTCGGTCTCCTCTCCTCGCAACATCCACTCTCCTCTTAGGAACGGAGATGGAACATACACGACAGATGAAAACGGCGGATCTGGAATGGGAGCGAACGGTCGTCAAGTCCTGAAGGAACTGACAAAAACGCATGGGACACGCAATGAGCACGGAAACAACACGGCATTGGCGGGCGAAGAGGCATACGGAGAGCAAAATACAGCAGAACAGCTGCGCAGAAAATGACCAAACAAACAGCGGGGGAAACACGGTTGGCGAATTTCCAGAAAACAGACATGGATGGCACGAACTTGAAAAAACATACACACATGGCAGTGCAATGCGACAAAAAAACCTAACGATTTCAAGAGACGCCCCATACTCATCCCCGTCCTCATCCTCGCCGTCGTCTTCCTCCCCCTCCCCTCCTCCTCCTCCTCCTTACCCTCTTGTCCGGAAGTGCCGAATCTCGGACGACTTTTTAGAACCACCTTAGGGCCTCGCCCCTTCACTCCCTTCCCCCTTTGTAGCCTCCTCCCTCGCCTATCCGCCTCCCCTTCGCCCCTCTATCCCTCATCCCCCTCTCGACTCCCCTCCCCCTCTTTCTCCCTCATCCCCCTCCGCCTCCGTACCCCTGCCTCTCGCCATCCTCTCCCCGTCCTCCTCCCCCGTCCACACCCTCCTCCTCCTCCTCCTCTTCCTCCTCCCTCCTCCTCCTCCTCCTCCCTCCCTCCTCCTCCTCCTCCTCTCCTCCTCCTCCTCCTCCTCCTCCTCCTCCTCCTCCTCCTCCTCCCCGCCCTCCTCCTCCTCCTCCCTGCCGCCACTTCGGCGCAGGGCCGCCCCCCGCCTCGAGGCGGCGAGCGCCCGCCGGGCCACGGGCCGCCGAGCGGGGCGGGGGCGTCCGGAGCCTGGGCGGCGTGGCTGCCGCGCGAGCGCCCGCGCGCTGCGAGGTCGCGTGTGAGTGCGGCCGCCGCAGCCCGGCGCCAGGCGCGCAGCGATGTGGGGGGCGGGCGGTGAGCAGCAGGAGGGGGAGGTCGTGGACACGCCTGGGGTGGTATCGGCGCCGAGCGAGGGGGGGAAGTGAGAAGGGGCGGGCCTTCTCAGAAGTCTCGGAAGTCCCCTGGCCTTCTGAGAAGTTTTCTGAGCCTTCCCCGAAGACAGAACGAACTTCTCAGAAGGCGCGAGGGCTTCTGAGAAGTCTCGCCGCCTTCTGAGAAGGCCTTCTCCTTCTCACTTCCCCCCCTCGCTCGCCGCTGAGTGGTATCGGCGCCCAGCGGCCCACGACCCGAAGGACATGCAGTGTCTCTGCTTCGTTGGTGGCTCTCTGTGGGCGACGTCGCAGGGCGCGAGCTCAGCAGTGACCTCCATGGTCGTTCTGCTTTCGTTTGCCCTCGTTCTGCCTTCGGTCCGCACTGGCGGCAGAACGAAGTAACAACGAACACGGTCCACGAAATTGCCAAAACACCATCTAGCTCGCGCCCTGCGACAGGGGTGAAGCCGACATGAGTCTTGGAGGCGGAGGCGGCGCTCAACATCGGCGAGTTCCTGGGTGTGCCGGAGGGGCCCGTGCCAGAGGCCAAGGCGATGGTATGGAGGCCCAGACGGGCGTGATGGAACTGCCGACGTCCGCGAGCACGTCAAGGAGGCTGTCCGCGTGCAGAAGGCGATCGGCACGGGGGACGAGACGACCACTCGCCGTCGCTCGGACGTCCATTTGCCGTGCATGTTTCAGTTTCGTGCCGAGAAAAAATGCACACGTCCGAGCGATGCCAAGAGGAGATTGCTGAGGAGGTCGGGAACAAGGAGGTCGACAAGCCTGTGAAGGGGCCGACGGATGAGCTCGCTGGGAAGCCAGTCCTCGAGCCGAGGGCTGAGACTGAGGAGGTCGGTCAGCTCATGGCTGGGCCGACGAACGAGTACTTTGAGAAGAGCGTCCATGTGTCGCGATGTATGACCAGCACGAGGTCGAGCAGAATCATGTAGCATTTGGGCCGACGATCGGGGCGGTGCGGACGGATGAGATCGTCGTGAACAAGCCAATGGCTGGGATTCAGGCGTTGGGTGAGGTGGTACTTCGAGAAGTAACCCACGGGCCGCAGGAGGGCCAGCAGGAGGCCGAGCAGAATGTCATGCTCCACGTCGAGGTAATCGTCTGCAGGTCGGCGGACAGGTCGTGGAGCTGCTGACGTTGGTGTACGTACGACGAGGGAGCCGTCCATGTGCAGAAGCTGACGTTGGTGTACGTACGACGAGGGAGCCGTCCATGTGCAGAAGGCGATTGGCACGAACGGTGGAAACGATTGTGGAGAACGCCAAGACGCAGGAGGCCTGTACGCTTCCAGAGGAGCCGATACTGCAGTACGGTGAGGTTATCGTCCACGAGCTTGGCATCCAGGTGGTCGGTCTAATCGGGGCAGGGCCGACGTTCGAGCACTTAGAGAAGCAGGCCAATGGGCCGCGAGATGCCCAGCAGAGCAGGAGGTCGATCAGAAGATGGTGAAGGCGATGAGAACCGAGTACATCGCCTCGTCCGCCTCCTTCATCCACCCTGTCCCCCCTCCCCTCCGCCGACGACGTAGATGAGGACGTCGACGACGTCCACGACGACAAGAATGACAACGAGAACCATGACGACGACGTCGACGTGGACGTCGAAGCTAGTTACCGCTGCCGCAGGCACATGGCTCCTACAGCAGCAAATGCCCGTCTAGAAAAACGGTTCTGCGGCTCTGAGCCCATCGGTAAAAAACAAATGCTGTACACCAGGGGTGCTTCCCCAAAGTAGTCAGGGAGGGACCTCAGGTCAGCACTCACGGCCGCCCCCCCCCCCCCCATGCCCCTTCCCGGTGGCTTGCCATCTGGAGCAGCAACCACGGTGCTCATGGGGCCTGTCGGGCTGAGGAATGGGAGGACGAGGAAGAGGGGGGAGGAGGCGCGCCATGCGGCCTCGTGGGCAGCAAGGAGGACCTCCACGACCCCTGCCGGGGCCGCTCGGGGCCGCACCTTCCAAGCCCCCGCGGCGACGTCGTCGTCGTCGACGACGACGACGACGGCGACGAGCACTGGCGAGACGGCTTGCAGAAGGCGGAGGCGTCCTCGAAGTCACGGGGCTCCTGGGCGCCAGCGAGGCCGCGGGCACCAGGGATCTCCTCGCGGCTCGAGATGCTGCACGTCTCCGCCTGCCAGGGGGTGGTCGGGGGCCAGGAGCATGAGGAAAACGACTCCGCCGTCGTCGTCGTCGTCGTCGTCGTCGTCGTCGTCGTCGTCGTCGTCGTCGTCGTCGTCGTCTTCCCCCGCCTCCCCCTCCCTCCTCCTCTTCCTCCCACCTACTCCTTCTCCCTCCTTCTCCGCCCTACCCCCTCTACTTCCGCACGTGAAGAAGAGGATGGGGAGGACGAGGAGGGGCAGAAGGATCCGGAGGGGGAGGGGTGAGAAATGTGGAGGATGAGGAGGAAAGATAAATAACAGAGGAGGAGAACGAAAAGGAGGAGGACGAGGAGGAAGGTCAGAAGGAAAAGGAAAAGGAGGATGGGGAGGTGGAAGGGGAGAGGAGGAGAGCAGGAGGAGGAGGAGGACGAGGAAGAGGACAACGGGAGGGAGGAGGGAAGGCGGGCTAGTAAGAGGAGGAGGAGGAGGAGGAGGAGGAGGAGGAGGAGGAGGAGGAGGAGGACGAGGGGCTGAAGGGAAGAAAATGACGAGGACGAGGAAGGGGGCGAGGAGGGCATCAAAAGAGGGGGCGGAGGAGGAGAAGGCGAACAAAAACAACAACGACTACTACTACAACAACAACAACACCACCACCACCAACAACAACAACAACATCAACATCAGCAACAACAACAACAATAGTGTCTTGAAGTATGCATATCCCAGACCCTGGATACCCGCCCTCTTCGTCTTCGATCGTACCCCCTTTTGGGGGGTATATTCATTCCCTGCCACGTATGGTTGGTGAAGCCCTTGAAAACGAAGGGTAACAGATAACGGGGGAAGAATGAGGACGAACGGACCGGAGGAAGGGAGGGGAGGGGCAAGAACGAGGGAGGACGATTCTTCAATACTTTGTGAGGAAATATCCAGCGGGAGCCGCAATCCGGTGGTAAATTGCAAGGAAGTCCCAAGCGAGAGCGCGATTCTTCAATAAACTGTGAAAATTTATCAGGCGGAAGCCTTTGTTGTTGTTGAACATTATTTATTCTAAAGAATAATTATTGTTGGGCCCCCTGGTGCGCGCCCCCCCTGCGCCGCCTAGGCCGCAGCTACATTTTCATCATTTTCGTGAGGAAGCCTCAGAAAAGAGGGTGTGTACAGGATCCGGTTGTTTTGTTGTAATCCGCTTTCCCTTGCAAAAAACAATAGAAAATGACATTTCTTGTTCTAATATAATCAAATTTCAAGAATCCCTTGCAAAAAATAAGGTAAAGTGGACATTCGCGCGCGCAAGACGAAATCCTTCCAAAACCTTAGTGTTCGCAGCGATTTTAACATAAAAACATCAAAAAACCAATGGTTTTTCAACAAAAAAATGTCAAAATCTCATCCCGCGCGCTCTTGCGGATTCGTAGGAAACCCAACACTTTTTAAACATTTCTGTCAAACGGGCTTTTGCGAGCAACTTTTTCGAACTTCTGCGACAACGGTTGCGCACCTGCCAGGGCCATCATCCCTGTCAAATAATACCATGCGGGACACATTCGTTTTTTCTTCGCGCGCGCACGCCGAAATCTCCAAAAACCATTGGGCTTCTTAAGAATTTTAGCACCGCGCATCATAAAATCACACGAATCGCACCGTAGGTCCTCGAAAAACACCTGCACGACTTTTCAAAATTTCTACCCGCGCGCGCTGTCCGAATCCTAAAAAAACCAATGGTTTTCCAACATTTATGTTACATGAGCTCGCGCGAGCTACTTTCGCACGCTCTTGCAACGGGGTTCGCGCGCCTGCCAGGGGCCACAATCCCTTGCGGTTGCGCCATAGGTTGCGCCCTCGGCCGCCGAGAATAAAACGTCCCCCTATTGGTTGCGCCATAGGTTGCGCCCTCGGCCGCCGAGAATAAAACGTCCCCCTACTGGTTGCGCCATAGGTTGCCCCAGGAGGCCTTCAAGAGGCCCCAAGAGCCCGCCGTGAGGACCCAATAAGCCCCCAAGAGGCCCCAAGATGCTTCCAAGAAGAACAAGGCTTAACAACTTCTGTGGGTGTACGAACGTAGGCTTAACAACTTCTGTGGGTGTGTACTCCACGCCAGTGTAGTAGCCACGGTCGTCCGCAGGCCACGAAGTGAAGTGTCCGAACGTCATAGGGCGGGAAGCTGGGTGTGGGTGGTGGCGAAGAGTCGTGTGGATATTTGGTAGAGCTTGCACTGCCCCCCCACAAAGTGGGGGTATTGGCTGGCGTCGCATGAAAACCCTGGCACTGGTGAGAACACTGAGCGTTCGGGTAAAGTGATTGTTGTTGTTGTTGTAAACCGGGGGCCAACAATGCAGTTTCACCCTCAAGATATCCCTGAGAAAAAAAAAACGGGGTGCGAACCCCGGGAAGGGCACTTCAATAGAAAAAAAATATGCACCGGACAGGGGGGATCAACAATACTTATTCTTCAGAATTGAAAGGTCAACAACAACAACCACAACAACAACGACAATCTGGAGGTGAAAGGGAACGGAGGGCGGCGGGGGGATGGGCAAGCCTTCTTCCCATCCTACATATTTCCTGCCTCCGCCTTCCTCCCCCACGTCTTACTTCCTCCGGTCTTCCCCCATCTCCTCCTCTATCTCCCCCTTTCCCCTCTCTGTCCAATTCCTCCTCCTCCTCATCATCATATTGCTCCTCCTCGCCGCTTATCGCGGAACACGGCACGACATGGAATGCGTCTGACTGTCCTTAGCCTCCTCCGCCTCACAGCCGAAAACACACTGGCGATCAACGTGACTCATCCTCCTTTCTTTAGTCCACCCTCCCGCACAACGTCTTAGGCCCGGATATCTGCCAGAACGGCAGGGCACTCAACAGCCGCGATCTGAAATACTGCCACGAGATCCCTCGAAGAGCCCAGGAAGGCGGGGGGCGGGACTCCCAACTTAAGAGTTTCTTGCAGAAAGCGACGTCCATGGCATTGGCATAGTTGAACAGCTCAGTCCCTAGGGTCCACCCAGGAACTCGTTGGACCTGGATTCGAGGGTTCTCACGCTGCGCCTCGGCGAGAGCTTTGGCCGCGACAGTCGCGGGCGCTCGCAGCACATCCGATTTTTTGACACTTCGCGACAGAATGAAGGAGACCAGTCTCCTTGCGCCCCAAAGACCATTGGAAGGAAGCGTTTGGCTTTCGCCTGTTGCCTCCGCCAGACGGCAAGCCAATTGGTCACAATCTGCTTCGCAGATCCCCAGAGGGCTGCACCTGGCACGCGGAGCGAGAAAGGGCGGACCTTGGCCCGCGAGCGGGGGGGGGGGGCGGGAGAATCCTGCGGAGAGCCCAGGACTTCCACCGCAACACATAAAACGGGAGAGGGAGGAGTTGGCATGGGTAAGTCAGATCGACTGGCGGCCCTGCAGTTATCAAGCTGCGTCGCAAGAGAGGGGGCGGCCTGCTGCTCGGCAGTGCTTCTCGCCGCCTCCGCCCACTCCCGAAACGCAGCCTGGTTCTTCGCGGCTGGGCCTATCCGCGCCCCTAACTACTCGGCCGAGCCTGCCAGTGGTAGCGCGCTCCACTTGGGGGGCCACGTTGGCAATGCGACGGGGGGGAGACAGTTGGAGCTCTGGGGTGACTTCAGCCTCGCAGAGGACGCCACAGCACCCTGGCATTTGGACCTTCAAGCCCCCTAGGGCCTCAGCAGCGCGAGAGAGGGCATCTTGCACCTCGGGGGGCGCCCTGGTTTCCCGGAGAACAATCCCGACGTCATCCGCGCAAGGGCCCAGCTCCGAACCGGGGGGCTCGCCGAGGCAGCCCCGAAGGTCATGCTGGAACGGGCCCATCGCGAGGGCGCATGCTGTTCCACTGAAAGGGTCACCCTCCGCCATTCATCTCAAGATGGCACAACAGTCCAACACCATGCCTAGGAGGGGCGCGCTCGCATGCGCGCCATCGCGCATGTGGCCTGAAGGAGTGACACGAAACCAGCAGGCACGCCGACAGCAACTAGAGACCACGAAAGAACAAATGGCGGAGAGAGGGGAAGGCGTTGCCGAAGTCGAGGAGGAGGGGGCGGAGGGCGATGCCCGCGAGCCTGCTCTGGCGCGCCAGCCACTCTGGCAGCGAAGTCCAGCAGTGTGACGCCGTGGAAAACATTGCAACCGACTAGGGGCCCTCTCCGGCCAGCCCGAGCCTGCCGGCTCGCCGCGCGCTGCATTTTGAAAACGCGCGCCGACGCAAGCGCCTTCGCGCCCGTGTTTTTGAAAGCAAAACGCCCGATTGTCGCTGGCTCTCTGACGACTCTGATGCCGCCTCTCTGACCGCCGCCATCTCTCTGTCCCTGGGGGGCAACGACGAACTGGACAACACTAGGGCCAATAGGCGGTGGCGTGCCTGAGGGGAGGGGTGCGAGGTCAAAGAGGATCTCGGCCGAAAAAGGGCGCCGCGGCCACGGCGCATAGGGCAAGCCAGCAGGACCTGGGGAGGCGGCTTTCCGAATCGCCCCCCCTCAGCACGGCCGCCGCTTGGGGCGGGGTCTTCAGCGGCGCGCTTCGCAGGGCGCTTCTTCGCGCGAGGCGCGGGCGCACTTGCCCGGAAAAGACGGGGGCCCATCGCAGACGCAAGGCCTGCGCCACTTCTTCTGGGTCTGAAACAAGGCCGCCATCAGGGCCTTCCAGAGCCCGCGCGGAAGGGCCCTGCCTGCGGGGGCCCATGGCCCGCCGCGCCTGCGCTCAGCCGGCGCGCGCGCTCGGGGGCGACGCCTCTCTTGAAGCGCCGATGACTGGTGACCGTTGCGCCGCCGACTCCGCCGCCGCAAGCGCCGCGCCGACAGCGCTCGCACTTGCGACCGACTTCAGCTCCGCTGAAGTCGGTCGCAAGCTGCGCGCCGACTTCAGCTTCCGCTGAAGGGTCTCGCACCCGCGACGAAACTCGACGGGCGACCTCAGACAGACCGAGAACCTCCAGGGGCATCTCGACGCGGGCAGCGGCTGCAGGAACTGATTCGAGCAGACGAAAGGCTAGCTTGGCATCATTCTGGTTCGCATCGCTAGAGATGGACCTGAAAACCAGTTGCCGCGCTTCGAAGGCGAGGGCCTGAGTTCTGATCAGCGAATTCCCGGCCGTCCTGGCCGCCTCTCGCATAGGCCCCTTGCACTCGCGCCACTCAACACTTGGGGGGGGGGGGGCGGGCGAAGAGAAAAGGGGGCGCTTCAGGAACAGGTGGGGATAGCGAGTGAAGGTCGGCGATCGGCGGGGGGGGGGGAAGGACAGCTCGCGCTCAGGCTAGGCATCTTGCGTCGCAAACGTCGACATGTTATGGGCTTGGCCAAAGATGTCTCGCTACTAGAGTGCCCCATGGCCTGTCCTTGGCCGTCGAGGTGACGCGCCGCTGCAGCAGTAGCCAACCTGGGGTGCAAGTGTATGTGTATAAATACAAATATGTGTATATATATATATATATATGTATATATACATATATCGCACATGCACATGCACGTGCACATACAGACAGACAGACAGACACGCACCCGTACATTTTGCGATTGACATACGCATGTACATATTGTCCAGCTGCGCGAGGCATTGACACTCCGCAGCGAAGTGGGCAGACTGCCCTGGGCCCAGCTCAACGAGGCTGCCAATCGCAGCGGGCCATGCCTGGGCATGCTCATGAGACTGAGGCGCTGCGAGGAGATCCTTGTCTCTCTATGGCGTGCTGAAGTACATGGCAGCCTTCCCGTGGAAATCGGAGCCGCCCATCGCAATGACCGCCGAACGCATCGGGCTCGTCGCCGAGACTGCCCCCTCCGCAACACGCCAGGACAGCAACCAAAGTTGTGGATATCGTAAATGACCAGCATTCGGCGCCAGGTCTGTGAGAACAGCTCACCGCTTTGATTTGTAGATGCTGACGTAGCCTGGAAACCAGATTGACAATGACTGCTTCCCTCCTGATCCATGGCTTTATCCGCGACCAACTGCAACATTCCTGGAACAACGATAGCATTGCCACCTGCGCCACGTCTGGGCCTCGACGCAAACACCGCTGCTTCTTGTGAGATACGTTAGCATGAAGACGAAGCTCTTCATCCGCGCCGTGACCCTCTTGAAAACCAACGACCGACAATTGCTGAAAAAAGAGAACATCGACGGGAACAGCTGATCTTGAAGATGGACGGGGATGGGGGGGGGGGCGATGGCGAAGAGCACGGGCATTCATAGGGGGAAAACAAACCTACCTCGCTTTTGACCACCCTCGCTTCCAAGAGATACCAACCGATGCCACATCGCAGCCTGTACTGGTCAGGCCGCTTGACGAGGAGGCGCGTGGTATGGCTTGGTTTTGCCTGGAAGCGAAAGCGGGGTAGGTAATTCACGCTCTGAATTCATAGCATTGTTATATCCGCCACCGCACCTCATCCGTCGAGTGGAAAACCGCCTTGGACTTTGACACAAGAGTTTCCTTGTCCAGCCCGTTGTTCTGCACAGATCCTTACTTCCACATCATCTCGGCGTCCTGGTCCTTCGCGCTGCCGACCCCGAGATGAATCGTAGAAACACCCTCCGCGATGACGATGCCCATTGACCGGTCATGCCAGACACGCTTGCCAGCGCACCTTGTCGAGGGCAATGGCTGACATCCTCTTGGCCTGAATATCCCGCCGAACCATTCGCGCCGCCTTATCCATGCCAAGGAAAAACCTCGAAGACCCTCCCTCCGCCGTGTCGGTTGGAAAGTTTCTCCACGCGCCATCATGAGGCTTGTGGTGTCGGCGCGCCTTATGCACCTTTCTCGTCGCAGCGTTCGCGGCACCAGCCATACATTCGGTGAGTACGTATGCGCCCAGATCTGGCACCGTGGACACTCCATGACCTTTTTCCAGGCCAGCTTCCATGCGCAATTGTTCCAAGTCTGACTGGATTTCGAAAACTCCATCAACGCCGTTATCGTAGCAACAAACGTCGTTCCATCAGGACCCCAATCCCACTCCAACATGATATCGTAATCTTTGGTTGGTACCGTAACTCTCGCGATGTACATATGTGTATTGATATATGCTGGTCGGTCCCGCATCGGAGTCTGCTGGGCGTTGCAGATAACCTGTCGGTTCTTGAAATCCTATAGTCCACCTTGGACTTGTCGATTGACCTGGTCTTGCTGCGCCGCGACGGAGTTAACCAGATGAGACGTTGCCGAATTGACCGCCGTGACGACGGCTGAATTGGCGTCGGCGAAGCGCTTGTCAACCGAGGCGAAGGGCTCCGCCTTGAAGCTGGCCAACAACTCATCGACGGAGCTGCTCCCCGAAGACCTTCCCGCTAAGGGCACGTTTTGGGCATGCGGCATAAGCCTGGGCACGCCCCCCACGACCACGAGCAGGCCCAGCAGCAGCAGCAGAGGATGCGGTTGGCGCAGCTGGACCCTCGTCACCAGGACCTCCCCTTTATCAGCCGTTCCTTCCTCGCCACGGGGCAGGACAGCGCCGCCCAGCACCAGCACGAGGAGCAGCAGGGCCTTCCCTGCGGGCTCGAGCCTCGTTGGATCTCGACCGGGGGGTCGAGGTGCATCCAGCGGCACAGTGGGCATCAGGCGGGCCCCAGGGGGCGCGAGCGCGCAGGAAGGTACTGCGGCCGAAACGGCTGTGTTGAAGAGAGCGTGAAGGTTGATCTGCCGACGTTGGGGGCCGACCGACGGCTGACAGAGGTTTGTGCGCCCCGTCCCTCGAGAGAGAGAGAGAGAGAGAGAGCGACGGACAGGCCCCACACAATTACTCAGGATCCGCCGTATCACTTTAACTTCACCCGTTCAGCATTGAGCCAAAATGGCTACGGACCCTCCTCGTCCTCTTCCTCCTCGTCGTCCTCTTCCTCCTCGTCGTCCTCTTCCTCCTCGTCGTCCTCGTCGTCGTCGTCGTCGTCCTCCTCCTCCTCCTCCTCCTCCTTCTCCTCCTCCTCCTCCTCCTCCTCCCCCTCTCCTTCCTCCTCCCCCTCTCCTTCCTATTCCTCCTCCTTCTCCTCCTCTTCTTCCTCCTCCTCCTCCCCCTCTCCTTCCTCCTCCTCCTCCTCCTCCTCCTCCTCCTCCTCCTCCTCCTCCTCCTCCTCCTCCTCCTCCTCCTCCTCCTCCTCCTCCTCCTCCTCCTCCTCCTCCCTCCTCCTCCTCCTCCTCCTCCTCCTCCTCCTCCTCCTCTCCTCCTCCTCCTCCTCCTCCTCCTCCTCCCTCCTCCTCCTCCTCCTCCTCCTCCTCCTCCTCCTCCTCCTCCTCCTCCTCCTCCTCCTCCTCCTCCTCCTCCTCCTCCTCCTCCTCCTCCTCCTCCTCCTCCTCCTCCTCCTCCTCCTCCTCCTCCTCCTCCTCCTCCTCCTCCTCTCTTCCTCCCTTTCTTCTCCCACATCAACGTTGCGTCAGGCCATTCGAAATTTATGTCGGGTTGCCTCCAGCACATACCCCTGCCATTCCAACAAATTCCGGCCTGAACATTCAACCGCAGATCACAGAGCCTTAAAACCACGAGATGCCTGCTCATGCGTAGTTATGTGCCCCTCATCCCTGAGGCTGCGGCCCTAAGAGATCCGCCTGATCTGAGAACGTACGGGCCGGGAGTTGGACACCCGTACTGGGATACCTGCACGAGGAAATTCCGGACCGATTCCGCAACATGTGAGTTGGCCCTCCGATGGTCACGATTTCGGCCCGTCGGAGATGGATGACGGGTGGGGCGGCGTCCCGCAGCGTTTTTGCGACATTTGAATCGGCCCTCCGAGTGTCACTGCTTCCGCCTGTGGGCTCTGGTTTGCGGGAGGGCAGCGATGTTGGGACGTTGAGGTCCTCTGAGTCTCTATTGCAGGGTTGATGCCGGCGTGTCTCCTGTGTCGCGTATGACTGCCGTGTCCAACAAGGACCCCATAGGCACCAGACACCACTGCAGGAAGGGCGAGTCCTTTGCCCGTCCCGAAACAGGGAACACCCACCCGTAAGGCCGTGCAAACAGGAAGTATACTCCTGCTCCTCCCCGCCCTCTGCCTTCTCCTGCCTCTCCTCCCACGCCCCCCCTCCCCGCCTCATCTCCCGTCTCCTCCTAGTCCTCTTCTTCGTCGCCGTTCTCTTCCAAGTAAGAAGGAGAGGAGGAGGAGAAGAAGAAGGAGGAGGAGGAGGAGGAGGAGGAGGAGAGGGAGGGGGGATGAGGAGGGGTGAGGCAGCGGAGGGAGCAAGAAGAGGATGAGGAAAATAAGGAGGAGCCGACACCACAGAAAAGCCGACGACCGTGATTTTTGCTGGCGGCGCCTGCCCAAACATCCGACGTCAAGACCTTTCCGTGACATGGACCCCAGGACCCCTCGACCCCGTGCCAGGGATCGGTCTGTCGTTCAAGATCTTTGTTTGACGGCCTCTGGGCCTGAAACGGGCCTCGGCCCAAAACGGTAACGAACCATACCTTTGTGTGACGCAAGAGGCCTGGGCGCACCCCATCAGACACCGACCTGCGGGGGCACGCTCTGGCGCCAGATTGTCAGGCCAGCCCTGCCGTGACACGAAGAGTGCCTGCAAGGGGCTCATGGCCCCGGCACCAGCCAGACATCGCGATGCCCTCGAGGATCGAGGGCGCGCGCGGCGAGTGAAAACCTGCAGGGCTCGAGCTCAACGGTGCGTTCCGGTGTCTTCTCGTTTTGGTTCTCCCTCGCTCCGTCCTCGTCCCGCCGCTGCCGAACAGAAACGACGCCGAGACGGAAGCGACCCCCGAGACCGCCGAGACGCCCACGGAGCTCGAGCCCCCAGGAGCCTGGGCCGCGACTGGCCATCGCTCGGACGCCCATTCCCTGTGCTGTTCTCGGCTTCGTGCGTGGCTTTTCTCGCAAGATGATCCAGGACGCCCCTTACAGCCAAAAACCCTGATATGAACGCGCGGTAAGGACGCAAGACCCCTGGAAGCCGAAGTTGGGATTTCTGGGGCGGCGGACGACGAAAACCTCAAGGACGCAAGAGCATGGAAGAGCAAGGACGCAAGGGTACCCTGAGCAAAGTCGCGCGTACTTATTAGGGTTTTTTACTGTAAGAACCCCCGCCGAGAAAAGGTGCACACGTCCGAGCGATACCAAGGCGAGGGGGCGCCCGGCCCTCCCCTCTCTCGCCACGCCGCGCGGGCGCCCGCTGCCAGCTCTCGAGGCAGCCGGGCGGGCGGGCGCTCAGGGCCAGGCCAGGAGCAGGAGCTCCCGCGCGGCGCGGCACGCCGCCTCCCCGCTCGGCAGCCGTTGTCGGTGGGCCCCCCTCGAGCCGGGCGAAGGGGGGGGATAGCAAAAGGAGGGGGTTGAGAATCGGCTCGCGTAGCTGATTTTCCCGGCGCCGGAAGCGGCTACGTATCGAGGAATGTGGGCCTCTCGGTGAGGCCGAAACCAGCTGCATGCAGCCAATTTCGTACCCCCCCCTTTCCCAACCCCCCCCCCTTTCGTCCTGCCCGACCCCCACCCCCGCCCCCGCCCCCCCCCTGCAAGGGCCTCCCCAGGCTCCCGCCCGCCCGCCTGCCTGCCCGTCCCCCCAAGCCTCCGGCGTCTACAGTCGGACTCGATTGGACAGGACACGCGAGAGGACACAAGGCCCTTCCGAGGGCCACACTGCCACAGGAATGTAGGAAGCATGGGTCGCGAGACACAGGACACAAGGGTACCCTTGATTTGGCAGGGTCGACCGACCAATCTGGGCCGACTATGTGTTGTTTGCGCCTTTGTTTGTTAGGCTGACTGGCCGCGTGGGCGTCCGTCTTCGCCGGCGGCAAAGGCTCGCTTCTGCTCTGTCGTGCCTTACTTCTGTCAGTTCTGGTGACTCTCCTCGGTGTCGGCCCGGCGGGAGGGGGGCCGTTTTTGGACCCTGAGGCCTACCAGCAACAGATCCAGGATGACAGCCGACCCTGGGGAGGGGGTCGAGAGATCTGGGGGCCGACGGATTGAAGAATCAGACCCTGCCTCCCTCCTCGCGCCCTCGCTGCCTCTTTCGCACTGTCGTGATTTCGCGCCATGGCTCAGAGGTCGAGCAACATTGCCTGACAGCGAAAACAAAAAGAAAGAAGGGCACTGTCCACGTACCTCCGAGCTTTTCCCGCCTATCCCTGGCCTTGGAGCTCGCGGCCTGCTCGCCGAACCTGTACATCCTCCCTCCCTCCCCCCTTCTCTAGAGGGACCCTGGCCCCTCCTGGAGGCTTCCGAAGGGGGCTTCTAGGAAGGCAGGCAGGAGGTGTTCTAAGACACGCGGTGCCTCTTGAAGCCACAGCACAGACAGCTGGACGTCGCCGAAAATCACAGCGAGCGAGTTCTTTGCGAGTTAAAAATCCTCGCGTCATACCACGAAGAAATGTCACAAGCCCTTTAGGGCGTGAGTGGTTTAGAGCGGCTTCTCTTCCACCCCCTTCTTCCCCTTGGGGGAAGGATCTATCATTGTTCCCTATTACTATACAACCCCTCCCCCACCCAGCCGGCGGCCAATCCTAAATCATGCCAACCGCGTGAGGCCCCCACCCACCAGCCCTATCAACAAATAATACAAAACGCAATATGCCTCCACATGTGGAGTATGTGCGGCCAACCCGATGCGCACCCCCCCCACCATCCCTTTCAAAAAATACACAATTCACTTTGGGGCAAAGACTTGAGTCATGTTCGTGAGGCCCGCGAGCACTTTGTCTTGTTTCTGACAGGGACGGCGGGGGGTCCGCATATTTCCTGCTGTGCGCAAGGCTACCATCCCTGACCACAACAATACACAATGCACCTCGCGGCGAATTCTGGATCATGCGCGGCCACCCCGCGATCACTGTCAAGTGGTTTTTGATGGGGACGGCTGGGGTGGTGGCGCGTGGCCTGCTGTGCGCAGGCCCACCAGACATAATGATGGGCATTGGTTTTCGACAAGGATGGTGGGGGCCGACATGTTTCCCGATGTGTGCTGTCACATGCGCAGTCGCACCTGACGCACGCTGCACGTGCCCTGAACGTGGCGCACCTGGCGCGGCTGGAGTGTGCGGCACACCTGGCGCACAAGGAGCACGCGGCGCATCTGGCGCACCAGGCATGCCTGGCACGCTCGGGCCTCAGGGATGCCTGGCGCTCGTGGCGCCCCTGGCACGCGTGGAGCACCTCATCCAAGCGTCGCGCACCTGGGGTCGGCGCTGGTTCCCAGTAGCTGCCCATCCAAAGACGATCGCTGAACATGCTCAGGCTCGGGTGTGTCTTATGTGTTGGGAGGGCGGGTGGGGGTGAGCTACACGGCTTGCGGGCGGGTGGGTAGCTTGATCACTGCTCCCTATTAATAAACACCCCCTCGCCCAGGCGACCGGTAGCCAACCAGGAACCATGAGGGCCCCCCGGCCATCCCTTATAAAAAACAATACAAAACACACTCTGCCTCCAAATTCGGAGCATGCGCAGCCATCCCGATGCGGCCTCCTCCCATCAACCCTGGCAACAAAAAACATAATACACTTTGCGGCGGCGGCGGCGGCGGCGGCGGCGGGCAGCGGCGGCGGCGGCGGCGGCGACGGCTGCGGCGGCGGCGGCGGAGCAGGCGGCGGCGACGGCGGCGGATTGGCCCCCAGTAGCTGCCCATCCAAAGACGACCGCTGAATATGCTGAGGCTCGGGCCAGACTTGGATGCTACGTATGCGTTGGGAGGGCGGGTGGGAGTGAGCGAGACGGCTTGCGGGCGGGGAGGGAGTCTTGACCCCTCCCCCTACCCCTTCCCCTGAACATGGAAGGGGCGCCCCGCGACGGGTTGGAGCGTCCAAGACGGCATCAACGAGAAGACACACATCATTGATTTAACGTAGATGATGAACCCATTTTGGCCTTCTGGGGAGAACCCTAATTAAGTACCCCCCTCCTTTCATCGATCTCCTCCTAGATGGGTTCGAGATGGCCCACCAGGCTCTCAAGGGTGCCCCAAGACGGCCCCAAGAGGCGCCCAGGAGGCCCCAACAGGCCCTTAAGAGGGCCCAAGAGGTCCCGGAGAGGCTCCCAAGAGGGCCCCAAGAGGCCCCAGGAGGCGTCCCCGAGGCACCAACGATGCTTCAAGCGGCCCTCGGCACCTCCAAGAGGTCCCGTAAGACGACCCAAGAGGATCCCAAGAAACTCTCAAGAGACATCCGAAGAGACTCCGAAAGATATCAAAGAGGCCTCTGGCCTTCCTGCTCGCCCTCCACCTCTTCCTCCTGCTCCTCCTCCTCCTCCTCATCGTCCTTCTCCTCCTCCTCCTCCTCCTCCTCTTCCTCATCCGCCTGTTCCTCCTCCTCCTCGTCGTCGTCCTCCTCCTCCTCCGATTGCTCCTCCATCCGTCCCCTCTTGGGGTATGGCGGCTTCCCCAGCCCTTCTTCCACTGCATGCTCCTCCACATCCCTAGTCAGGGCAACTCGCCCGGGCATCGTTTCTGAATGTGCTGGTGGAGCTACGCGAAACGTCTCGAATATCCGTGCGATTTCAAGGTCCTTCGCTATTTCGGTGCAGACGAGCCGCGGCTGAACACCGGCCCCTGGAGATGGTGTCGAAACTCCCGGGGCCCGCACGGTGAAGACGTATTCGACGCAGCGGCTCCCATGTGTGCATCTCTTTCCTGACGAGTTCCTGTGTCTATGAGTGTCGGAGTACGGTCGAGTCTGGGTGGCTAAGTACTGGTGAATCTGACTGCGAGAGCGTACGGGTATGAGTGGGTTTACCCTGGCGGCTCCCCACTGGGATGCCCAAGTGCGAGCCTGCTACATCGAAGTGCCCATGGGGATCTGAAAAGAGACCCGCCTACTTGGCTAAAACACGCGATTCGCCCGAGAGGTCCCCGCAATCGTGGTGCGAACGGCACCGCGTGGTCACTGGGCTCTGTAACGTCACAGGGGGTTGGGGAAGAGGCTCGTCTGCTGGGCCGAGACAGGCGCTTCGCCTGAGAGGCCTCCGCCATCTGGGAGCGAGCGAGCCCGTGCAAAGCCCTCTGGCACATCCCTGGTGGGAGAACCTCATGCCATGCCAAGTGTTTCGCGGTGATCATGAGGCGCTGAGAAGACCTGCGTGCACTGGGCCAGCATGGGCGTTTCCCAGTCGGCTTTCCCCACCAATCGGGGCGCGAGCGGTCGCGTGCCATGCCCCCCCGGCGCCTCCTCCTTGGACGGCCCGAGTGCGCAGCCTGCCGCGTCGCGGTGATCCTGTGGCTTTGAAGCGAGACTCTTCTGCTGGGCCAAAACTAAGGGGAAAACAAACCTACCTCGCTTTTGACCACCCTACCAAACGATGCCAAACTACGGCCCACGCTGGTCAGGCCGCTTGACAAGCAGGCGCGTGGTATGACTTGGTTTTGCCTGGAAGCGAAAGCGGGGTAGGTAATTCACGCTCTGATAAACGGGCCCTTCGCCTGAGACATCCGCACAATCTGGGCGCGAATGTGTCCGTGCCATGCTCCTCCGGCGCCTCCTCATCCGGAGTGCAACATGCCATGCCTGCTATAGCACGGTGAGCATGGGGCTCCGAGAGGACGCACATGCCATGGGCCAAGCCGGGCGCTTCGCTTGAGACTTCCCCGATCTGGTCGCGCGCAAGCCCGTGTCACACACACCCTGGCGCCTCCCCGTTGGGTGGCCTTTGAATACGAGTGAGCCTGGGTATGAGCGAATCTGAGTGTGAGTGGATATGGGTATGAATGAGGCTGAGCATGCGTCGGATCTGAATGTGATTGAGTCTGAGCTTGAGTGAGTCCCAGTGTGAGTGAGTCTGAAGGTGATTGAACCTGAGTACGAATGGATGTGAGTACGAGTGGGTCGGAGCGTGAGTGAGTCTGGCCTGAGTGAATGTACGTATGAGTGAATCTTGCGTTTGAGTGTGAGCGACGCGGTACGAATCTGAGTATGGACGTGCAGTGCATGTGAACCCGTTTGAGTTTGAGCATATAGGGAAGCGAGTCTGGACATGGGAAGGAGAAGGCGCGAGTGAGAGTGAGGCGGTCTATGTATGCGTTCTGGGCGCGACTAGTAACAAGAACGCCATACTTTGGATCTGGGGAACATCAGGACGTTGGAGGGCCTTCCAGACGCCCAGGAGCCAACCAAACAAATCCTCCAGAGGTCCATAATCAACCAAAAAAGGGTCAAGAGTCCGCCGGCGTCGTTCGCTTTGGCGGTGCAACACGGAGGGAGGACGGGAAGGTGGGGCCGTTTCAGAAGGCCCGGGTCTGACGAGGGCTCGGAAGGCCTTTGAGGAGGCCTCTCGGAAAGCAGGAGGGCCTCTTGGCCGCCCGCCCCGCCACGACCCCCTTCTGCACGCCTCCGGTTGTCTATGTCGGCCCCGCCTCGCTGTCCTGCCTCCCCCCCCAACCCCAGGGGGGGGCCAACCAACCACGGCTCAGCAGCCGTGCACCGAGCGCAGGCGCCAGTGGCGCCATCCAGAAGGCGGTGAGCATCCGCCACGCGGGCCGAGCGAACCTGTGGCCGTTGAGCCAGTGGGTGGCCAGGAAGCTACTCGCGAGCACCAGGGCCCACAGCTTGCCAATCTGCCAGGCGACCAGCGCCGGCTCCGCCGCGATCACGCCTGCCGCCGCCAGGGTGCCCGTGAGGGTGCCGGGGCCAGCGACCAGGAACGCACAGAACCAGTTCTCGCGTGGGCCTGGCTCCCTGTGGAGCACGAGAACACTCATTCTCACGGCCTGTACCACGGGTACCACGCTGGCACAGCCCAGGAGCGCGCCGGCCAGGCTGCCACACACCCTGATCTCCGCCTCCAGTGGGACGTCCGCTGCAGCCGCTGGCGTGGTGGCGAAGAGCTCGCAGAGCGCGAGCCCCAGAGACAACACTACGAATGCCTCGCCAGCCAGGCCGACGCCGCCACCAACGCCACGTTGCACCCGAGGCCTGCCGGCTGCCACCGCGCGCTCCACGAAGGGCCACAAGCTCTGCAGCGAACCACCACCAGGCGAGAATGCGTCTGCTGACACGTCCACGCGGGCGGCCCGGCAAATGGAAGGCCCAAGCGCCTCCATTACTTGCGGCTCCTGCAAGAACTCGCGCAAACTATGCATGTGGCCTGGTATGTTGGCCGCCATGGCACGCAAGCACCGGTCGGTCCTCTGCGCCAGGCCATACCGCAACGCCACCCGCAGCAGCACTGGGTCGCCATCAGGGCAGGCGAGCAGAAACTGCTCGCAGAGGTCTCGCAAGGCCTCCATCTGGTACTCGTCCGCCCAGCGCAACAGGACGTCCACATTGGCTGCATTCACTGCTGGGGGCCCAGCCAGGTCCGGCGGGTCCACGAAGCTCAGCACCTCCCGCAGCTCGCCCCCGCTCTTGCCGTGCAGCGTCACGCGGCCCTCTTGCTCCTCGCGCAGGCCCGACTCCAGCATCTGCCGCAACACGGCCGAAGCGCGCATGAGCCGCCTGGAATCGACTCTGAAGACTTCGCCTCCGTCCACGACCACCTCCAAGTCCGGCTCGATGGAGAACCTCCGCCGCTTTGCCGGTGGAACGGCATGCCCCGTGCCGCCGCGAGGGCCAGCTGGCGACGCACGGGGAGGGAAGGCGCAGACGCCACCGCTGGGCCCCCGCAGGGCCCTCTCTGGGCCCAGATCTTTGCTTGCCATGGGCTCCCGGCCAGGCCCAGAATCGGCATCCTCTGTGATCTGGACCCAGAACAGGCCCGTGGAGGCTTCCCAGACATCCGACGTCTTCAAACAGGGAAGACACATTTTTGTCTCCGTTTAGCCCTGCAGGAGCCTTCGCTGGGCCCTGGGGACGTCAAAGAACGGCTCTGGGTGAAAACCTGGCCCTGGGGAAAGCGTCGGGACTTGCGGGGAACCCGACTGAACAAAATCAAGACGCCGAACGTATGGGTAGCTGCTGGTGGCAAATGGCTTTCCTTCCCCTCTCCTGGCGTCCGACGCCGTGAACAAAACATAACGGCACGAAGGGCGGAAGAGAACGACAACTCGAGCTGGATCGACCCCATTCCAGGGACTGACTTGCTGCACCGCAGGTCTTTCTTTGATGGCCCCAGTGCCTCGAGAGGCCGAACAGAATTTGTTGTTGGAAAAGCTGAGCTCGCGACTCTCTCGTGCCGCTGGGGGTCTGGGCGCATCCCTCGAGAATCGGCACCAGGACCCATCCTGACGTGCGCTCTGGCCAGAACCTCGGGGCGGACCCAGCCTCCGCAACACAGGGGCGCCACGGGAGGCCCCAGAAGGGCCCGAGAGGGCCCCGCGGCCTCGGGCCCCGATCCCTCCTCGACGTCGTGGCTTTTTTTGACGAGCGAATACCCATAGGAGGGTCGAAAGGAGGGGAACTGGCTATGGGTATGGGTGCGAGTTGTCGGACCCTTGGGGGAAGCTCCCGTTCGAGCGGGGACCCCCATCCGACAACACGCACCCATGGCCTCCTCCGTCCCCCCTATGGGTATGGGTGCGTGTTGTTCGATCGTCATTTTTGGCACGCCCGAAGTGGGCACGGAGGAACCGGGCACGAGGCCCGACAGCAAACGTCGTCCAAAGCCGACAGCGGCCGCCGTTGGGCAGGCGACCGCGTGCCTCGAATGGGCACCGCCCGCGGCGGCCCCGACAGCGAGCCGTGTCCGAAACGGACAAGAACGCGTGCCGGTCCTTGTGCCCACTCTTGCCTGCCCCTTTCATACGTCAGGAGCTCCTCATCCACTCGGGCCGGGCGAAAGGGAGGGGTTAGCAAAGGGGGGGTTGAGAATCCGCTCACGCAGCTGATCTTCCCGGCGCCTGCCGGCGCCGGGAGGCGCCCATGCATCGAGGAATGGGCCTCTCGGTGGGGCCGAAACCAGCTGCACGCAGCAGACTTCGTACCCCACCATTTCCCAATCCCCCCCTTCCGTCCAGCCCGATTTTTGAGCAGGTACCGACCGTCCCGGCATTCCTTTAGTCCTACCACAAAATGTTCTTAGAACCCAGAAATGTTCTAAGAACAAAAACAATGTTCTTAGAACATTAACCCGATGTGTTAAACCAAGACAGGCTCCGCCAGAAATGTTCTCAGAACATTGTTTGGAAACCAAAGAAGGTTCTTAGAACATTGTTTGGTAGGGCTATAGGCGAGCCAGGACGCTTCGCCACTGCTTGAGATTTTCACTCGTCGGGAGCTCCTCGTCCACGCCGCCTGGACGCCAAGACCCGGTGACGTCCGGCGCCTCTCCGCCGAGGGCGCGGCTGGGGCGCACCCCGCGCTGGCGCCCGCGCCTCCCGCCATGCCGAGGACGCGGGCGGCCGCGCGCGGCGCCGGCGCGGGCGCAAGAGACGGAGAGGGAGGGATAGGGAGGGAGAGAGAGAGAGAGAGAGAACAACAAAAAAAAACCTGGCGAAGGACCCAACCAAATGCAGCTGTGAGCACCGCAGTCGTGAGTATCATCTTCGGTAGAGCTCCCCATGGGGCCACGAGACGTGTGAGGGCTGTACCGAAATTTTTGACGCTTCGAGTAACCCAACCAGCCCATCCAGAAACGATGCCCAAAGGAATTGTTTCGATCAGGGAAGCGGGCAGCACACAGAGGAATGGTCCCCCAATGGAGGCCTCTTGGAGCGTCTTGGGGGCCTCTAGGCGGTCCCGGACGGATGTTAGAGCGTCTTGGGTGCCTCGGAGAGTTTCTTGGGGCCTCTTGGGGGTCTCTTGGGAGCCTCTTGGAGGCCTCTTGGGCGCCTGTTGGGGCCTCCTGGGCGCCTCCTGGGCGCCTCTTGGGCCCCTCTTGAAGCGCTGTTGGGAGCCGGGCGCTCTTGGAGCCCTCTTGGGCCATCTTGGAGCCATCTTGAGGCCTCGGATGGCCATCGGAAGCGAAAAGGAGAGAAAGCCAAAAACGGTGATTGTCCCAAGGTTCTGGACGGATTTTGTCCTCTTCGGGGCCTCCTGAGGGAGATCTTTGGTCATTTGGAGCAATTTTGGAGTGGTCTTGGGGCCTCTTGGAGCATCGTGGGAGCCAGCTTGGGGTATCTTGGGATATCTGGAGCCATCTTAGAGGTTATCTTGGGCTCTCCCAAACGCTCTCGGAATCATCTTAGGCACTGCCCATCCCCAAGAGGCCCAAGTGTGGCCAAAACCTTAGTACAATCAGTAATTTGGGCATTGTCGCCGAGGCCTCTTGGAGCGTCTCGGGTGCCTCAGGCGGGCCTCTTGGGGCCTCTTGGGGGTCACTTGGGAGCCTTTGGGGGGCATCCAGGGGGCCTCTTGGGGCCTCCTGGCCACCTCTTGGGGCCCTCTTGGGGCACCCTTAGGAGCCTTGGGAGCGTTCTTGGGAACATCTCAAAGGAGATCGATCAAAAAAAGGGGGTTCCCTAATTGGCCGCCCCCCCCCCAAAGAAGGCCAACATGGGGCCAAAACCTTAACACAAACCAATGGTTGTGGCTTCCTTGCCGAGGCCGTTTCAGACGTTCCGACCGCTCGCGGAACGCCCCGTCCAGGTCAAAGGGGAAGGGTAGGGGGAGGGGTCAAGACTCCCTCCCCGCCCGCAAGCCGTCTCGCTCACTCCCACCTGCCCTCCCAACACATACGTAGCACCCGAGCCTGGCCCGAGCCGCAACATATCCAGCAGTCGCCTTTGGATGGGCAGCTACTGGGGGCGAATCCGCCGCCGCGCCGCCACCGCCGCCGCCGCCGTCCGCCGTCGCCGCCGCCGCCGTCGCCGTCGCCCCTGTTGCCACCAAATCGCCGCCGCCGCAGCCGCTGCCGCCGCAGCCGCTGCCGCCTCCGCTGCCGCCGCCGCCGCCGCCACCGCCACCGCCGCCGCCGCCGCCGCCCCCGCCGCCCCCGCCGCCCCCGCCGCCGCCACCGCCGCAGCCGCCGCAACCGCTGCCCCCGCCGCAGCCGCCGCAGCCGCCGCCGCCGCCAAGTGTACTCTATATTGTTTTTTTGCAAGGGATGGTGGGGGAAAGCCGCATCGGGTTCGCTGCGCATGCTCCGAAATTGGAGGCAGAGTGTGGTGTGGTTTGTTTCTTTTTGCAATGGGTGGTGGGGGGGGGTCCCGCATTGTCCCTGAATGGCTCCCAAGTCGCCTGGGGGAGGGGGTGCACACTAATGGTGAGCAAGGATCAACCCCTCACCGAAAGGGAAGAGGGACGGGTGGAAGAGGAAACGCCCTAAACCACCTACGCCCAGGGGCTGGTTGGATTTGCGTGGCGGACGCATGTGGAAGGTGCCCCTGGGACCGTCGGTGGACCCCCCTTGCGGGGCCACGAAACGTGTGAGGGGTGTGCCGAGATGGGCCTGGCGCACGCATGTGGACGGTGCCACTGGGGCCCCTGGGTGGAGCCCCCATATGGGGCCACGAAACGTGTTAGGGCTGTGCCGAAATGGGTGTGGCGGACGCATGCGGACGGTGCCAGTGGGGCCTTGGGTGGAGCTCCCTATGGGGCCACGAAGCGTGTGAGGGGTGTGCCGAGATGGGCGTGGCGGACGCATGAGGACGGTGCCACTGGGGCCTTGGGTGGAGCTCCCTGCGGGGCCGCGGGACGTGTGATGGGTGTGCCGAAATGGATGTGGCGGACGCATGTGGACGGTGCCACTGGGGCCGTGGGTGGAGCTCCCCGTGGGGCCACGAAACGTGTGATGGGTGTGCCGAAATGGGTGTGGCGGACGCATGTGGACGGTGCCACTGGGGCATTGTGTGGAGCTCCCTGCGGGGCCACGCAACGTGCAAGGTGTGTGCCGAGATGGGTGTGGCGGGCGCATGTGGACGGTGCCACTGGGGCCTTGGGTGGAGCTCCCTTTGGGGCCACGAAGCGCGTGAGGGGTGTGCCGAGATGGGTGTGGCGGGCGCGTGTGGACGGTGCCACTGGGGCCTTGGGTGGAGCTCCCTGTGGGGCCACGAAGCGTGTGATGGATGTGCCGAAATGGGTGGGCGGACGCATGTGGACGATGCCACTCGGGCCTTTTGTGGAGCTCCGCATGGGGCCACGAAGCGCGTGAGGGGTGTGCCGAGATGGGTGTGGCGGACGCATGTGGACGGTGCCACTGGGGCCTTGGGTGGAGCTCCCTATGGGCCACGAAGCGTGCGAGGGGTGTGCCGAAATGGGTGTGGCGGACGCATGTGGACGGTGCCACTGTGGCCTTGAGTGGGGCCTCCTGCGGGGCCACGGAACGTGTGAGAGGTATGCCGACGTGAGTGTGGCGGATGCACGTGGACGGCGCCACTGGGGCCTTGGGTGGAGCTCTCTCTGGAGCCACGATGCGTGTGGCGCGCGTGCTGAAACACGTGTGGCGGACGCATGTGGACGGTGCCACTGGGGCCTTGGGTTGAGCTCCCTGCGGGGCCACGACGCGAGCGAGGCGTTTGCCGAAATGGGTGCGGCGAGCGCATGTGGACGGTGCCACTGGGGCTTTGGGTCGAGCTCCCTATGGGGCCACGAAGCGGGCGAGGGGTGTGCCGAGATGGGTGTGGCGGACGCGTGTGGACGGTGGCGCTAGGGAGTTCGGTGGAGCTCCCTGATGGGCCACGAAGCGAGTGAGGGGTGTGCCGAAATGGGCGATGACGATGATGAAGATGCTGATGCTGATGATGCTGATGCTGATGCTGATGCTGATGATGATGATGATGATGATGATGATGGTGATGGTGATGGTGATGATGATGATGATGATGATGATGATGATGATGATGATGATGGTGGTGATGGTGGTGGTGACGATGATGCGAATGATGATGATGATGATGATGATGATGGTGATGATGGTGAGGATGAGGATGAGGATGAGGATGATGATGATGATGATGATGGTGATGATGATGATGATGAGGATGAGGATGAGGATGATGATGATGCTGATGATGATGATGATGATGATGATGGTGATGATCATGCTGATGATGACGATGATGCTGCTGATGATGATGATGATGCTGATGATGATGATGATGATGATGATGATGATGATGATGATGATGATGATGATGATGATGATGATGATGATGATGATGATGATGATGATGATGATGATGATGATGATGCGAACACGGAAGGGGAAGGAGGAGAGGAGTGACGCGGGGCGCTGTCTCTCCGAAGCGGCAACCCACCACCACAGGATGGTTTGGGGGGAACGGGCCAGGAGCGGGCCTTCGGCCGAGAGAGGCCACGGAGGGGGAGGGGAAGGTGGGGGAAAGGGGGGGAAGGAGGAGGGGAGGAAGGGTGAGGAGGGAGGAGGACGAGGAAAAAGAGGAGGGGGGGAAGGAGGAGGGGAGGAAGGGTGAGGAGGGAGGAAAAGAAAGGAGAGGACGAGGGAGAGGGAGAAGAACGATGATGACGGCGGAGGAGGAAAAGGAGGAGGGAAGAGGAGGGAGGAGGGGGAGGGGGAGGAGGAGGAAGAGAAGGGGGAGGAGGAGGGGAGGAGGGAGGAGGAGGAGGAAGAGGAGGATTTTCTTTCCAGTCTCTGCGCGCGAGGGCCATGGGACCTGTGCGTGAAAAAAGTGAACGCGTGCTGCAATCGAGATCGGCTCGCACAGGGCCCGATCGATCGCTCGAGGGAGGAAATCGGCTGAAACTCACACGGAGCTGACTGGATATAGTGGGGAGGGAGGGAAGCGAAGCAGTGAGCTTGAACCAGGGGGGTACGGACGGCCCTCTCACGCACTGCCACAAGCAAATATACACATTTAAAATCGGGCCATCTTCTTCCCATGCTGTGCGCACGAGGGCCACGGGACTTCAGTGTGAAAGGTGAACGCGTGCTGCAATCGAGATCGGTTCGCGCTGGGCCCGATCGATCAATCGAGAGAGGAGACCGACTGAAATTCACACGGATCCGCACCCAGGAAGCTATCACAAACAGATCTTGGCCGACTTAAGCGGCCGACCCGAAAGGAGTCCCAGGGCAGAACCTTACTGGAAGTATGCCTGGAGCCGATGGGCATTCTGGGCCAGGAGGGCCCGCTCGAAACAAGTCACACTAGCCAGCGGCACTGTTTTCGAAGGTAAGCCTCGGCGAGCTTGGTATAACAAATGCCCTGGGGATTCTTACCTTCAAAATTGCGTGTGGGGAGGCTTGGAACGAGAGCACATCCCGCGACCAGGACAGTAAGAGGCAGTACTGGCCAAATCGAGACCCACAGCGGCCGGAAACGAGTGCGCCCTCTCCAGGGCAGGCCTTCCAGGCAGAAGTCGGCATACAGATCCCGGGGAGGAGGCGAGGAGGGAGACGACACCACGGACGAGGGAGGGAGGAGAGAGGGATGACTCCAAACCCAGCTCGGCTCTCGACTGGCCATCCTTCGGACGTCCATTCCCTGTGCTTTTTGTCGGTTGTGTGCGTGGTTTCTTCGCCAAATGATCAAGGATGCTCCTCGATGGTCCTCCCCGAAGGAAACACACACACACACACACACACACACACACACACACACACGTCCGAGCGATGCCAGGTCGATGACCAGGGGAGTCCCAGTACTGCGGGCGAGTCTTCAGAGCCCGCCACAACAACTGGCAAGGGCACTTCCTGCCCGAGCTGCTCTCGCAGCCCAAGGCCTGACACCAGGCAGGTCCAGAGGGGGAACTCGAGTCTCGCAGCGTGGCAGGCCCATTGGGCCTGTTACGTGCAGTACTGAACCTATTGCACGGCAAACCAATCCAAATCGCAGGGGGAGACCCGTCTTGGAGCCTTCTCAAGAGTTGTTGCAGCGACCGCCGAGACAAGTCATGCTCGGCGCCAAACCTCAAATCGAATTCAAAAATCGGAATCCCTCGGAGACGCTTGGACTGCCGCCAGGCAGCACTGAACCTACCCGTGCCATAAAACATTTCCACCGCAAAGCCTCTCGACTCGAGAACTCACCCGACCTCCATATTCTCATCAGCTCGGAAGGAGCCACGCGGAGACGCTGCGCTCTGCTGCGTCGGCTGCCCGCCTCACGGCGGTTGCCAGAATCGGGGGCAACTGATTGGCGCCACCGCCCTTCTTGTAGCGCTTCACGGAACGCTCCGTCATCCACCTTCCTCGGTCCTGGATGCCGCGGAGGTCCCGAGCGCCCGCCATGGCGTCGCGGGACGCCCCGACGTGGCGCAGCATGTACAGCACGGGCGTGGCGCCCCCCCACGAGACCCACCAACTTGGCCACCGCCTCGACGCCCAGCGCCCACCGGAGGTAGGTGAAGGGGAACACTCGCGCCTCGCCTCCGATGCCTCGCAGCCGAGCCAGCGGCCTGTCCACGAACGGGAAGCTGTCCACGTTGTCCACTGGCACGGTCTCGTCGCGAGCTCCAGTCTTGGACTTGATCACGAGCTCCTGAGGATTCAGCACTGCACTCCACTTCAGGCCCGCTCGGCGGCTTTGCGAGGGTGGAGACGCGAGGTCGAACTCGCGGATCCTCAGCAGCTTGCGCGGGCGCGAATGGTGGACGAAGGCAAAGATGACGGCGGCCGCGAGCCGCCAGCTCCCTGACTCTGCCAGGCGTCGCGCCACCAGGCAAGCCGCCGCCCGCGGCAGAGGCAGACGCGCCTGCGGCCGGCTCGGCCTCGCAAAGCCCCGGCGGGCCACACGCGCCAACTGGGAGCTGGTCGGAAGTGCGCCACCGCCGCCACCGACTTCGAGGCCGCGTTTGACCTCCAGCCGCCCTAGAACATCTGGTTGAGCATCTCTGCGACCGGCACCGGTCGCGGCGCTCGGACCCCTTGCGGGCGGACGCGGAGCAGCGCTCCAGCAAGCTCCTCTCCAGCCGCATGGCCGCGCGCCCCGCCCGAGGCGGAAGGCGGGCCGCCCTGCGCGCAACCGCGCGGGCCTGGCGGCTCAACCCAACCTCGCGCGCGAGCCGCGCCTGCCGCGGAAGCCAAGGTCGTGCTGGCCGCTGCCGGGGAAGGCGTCCGTGGAATTGCAGGGCGTCGGCCAGCTCGTCCAGAGGCTCGACGTCGGCGCGCCCGCGGACGACGCTCTCGGCCTGGTCGCCCGGCGACCCCGAGGGAGAAGCGCCCGCCGCGCGACGGCCCCCCGCCCCTCGCGGCAGCGCCCCCCGAGCTCGCGGCACCAAGCGCCTCCCAGGCAGAGGCGCGCAGACAGCGGCGGCCTCGCGAGGCCGCGTCGGCTGCGCCCTCCTCAGAGCGGGGCCAGCGCCATCAGGTCGGCGGCCAGCGCCAGGGCGGCCGAGCGTCGAAGGGCGCGACTGAAGCCGAGCGAGCCTCCCCAGACTTTGGCCCGAGGAAGGATTACGGTCATGGCATCTCCAAGGATCAGGTGGATGGGGTGATGAGGTCCTAGCAAGGCGGTTCAGGGCCCAGGTGGCAGTTCGGGGCGCGAGGTGAACACGGTGATCTCCAGAGGCCCGCGAGATGGAGGCAACGTGGCGTCGCTTTCCTCCCCGGACTCGAACAGGGGCGGGAGGGGCCCGGTCAACGCCTGCACCTCCATCGCCCCGATAGAGGTCACCCCGAGGATCGTCGCATCGGTCACGTACACCTTGCTTCGAGAATCGCAATCGATCGCTGTGAGACCCCAGGACTTTCGCTCCTTTGACGTCAATCGTTTTGCTCATGACCCCGCGCCCCCACGACGAGGCGTCGAACGCGCGGGCCCGGGGGCCCCGCTGGGCGTCGAGCTCGCGGGCGGCAGCGAAAGCGAGGGGGGCCATCCAGCACAGCTCTCGACACACCGACGGCATCGGAGTCATTTTTTTTTGCTTGGGGGGGAAAGGCTAAGCGAAAGCGAGGCAAGCCTGCGGCGCTGCCAAACCCTGCGGCGCACGAGGCCGCGAGTGGTGAAGTGGCCGAGGAGCGCAAAGATCTCGCGCCCGCTCGCCCCCCCCCACCTTCGCGGCGCGCAGGGGCGCCAGGCGCAGCCGCCGCGCGCTCCTCAGCGACATGGAGCAGCGCCTGTCCTCGGAGAAGCGCCGGCTCAACCCGCCCCCGCCGACCGTCACCTCGGCGCCGTGCATCGGCAGGCCCGCGGCCGCCAGGCGCCTTCGCACCCGGTTGACCACGCCCGCCATCACCTCGGGGCCCCGCCCGAAGCACGCGAAGTTGTGCACGTACTCGGCATGGGCGATCGGCGCTAGGCCTGGAGGAGGTCGCCGGTCCACCAACGCATTGGCGCCCGTCGCGCAAGGCCCCCGGCGCGCGAGCTCCTCGCGCAAGGCCCGACGGGCCAGCAGCGCCAGCACCCACCCCATCGGCAAGACCGCAATGACAGGGTGGACGCGATCCCCTGGCCGCGCGGGCTGGCCCTCCACCTCGGCGACGCCGAGCCCCCGCGCGCGGGCGCTGTCAAACCCGACGAGGCCCCTCGACTGGTCGGGCATCAAGATGGCGTAGAAAGCCACGCGGACGTCGGCCCCGCCCATCACCAGCGGCGGGCCCGAGTCGAGATGGAGGTTCGCGAAGCAGGCCCCGCTCGCCAACTGCGCGGGGTCGGGGCCCTCGGAGCACTCGCGACGCGGGCGTCGATCACCAAGCGTTGAGCCCCCGACTTCTGCCGCGCGCTGAAGCATCCGACTCGGCGCCGCACGGAGCGACGAAAGTCGGGCAAGCTAGCGGCGTGCGTCCGCTTCAAGAACTCCATGCGCATCTTGCGACCGCGCAGGGCGGGGTCGGCGCGGGCCCGACGCGAGCCCGGGAACATCGCCCTCGCCCCCCCGACCCCGCGCCGGGAAGCACCTTGTCTAGAAGCCTGCTCTCGATCAGCTCGCCCGCAGGACCAGCGGCCTCCCCTGCGACGCGTAGGTCAACGAGGTCCACGCGAAGATGGGCCAGCCGCGACGCAGAACCGTCGCGGGGCAGCTTGGGCCGAAGCTCGCCCAAGGCCCCCGGTCCGTCGAGGTCATCGGGCGGCGGCCCCGCATCAACCGCGCGTCGACGGAGGCGATCCAGAGCGAGTCTTTGCGCCAGCGTAGGCCTCGAGGACGAGCGGGGAGATCCACTGCCTGGCGCCCTGCACGCGTCGTTCAAGGCGCCCATCGCCGGCGAGAGTCCACGGGGGCCGCCGTGGCGCCCGACGATGCGTCGCGCGACATGCATGGGGGGGGCCGACAACGGGGTTCGACATCTCCCAGACGTGTCAGAGGAAAAAGGCCTCGCTGCCGAGGGCAAGCCTCGCCGTCGCAGCAAGCGCACTCAGCCCTGCGGCCCCCGCCAGGCCCGGGCTCGAGACCGGGCGGGCGTCCGCCAAGCACCATTGCCAAGTGCGCGGCGTTCCTCGCGAGCCTTCCACACCTGCTCCAGCGCGCTCGCGCCCCTCTCGACCTCCCGCGCCGCGAAGTCGAGCAGGTCGGGCGACGCCATCGCCTCACCTGCTTCGCGATGTCGTCCAATGAAAACGTCACTCTCCTCAGGGAGTCCAGCGCGGCCTCTGCTTTTCCCCCGGTTCTTCTTGTCGCCCTCCTCGCTGCCATCCTTTTCCAGAGCTGGCGCCGCGGCCTCCCCCGAGAGGCTCACGAGAGTAGCTCGACGATCTGGTGATCTCTCGCGATGATCTCCAGGCGCGCCCAGTTGGCGATCTCCAAGGTAGCGAAGCCCTCGGCCTTCTCCAACGCTCGCAGCCCGTTCTCGTGGACCGCGACCCCCCAGTCACCGCGCTGGAGTCGGTTCACCTGCCGCCACCGCGCGCTGCGATCACCGGGTCAGCCTCCGCGTC